>JAVYIG010000116.1:482500-907404 GCA_035222895.1 Strongylocentrotus droebachiensis
CGAAAGTTAGTTGATTTTATTGTCGAGACAATGATACGAAAATGATTATTTACTTGATTTCTTTGACGAGACAATCATACGAAAATGATTATTTACTTGATTTCAATGCTGAGACAATGATACGAAAATGATTATTTAGTTGATTTCATTGACGAGACAATGATACGAAAATTATAATTTACTTGATTTCATTGACGAGACAATGATACGAAAATGATAATTTAGTTGATTTCATTGACGAGACAATTATACGAAAATGATTGTTTACTTGATTTCATTGACGAGACAATGATACGAAAATGATAATTTAGTTGATTTCATTGACGAGACAATGATACGAAAATGATTATTTACTTGATTTCATTGACAAGACAATCATACGAAAATGATTATTTACTTGATTTCAATGCTGAGATAATGATACGAAAATGATTATTTAGTTGATTTCATTGACGAGACAATCATACGAAAATGATTATTTACTTGATTTCAATGCTGAGACAACGATACGAAAATGATTATTTAGTTGATTTCATTGACGAGACAACCATACGAAAATGATTATTTACTTGATTTCATTGACGAGACAACGATACGAAAATGATTATTTAGTTGATTTCATTGACGAGACAACCATACGAAAATGATTATTTACTTGATTTCAATGCTGAGAGAATGATAAGAAAATGATTATTAATTAGAGAGAGAGAGAGGGGAAGTAAAAGATATGAAGCGAAAGAAAGGGAGATAGAGATTTGAAAATTACATAAAGGATCCATAACTCCAAATCACACATAATTCATTATTATTCTATTCATTCATTACCAATCCGTTGACCCTGGCCCTACACAAATTTGTCACAGACCGCAAACAGCATTTATACAAACCAGGATTTTTTTAATTATAATCTAGGCCATTACTTATTTTGGAAAACCTCTCTCGATCTCCATGTTATGACATTCAGTTTGCAGGCAGGCAAGCAAAGTAGTTGCGAAGCTCTCGTGTTTGACATTGAGCCAGGGAGGTTAGTTCTTTTGTTGCCAAATTTATTGCAAAAGATTTATTAATAAGAGTATTTCAAAGTTATATCACATCTAATATGGGGTTATGAACTCATTATAATATGGATAAATATGGGTGTTATTTCAGTGAAAATGACGAGCATGCTGTGTGATTTACAGAAAAGGTGAAAGGACGGGAGAGAGGGAGAGAGGAAGAGATAAATGTATAACTAAGACAAAGGCGAGACGAGGTGGAGAGAGAAAGAAAGAGGGGAGATAGTGAAGTGATCAAGGGGACCGGGGGGGGGGGGGGGGGGGGGGTAGAGAGAGACTGGAAGAAAACCCCTTTGCTGCTCTAATGAACAAGCCATGGGATGTTTACATTCAAACCAGGCGGGTGTTTGGGTTTCTTAAAACCTCTCTAAACAAAAGAATAAAAGAATACAAAATGTAGGTTTCCTCAATATTGCTGTAAGTCAGGCGCCATGTTCGGTATGGTAGAGTTCGGCAATTTTTTTACCCGAACTTTGGTTCGGTTCGGGATTGAGTAATATATATAGCCAGACCAAAAATTATAATAATATAATAGCTAGCAAGACACCCCTAAACGGGCCCTAAACTTGATTTATTACATTCGCGTGGCCCTTGTCACATTCAACCAAGTCCCCAGAGAAACAAAGTTATCTCTTATCTTGTTGACATAATTATATCATTCAACGACTGACTCTTATCTTAATCTGTTGCTGAGTGACTTGATGACAGAGAAAGTGCAAAATTTCCTCCCTGCCTGGGTACAGTCTTTTATGTACCCAGGCAGGGAGGAAATTTTGGTTCCCACGCTTACTTCTTGGAGCCTTGCCAACTTCACAGCCATGTTATTTGTTTTATTTTATCATACCGATGCGCGCTTGCCACTGACGTCACAATCAGTTGGATTATTACATCACAATAGTATAAAAGAATGCTCTTTTCATTCCGAGCATAAACACACGACATAATGATACGAAAATGATTATTTACTTGATGTCATTCCCGACAGAATGATACGAAAATTATTACAGATTTAATGTATCATGTACGGACATGCTGAAAAACAGTATTATGCAGAGCTGAAATCATGTTTTTTAATCACCGTATTTAAATAAATAAAGAAACAAAACTTGCTCACTGGTATGCAATATCAAGGTCACGTTCGAAGCTCCCGGTGGGCCTAATTCTATTGGTCAGATGTTATTCCTCTTCTATCTTTCGAATATCTATACTTTATCATGATTGTCTCTTTCTGTCTTTCCTTATGTTATTCTATGTTTCTTCCTTTTTATTCTCATGTTATTCTCTGTTTTTATTATCATTCTATCACTTTCTTTTTGTGTCTTTCCTTATGTTATTCTTTGTTTTTTCCATCTTTCATCTTCTCTTCTATCTTTCCATTATCTATTCTTTATCATTTTTTCTTTCTGTCTTTCCTTATGTTATTCTATGTTTCTTCTATTCTCATGTTATTCATTGTTTTTATTATTCTTCGTTCTTTTCTTCTATCACCTTCTCTTATGTAATCCTTTAAAAAAAATATTATTCTATCACTTTCTCTTTCTGTCTTTCCTTATGTTATTCTTTGTTTTTCCATCTTTCCATTATCTATTCTTTATCATGATCGTCTCTTTCTGTCTTTCCTTATGCTATTCTAATGTTTCTTCCTTCTATTCTCATGTTCTTTGTTTTTATTATTCTTCGTTTCTTTCTTCTATCACCTTCTTTTATGTAATTCTTTGTTTATATTATCATTCTATCAGTTTTTCTTTGTGTCTTTCCTTATGTTATTCTTTGTTTTTCCATCTTTCATCTTCTCTTCTATCTTTCCATTATCGATTCTTTTCATTGTCTCTTTCCTTATGTAATTCTATGTTTCTTCCTTCTATTCTCATGTTATTCTCTGTTTTTATTATTCTATCAATTTCTCTTTCTGTCTTTCCTTATGTTATTCTTTGTTTTTCCATCTTTCATCTTCTCTTCTATCTTTCCATTATCGATTCGTTTTCATTGTCTCTTTCCTTATGTTATTCTATGTTTCTTCCTTCTATTCTTTGTTTTTATTAATCTATCAATACTTATGTAATTCTTTGTTTTCCATCTTTCATCTTCTCTTCTATCTTTCCATTACCTATTCTTTATCATGATTTCTCAAAACCTCTCTAAAAAATAGGGTTCTACTATCAAATTTTATGTTAGTGTTGTACCATAACAATTCATTTGTAACATTCTCGACTTAAAAAATGTCAATATATATATATAAGTTCACTCCAGCATAGGATACAATTAACATAAAACTCAGGTAGATTGTGTTAACATAAAATGAAATATGTTTGCGATAACAATTTGATTTTAAAATCAATAACACAGAGATGATTCTCCTGCCACGTGAGTATTTCATAAAAAGTAATGTATTAACCTCACCTTGCGTTTATCAACAATGTACTGTAAAATAAACTTTCGCTTCCAGTAAGCGCAAAATAATGAAATATAATTCTCTTCCATTGCACATCGGAAAGAATTTGGAGAGGCATATATCGCAACGAAAGAAAATGGGGAAAAAAGTAAATATAGAATGAACAGTCATGACATGAAAATTAGGAACAAAATACATGACAAATTAATTAGCTTGCGAAAACGTTAACATTTTCTTCCAAACATTCGAACCAGGCCTTTGCGTTCGGTTCGGAAGTGCCATGTTCGGTTCGGATACAACACTAGTACCTGCCTCTAATTCTTTCTCTTTCCTTCATTCTTTCCTGTTAAATCAGTCTAATCCCACACTGCTAAGACGGTGACGGTACTTGACCAATCCTATTTAAAAAAAATTATTATCAAGCCTCTAGCGAATCTCAACTCGACAACTCAAAACGATCGCTAGTGTATTCCCGCATTTTTCATCAATTAACGATCATCCTAACCACCACCACACAGTCATCATCACCATCATATCATAATTTCATAGTCATCATCATCATTAACAAATTCATCAAAATGTTACCAGCATATGATTATCTTTATGATACGAAAATTATTATTTACTTGATTTCATTGCCGACAGAATGATACGAAAATGATTTATTACTTGATTTCGTTGCCGACAGAATGATACGAAAATGATTATTTAACTGATTTCATTGCCGACAAAATGATACGAAAAATATTATTTACTTGATTTCATTGCCGAATCAATGATAGGAAATTGATTATTTACTTGATGTCATTGCCGACAGCATGATACGAAAATGGTTATTTACTCGATGTCATTGCCGACAGAATGATACGAAAATGATTATTTACTTGATGTCATTGCCGACAGAATGATACGAAAATAATTATTTACTCGATTTAATTCTTTATACATTAGCAAACGTGATTCCTAGATCTGCATGCGTCTTTATAAAATCTGTCATTGTTACATCACAATACAGCATTCAATGTGTGCGCTTTATAAAATATGTCTTTGTTACGTCACAATACAGCTTTCAAAGCATGCGCGATCTTAGCTCATCACGTGCGCGCTTTTTGCTAACCGCGATTTCTCACCGTTACGTCACAATACAGCTTTCAAAGCATGCGCGATCTTAGCTCATCACGTGCGCGCTTTTAGCTAACCGCGATTTATCACCGGAACAGAGAAATCCGCGCGTGCGCTCTCTCTTGCTAACCGTTTGCTCACCGTATGCTCACCGTTTGCTCACCGTTTGCTCACCGTTTGCTAACCGAGACTTTGCGGTGAACAACAAAATCATGGAGATTAACCTCGGAGGATTACCGAAGGACATTGCGCACCAAACCGTAACCGAACCGATGTGCCAAAACCTTTGAGCGGTAGTGTATATGAAGACCTTTGATCAGACAAAATATGAAGTGAAATGACACATTTGATGTCAGTTTATGTACAATACTTGATTTATGTAAGGGACACCAAATACCTTGAGCTTGCCCTTGGACAAAATAATGTAGAAATAGTTAACAAAATCTTTTTCTTTTTATGAGTGTTAGGCTTCCTGGAAGAAGTCTCAGTTGTTATAAAGAAATCTTTTGGCTTGCACCCTGTAGATGTAGATGAAGATCGCGTGCTTGATCTTGTGATTGAGAACAAGTCAGAAACAATCTTGGAACCAGCCAGATTTGAACCTGACATGTGCTGCTCTTTTGATTTTGTTTGAAAGAAATTGCTCATAGTAAAATTATCCACTATGGCTGGAGAGGAAGCCTTCCTGCCGATCTCCAGAGATATCCTATAGATTATTTCAAGTAAAGCCTCGGTCACAAATGCCATTAAGAACTGCTACGAACACTGTACGAACGATTTTCAGACAATGGAAATTCGGGGAGACAATGGAATAACAGAGATTCGTACAAACTTATTGTTCGTACGAACTTTTGTGACCGTAGCTTTACCTGACCCTCTCTTCGATTTATATATAAATTTCTTTTATGTCATAGCCTAGTTGAATAGGTGATATTTCTAGAAGGCACCTGGGGCCTTTTTTCATTGACAAATTACTCAAATCTGAGACAAATTTGCTGATAACCAATCAAAAGCAAGGATTTCAGTACATGTAGCTTATAACAAAAAATGTCATTTGTCACAGATGACAAGTTTTGTGAAACGACCCCCAGATCGGCTTTAGCATTATCTAAAAAAAATCAGAAGATACTGTACTGTCAAGTAATGAAATGGGGATTTCTTAACATTTAACGTTAACGAAAGAACAGTGTATGTTTGCACAAATGTTTATTTTTCTTCAAATGTGACTTGTATGAGCTGCGCTTCAGGGTAAGGACAAGGAGAACTACATTGTATTACCCTGCTAGTGTATACAAACCTTCAACCTTGAAATAATAGTGCCTTTCAGCAGCTCCTAGAAGCTACACTTAGCTTAGAATGATCAAGGTACAGTTTCATGCATCTCCAGGGACCCCAAATAAGAGTTCTGAACATCTGAACTTCTGAACTTCTGAACTTCTTATCGGCTGGAAGTTAGAGTTGAGTTCTAACATTCAATTTTATGATGATTTTTTCTTTCCTGGGGAGCTAGTGATGAGATATCCCATTAACCTGTTATTCATGAATGAACTACAATACTTAGAATCCAGTCTGCATAGCGCATACATTATTTGTTGCCATGTTGGGCACGTCTCATTCAAGCCTTCAGGTTGTGAAGAAAAATTATGACTAAAATTTGAATATGTTAGTAAACTGGTCTTGTTTTTTGCAATGTAAATGCTAGAGACCCCCTGGTTTTCTTCATAACATTGTCATAATTATTTCAAATTTTATGGATGCTACTACTCTACCCACTCAACCATTTAGTGCTTGGGATAGGATGTTAGTGTTTTTTTTCTTTCTGTTTTGATGCATGCAGTCGTTAAGTTTGTTTGCCGAGAGGTAGAAGGGCTGTAAGTCCTATTCTTATACCCTTTTCTAACTGCACCGATTTTCATCGGATGCATCCGGACGCATCCGATGAAAGTGGCAGTTAGAAAGCAACAGAGGAGAAAAAGGCGATTAAATAGCCGATGAAAAGAAGAGAAATAGGCGATTAAATTCTCCTGCTCAAGAGCAGGAGAAATTCTCATTCTATCGGTGTGACACCGATGAAACGTGCAGTTAGAAAACGTTCGGGAGAAAAAGGCGATTAAAACAGTGATTAAAATGGTCAATGGTCGCAGTATACGCGCGCTTTATCGTAACCAGCTGTGTTTGTTGACTTATGGTTGAACATGCTGCATGCTAGCTAGATGGAGCGCGGGCTTAATAATTACGCAATAATTCTTCACTTCCGGCATGGGCTCGCCACAGCGAGAGAATTTCACCGGCAGTTAGAAAGCAACAGGGGGAAAACTGCGGTTTCACCTTTGTTTACATAAGGAAAATTCAATCGGTATTTTCATCGGTGTGACTCCGATAGAGTGCAGTTAGAAAAGGGTATTATATTAAAATTAAAAGTTCTTCTAGCTGTGAGTAGATGGTTCCGTTTACACATCCCACACACCGTTTTGAAAAATCATTGATTTTTGGAGTACCATTTACACTATTAGAAAAACCCATAAAAAAACGTTGAAGGTTTGCTCATACCAATCTTTTGGTGAGTATTGCGCATGCGCATTTCGTCGGTGCCCTGGCCGCTCTGCATGCGTTTGCACGGACGCGAGGAGAGTCACGTGAGCAAAAATTGGTGTATTTAATACCGAAGTTTGCTTTTACACTGAAAAAATCATTAAAAGTTTAAAAGGCGTTTAAAAAAAATACACTCCAGAGGTGGATTTTTCAATTTCAATTTTTCGTGTTTGCCGGTAGTTGCTTTACTGGCGAAACATCAGAATATGAGAAAAAGGTTTAGGCCTTAAATTTCAATATTTTTAGGGCAAGGCCACTTTTCTGTAGGGCACATTCCTATATTACAGCACAAATAGGAAGAATTGGAAAGGGCCCAAAAAATCTCCAAGGCCAATGAGAGGGGCATTGAGGGCTTTGAGGCCAATCAAAAGGGCATCCACGGCCATGGCCTTGGTGGCCTTGGATTAATTTAAGCCCTGGGTTTTTGGTTGCATTGTAAATGAAGCTGTTGATGGAATCTTGGCTGTGACAAGAGATTTAGTAGAGATTTACCTTCATAGGAAAAGCTGTCGTATTCTACCTCTGTCGGAGGCGATCTTTGCGTACTGCGGTGGAAGACAGAATCTTTGAATATAATATGTGATGGTGCTTGGGACTTTGGTTTTCCAATGGTAATCCTGCCATGCATGTGATTAATGTTGGATAACCAAGGAAAAATTGGCTCTTTTTAAAGGCAGCAGAATAACAAGAAGAATAACTATGATATTAACATCACATTTGGTGCCATTTAAGTCCTATTCAGCATTGGAGATAAAATGCCTTAATCAAGGACATACATTTACATGTAGGATCAAACCTGAGATATCTTTATGTCCGGTCGAGTGTTCAAACCATGACAATTAACATTTTTTTGAATTTTAATCATTAGTATTACAGGAATTAGGACAAAATTTCATGCTACATATATACATCATCATTCATTTGACTCTAATTTATCATCAAGTATTTTCTGGCGAGAATACTGCAATATTTTAATCTTGTTTTCATATGAGCTCATGCAGATTTTCTCTAGATGTGGCTAAATGGGATTACCGGTACATCATAAATCTGGGGGCAATTTTTATGCATTTACTGCCTTTCACTAGAACTTATTTTTGATATGTTTTTTAGATACCCGATGCTCTGTAATCCATTGATACGATAGGATTTTGTTACAACCCACTTGTTCTATTTATTTTCAGCATACCACCTGTTGTACAACTGGTCTTTATCTTTAACATAATTATCTACAAAAAGTTTCCTTTGGTATGGTGGTAGCCTATAATCTAGGCGGAGTGCCGAGCTTTTTTCTTTGCTGCTAGACTAACCCTAAGCAGAACGTCTGATACGGCGAGACTACGAACCGTGAGTCGCGAAGCGGCTCACCGCCTATACTCACTGGTCTAGCTTTAGTCGTTGTTTTTTTATTATCGACCATGAATCCGTGGCAGTTTTCGTACAAAAAACTGCCACGGATTCAAGGTCGATAATAAAAAAACAACGACTAAAGCTAGACCAGTGAGTATAGGCGGTGCGCGGCTCACGGTTCGTAGTCTCGCCGTATCAGACGTTCTGCTTAAGGTTAGTCTAGCAGCAAAGAAAAAAGCTCGGCACTCCGCCTAGATTATAGGCTAGTATGGTGGCAGTGCGTTGCAGATTAAGCTACACTCAATGCATTTCATATTTTTGAGTCCTGAGCGAATTCTCATTCAGACTTGGAGACGGGCTTATTTCATTCACTTGTCTTTTATGGGGCTTTTATTGCACTAAAAGGTGAATGTACAAAAAATAGTTTTATGAGTGCTATAAATATCATCGTCAACCATCAAGCTGATAAGAAAGTGCTTTCATGATTCATATATTGTTTGATAGATGCATTATTAAAGGCATACGTGGTATGGAAATTGACCTTTTTAAGCATACATTGTTTTATAGGTTAATTGTACCTCTGTACTTAGTGCACTTAATGGTGGGATGATATTCGACCGTTTCATTATTTACTACCCTAATAAATCCATATTAAGTAGAGAGAAAGAGATAAAGGGAGAGAGAGAGAGAGAAAGGGAGAGAGAGAGAGAGAGAGAGACAGGGGGGGGATTTTGGAGAATAGAGAGGGGGTTAGAAGGAAGAGAATAGAGATAATGTGCAGGGAGGAAAGATGATGGATGGCGAGGACAGAGAGAGAGGAGGGGAAGGAGGGGAAGGGAGAGAATGGATGTTGAGGAGAAAGGAGGGTAGGTTAAAGAGGGAGGAGAAGAGGGATAGGGAGATGGAGAAGGGATGGGTGGATGAGGAATGGAGGGATGAAAGGGAGTGGAGGGCTTGGAAGGAAGGGGAGAGAGGGGAATGTAAGGAGAAAGAAGATTGTTAAAGGAGGAGGGGTTGGAAAGCAAGAGGAGGGATGCGGGGCACAAAGGAGCAATGTGGAATAAGTGAGATAAATTAAAGGAGACAGAGAGGGAGAGGGAGAGGGAAAGAAGGGGATGAGAGAGACAAATTAAGAAAAAAAGAAGAGAAGATGGAAGAGGGAAGGTAGGGTTAGAGAAAAATATCAAAACATAAAGGAGATGAGGCAGAGAAAGAGAGAGAGAGAGAGAGAATCAATAAAATACATATAGTTTTTTTCAAAGAAATATTACCAGGCATTGTGATTTTTCCCCTCTTTTCTCACACTTTTTAAGTACCAATCTTCTTGGACACGTCCAGTATAAACAAGAATATATGTACATGTACATGTATTTCTTATTTATTTTCCCCTTGAAATCTTGCGATTGTCATGTATACGTATACGTAGCTCAACTTTTGGACTTGTCAAATAAAGTTCAGGCGAAGGTTTATGACGCTAACTTTATTGGGTAATAATGTCTGTTTAAAGAAATAAATAGATTGACCTAAATACATAAATAAGTCCTATCTTGTATAGTATGGTGTACTTTCTTTAGACTTATCTGGCATTTGACGAGGATGCTGTTGAATCCATGCGACCACTGATTTTTACTTTGTGGATTCCTAGATTTTGTTAATGGCAATAATGGGCATGAATTGCATTAACTGGAAAAAAATAAAGACATATCCAGAAATGAAAGACAAACAGGAAGGTATGTAGTAAAAAAAATTATATCAGAATGTTTTGACCGAGACTAAAATTTCTGTTATTGTACATGTAAACATGCAAGTGTAGATGTCCATAAGTTTATTGCCATATTGCATCTAAGTGTAATGCTACGGTCACAAAGGTTCGTACGAACGATAATTTTGTACGAATCTCCCTGTTTTTCCATTGTCTTCCCGAATTTCCATTGTCTGAAAATCGTTCGTACAGCGTTCGTAGCAGTTCGTCAGGGCATTTGTGACCGAGGCTTTAGATACATACATGCCATGATTGTATGCCATGGGTTTTCAATGGATTGAAAACATATTTGGATTGACCTAAACAGCAATTGTAATGATTTTTGTATAAATCTTAAATGTCCTAAAAATTACATTTTTTGTCCATACATTTTTTTTGGAAATACTTTATTGTTCTCAACTACTTGGTCATTCTATTGTGTGTATAATTTGGACATCCTTTTGCAAAATGAATATTGAATGAAATGAATACTCTATCCTTGTTTCAAGAAAAAAAAAAGTGTTTTAAAGGGCCCATGACAGACTAAACTAATATTCTAGAATAGACAATGATATGTAATTTCTGTCTGACATAGCAACTTGTATGTTGCTAAATGTATTGTAACAGGTGGTCAACTTCAGCAAAGATACACACCACTTTCTCAAGTTAGCTCATTGATGACTGACAGATGATATCACAATGGGAATGAGATCTGGAGGTTTTTGGGGTGGAGCTTAGCAAGTTTGAAAAACAAATATTTAAAAATATTTAAAAATCTATGAAACAAATTCAGAAGTTTACATATCAAAATATGAGATGTATGCAGGACTGCACACCAACAGGAATACACTTGTATTTCGGTGTCATGGGCCCTTTAAATGATACCTTGCGCTGAGGCTGAGCTTTATTGGGTTTAGGAGAATAATATGTTGCATGGTTCATTCTTGTATATAATTGTTGTCTCTACTCTATTGTAAAGCTACAGTTGAGTTCTAGTACATGTAGTTCAGGAATAGGAAAGTTGGCTTGAGAAGTTGAGGTGGAATTCTGAACAGTTTATCAAATATGCAAACATTGTTTTTATTTTTAAAATTATTATCAACCTGTACAATAGAAGGTGAAATAGAAATGTGTGCAGATATTTTGTTCATTATTTCAAATATTTTTTAAAGACTAGAACAACAGAATTTGTGATGTACATGTAATTCTGATTTCTTTGTTGTTTGTTTTTTGTTCTTCTCCTGATTTTCGAAGACTACAGGGCAGTATGAAAGAAATTACACAATGTGCAATGTTTATGTAAGATGAATTTCTGATTAGTTTGTCATATATAGGAGGTTATTATAACTGTATTGTAGACAAATTCAATATGAACAAACTAAAACTTGCTGTTTACAATTTTCATTAAAATACACCATTTTGCACATGTAGAATATTTGAGACCATTTCTAATGAATGGTCTGGATAAATACTGAAGATAGCTGGCTTTATACTCCCCAGTTATAATACATTTTCTACCAAAATCATATGACAGATCATTAGTAGTCATTGATTTTTTAAAGTATATTTCATCTCAACTAATCTTGACTAATCTGGATTTATATATTCCCTCATTACCAGAATTATTTACCTGAAGGCCATCATTTAAAAGGAAGAGTTTTTCTAGCCCCCTCAGGATCTTTCTTGCCTCCTCAGTTTCTCCACTCAGGGTTAAATAAATCCATCTGATTTATCTCATGCTAGGTAGGTTAATACGACGGTCCGGTAATTGCAGTTTTATGTTCTTCTTTGTTTTATTCATACTCCTTAATCGCTGGTTTATGAAATGCCCGGTAAAGGTGGGTTTTTTTAAAGGGTGTTTTTATACTTTCTTACTACCGGTATACATCAATTATTTGTTATTGGTACACTTTAAGTTTACATGTACATGTACATGTAGGCGGTGGTTTTTAACTTCAAAGTTATCTTGTAGTTAGGGACCATGGGTACACAATCATTTACGGAAGTTTAAGTTTACTATAGACTTGTTTCATGCAGGGCTTGCAACATTTATATTTAGGATGTACAGGGTGCATGTACAGTATGACTGGAAATTTTCTTTAGGGCAAAAATTGAAATTTCTGAATTTTGAGTACAGAGCAAATGCGAGGGGAGCTCGCGAGATACGTCAAGAAGTCGCCAATTAGGTTTGATTGATCACAACTTCAAAAATTCATAACTTACTTATTTTCAATCAGATTTTTCTCAAATTTTCACTGACCTGTCCCTCTCAGTTTTCTGCTTCTATTAAAATTAATATCAGTGTTGACTTTCCCTTCGAGGTTAGCATGATGACTATGGGCAGCAGGATTCCTCAAAGGAAGTTATATGTATATGCCATGGGGACGCAATTTCTGAATTTGTAGTACAGAGCAAATGGGATGGGAGCTCAAAAGAGACGTCACAGAATTGCCGATTTGAGTTTGATTTAAGGGTAGCATGATGACAATGGTCAGTGGGAGTCCTCAATGGATGTTATGTGCCATGGGGATGCAATTAAAGATGAAGTTGAGTTCTGGTCATGCGATTGCATTGTGAAAGAAACGGTGTAGAAATCAATTAGAAAAGGTTGATCATCTACAATTGTAGCTTACAAGAATTTGTGTGTATTGCAAGGTTCTGGAATCATCAAAATGATAAGAAATTTGACCAAGTCTTGGGAAAGTTACAAACACTGTACACAGAAAGATGTATATGGGACTACACGAACACGTGGCGTCAAAATCCTACCGTGGAGTTTTACGATGTTACATGACATATTTAGAATATGAAGGCATTTGAAGAGCCATGCTTTTCAGGGAACATGTCTTATCTGATGTTCTTCCACACTTGCATGATAAGAATGATAACGCTCACAAAATATTTTTCACCTCTTCCCAGAACTCAACCTTCTCTTTAACCCATTGCCTATCGGAACAAGCTGCCCCCTGAATAAGCCTATGGCAATGAATGAATGAAGCAGTCAATTGGTTAAACCGATGGTCCCCATGTGAACATAACTCATTGAAATGTATGTTATCAGGCAGATCATGTTTCATGATGACAATCTAGTTCAGTGCCTCGGGTTGGGATGGAAATAAAGACGATCCAATCTGTGGGAGATGAGATGGTGATGGATTACAATTTCAAGAGCAGGGGGAGACGGACAAAGGGGGGAGATGGAGAGAGAGAGATCTATGGGGTGTGGGATGCGGCTAGGGGAGGAGAGGGAGAGGAGAGGAGCTACAATAATGTACTTGTAGTAAATAATTCAGAATATGTTGGAAGCTCTTAAAATAGCTATGATTGAGAAGTTGAAATTACTGCCACTTTGGAGTTACAGTGTTTCCAAGTGTGCTAGCTTCAAAATACGATGGAAGCTCTTTACAAAATAAAGCTTTGATTAAGAAGATGAAATTACCGCTATTTTGGAGTGAAGTAGATATATCTCATGAATACTGAAATCAAATGAGAGATTATGCCTCAATTACTCTTAATATCTGCAGCATTCCTTGCAGAAATGTTATTTTAAAAATTATATTCACTCTCAGCAATTTCTATATCTTTTAGCTACTCTATATTTTGTTTTTCTTGGACCAGAGCTCTTTTTAACTCTGTAAGTTGATTTTTCTTTTGGAGTATTCAGTCAGGAGTCAAGAAAGGGGCATTTGACTGGGGGATGCATAGTTAAAGAAATTAGGAAAGAGTCAGAAACATACAGTGTAGAGACTAGAGAAGGAGGGAGAATTGGCGGTGGTGGTGTGTGTGTGTGTGTGGGGGGGGGGGGAGGGTTGATCCTATTGTTTCAATGAAACAAAAAGAGCAATTGTTTGGTCTGACATGGTGATGGATTGCTTGATGGGGAAAACTCTTAAGTTTTCATCACTTCCAAAGATAGTTCATACATCCTGTAAAAAAAAATACTAGCTTAATAAACAAAAATTTAGATCTAAACATGGTAAAATAACTTTTGATTCCTTTCATAATGTTCTGCTGTGTTTGTGCATATCTTGTTTTAAAGCAAAGACTATTTTACAGGAAACTGAAGATTAAATGAAGACCTCTACTCATACAAGTTTGTACTCCAAATCAGTTTTAATTTCCTAGTTCTACCAGGAGTAGTATAGTGCCCTCTCGTGTTAGTGGTATTATTTATTGGGATAATAGCTAGTGTATGAGAGAAAGATTGTTTGCTTTGAGGTCATTTCACAGACTCACAGGACATTTATATGTAAATACGTCAAGACTACAGTGTAGTAAAATGCAATAATTTCCTCAATAGCTTTGATTGCATTTAAATTATATACTGTGTTATGTATTGTTATAAGGTACATGTATGCTGATCAAAAGTAGTACTTTCAAAACAAGTCACCAGGTAATATTACTGGAATGTTTGATAATTAATGCTTCAATAAATCAGTCCTCCCCAATTTCACAAATCTTATGCATATATTATAAACATTAACCCCACATTACAAAACTGGTGCATGTGTACATTCATTGTACATGTACATCCAGCTTTATGACAAATGAAAAGGTTGATGTGGACATGAATTTGTTGACCATTATTATTTGTAATTTATTGCATTCAAATAGACCAGTTCACATATTCAAATTTTCTACTAAATGTAGAATGGTAACAAAAGAAGGCTGGAAAACTTGACAGGTGCCTACTAATAAAGCAGGAGCTAATGTATCCAACATACTGTACATTGAGACATTTCAAATACAATAACACAACATGTGAATCCAATAGTATTTCAATACAGTCCCAGGTAAAAAGGTTTGTAAATTTGAATACATTTGTAAACTAATCTACTGGAAAAAACGCCTTTGTTTAAGTTTTTGGCATAACAACTTATTCAGCCGCTTCAGCATAGACTTTTTGTTGGCAAACAACATTCCACTGTTTTGTTGCTAGACTGGACACACCTCAGACAATGCATTGTGTTGCCATGAAACATTGGTAAACAAGGCTTTCAAGTTTCAGATAAACTTCACACCATTGTGGAGGAGGGGCTTATCTTCTGTTGTGAAACATCATACCACTGTTTTGTTGCTAGACTGGACACACCTCAGAAAACCCATTGTGTTGTCATGAAACATTGGTAAACAAGGCTTTCAAGTTTCAGATAAACAATACACGAGTATGGAAGAGGGGCTTATCTTCTGTTGTGAAACAACATACCACTGTTTTGTTGCTAGACTGGACACACCTCAGACAACCCATTGTGTTGCCATGAAGCATTGGTAAACAAGGCTTTCAAGTTTCAGATTAACATTACCCCAGTGTTGAGGAGGAGCTTAAAAAGAACCACCCAATAGTATGTTCCCTTCTCGTATTCAGATGTTGGTCTTCTTTAGAGGTATTAACTTGTGACAATCTATTATCCATGTGTTGGCTGACTACTGTACAAAGCTCGTGTTCAATATTACTTATTGAACTACTGATATATATTCTAGGATTTGAGTAGGAAGTGATTAGTTTCTCTCTGCTAGAGACTGGACTGAGTAATCCTTCCACAATTTGCAGCCGATTCTTCTCAATGCGAAGAAAGCGTGCGTTGTCACCGTCAACTAAGAGTAGAGACTTGGCATTTTGTAAGGACCAACTTCATGGAGATTGATGAAATAATTCTGAATGCTTTAAAGTTTTAAGCATACATCCAAAGGATAAAGAAGAATTTTGGTGTCGGACTAAACTTGTGAGTGTGTCCCGTGTCAGCTTTAGTGCTTCAATACAATCAAGACAGAATGTCCTGGTTACTATCGATGTTACCTCTTAAGAAGGTAAGTTTCAGCACTCTTAATAATAATAATAATAAGATATTTGTATACCGCAAATTGCAAAATTGCCTCTAAGCGGTTTAGAAGAAAATAGCTGATAAGTAAAGGAAACAGAATTTGCATTACAAATTATATCAATTTAAATTACCATTAAACTTTGCAAATGAAAATAATACATGTACATAATTACAAATCACTTACAACCAAAATACAAATAGTTCTTAAATTAATAGTATCCTACGGTAATCTACACAAAATATATTAAAAGGCAAAAGGTCAAAAGAGCTATTCAGGAACAAGACTTAAAGAGATGTGTTTTTAGCATTGTTTTAAAAGAATTTACAGAGCTAGCATTGCGAATTTGAAGGGGGAGATTGTTCCAAAGAAAAGCAGCTGCATAAACGAAAGAACGTTGACCGTACTCTTCCACTATTGGAGTATATAAAAAAAAACCTGGGGCCCGTTCCTAGAAACCGTCATAAGTCTAACTTCTTGACTATCCCATTGAAACGCGTGTTAACCCTATAACACACGTTTCAATGGGATATAGTCAAGAAGTTTTTAGACTTATGACGGTTTCTAGGAACGGGGCCCTGTACTTCTGAACCACTTTGGTCACAGTGAAAACTTGAAATTTGATGTCCTCAAATTCTCTACTAATGTAGTCTCCCCCTTTCTAATCAACAATAGGACAGCACATAGCCAATAAAATTGTTTCTTAGCACTAGCAGGAAAACAAAAATCACCCAAGGGCAAAAAATGTATTGCTTGATTGATGGCTTAGTTAGACCACATAGAAAAGGGGATTTCCAAGACAAGATGCTGGTAAGTGATCTCCTAATATTCATCCTTTAAAGGCACCGTTTAACAATCCTTCCAGTTTCACAAATCTCATATGTATCAGTGTCTGTGATATGGTGTAATATTGAAGCCCTAACAAAATTGTGCTTCAAAATGATCAGGAAGGGCCTCAAAAAAGTAAAAATCTTTGTTTGACCGGTTTTACCATACTCATTTTCCCCAATAGACCATAGTGTTAATTTTGATTTCCAATCACAAATATCTTGATAATCAGACAGGCGATCGACTTGTAAAAGGTATGGCTGACCTAAAGGTTTATAATAATGATTACAGCATGAGCTAAATCCAGGATTTTGTTTAGAATCTTTAATAGAGCTATCACTTTTCTTTATGTCCCATTCATTGGTCCTAATGGTAGCAGAACTCTTTGTATATTCAGTATAATGTTGGTATCAAATGACCTATAAGTGGGTTTCACCGTTTCAGTGTAAAATATTTAAGTTCTTTATGAATTTGAGCTCTTGCATTTATAATCTTGTTCATGATTTTTGCTGTCAGGTGCTGCTTTAGGCTTTGCATACTTTTGATATGATTTTAATCTCCTTTGGAAGTTTATAAATAAAAAAGAAAGTACTCTGCACCAGAAAGCTGGCTTTTATAAGAAAATCAGAAAAGACCTGTACGGGAAAAAAGGCATTCCTCCTTTGGACTTTCCATTATCTAAATTGGTTTTTGTTACTGCAGGTGGGAATGAAAGGAAGCTTGAGAAAAACGGCTCAAATTTACAATCAGCATCATTTCTTGTAATGGGGGTATTACTTGCTTTTGTGCATTAAGTAATGATATACAGACTTTTTCAAAGAGCAATATGCCCTTTTCGTAATGTAATCAAATTTAATGCCCAAATGCTAACTTTTTTTCTAGGTAGGACAAACATTATGGCTTGTCCTACCTAAAAGCACAGAATGTATGCAATTTACTTTCTGTGCAGTGAAATACAATTATTTGTAACGAGTGAAGGAATTAATTTGAAACGAGGCACTTTACAAAGATTTGTGCATTAAATTTGATTACGTTACAAAAATATATCAATGCCGTATTGTACATCCTACAGCAATCATGTTTAGATACCGTGATATCTCAATGTCATGTTCGCACATAACCGTGAGTGACGCACAAGGTGATTTAAATTGCCTTGGGTTCATGTTTCGAAAGAAGTTGCGATCGTGTTGTGCGTAGTTATGATTAGTGTGAATGCATTATTCTGAGGTTGAGCCTTTCTGTATGTTTGCTAGGTGTAAGAGGATCATTCTGCAATCAGGCTTCTCGTAAACTAATTATCTGAGATACAGTACCAGTAGTCCTTGAGGGTGTTTCACAAAGATCCTAAGTTGAACTTATCTCTAAGTGTGACTTAAACATTATGGAGGGCCATTTGTAGCCTTGAAATGAAACATATACAAAAGCAAAAATTAAAGTATTTTAGACTTTTCATGAATCTCCTTGATTAATAGAAAATATGAATGAATTGAATCAACACTTTATGCCTTTTAAAATAACTTGTACAAAATATTTTCAAAGATGCTAACTGCTTTCTTTCCATAATTGTTAAGTCCAACTTACAGATTAGTTCGACATAGGATCTTTGTGAAACACCCCTCAGTAGTACCGGTGTGTGGTTTTATTTGAGATTTCTTGTGGCCAATGCAACTAATTGTATTTGCAGGATGGTGTCTGATTTCTTATTAGGCTGTAACAAGATATAGCTTAGAGATAAAGTTGAGTTCTGGTCATGCGATTGCATTGTGAAAGAAACGTTGTGGAATCGATCAGAAAAGGTTATCATCTAGCATGTAAGTATTGGTGTGTACTGCAAGGTTCTGGAGTCATCAAAATGATAAGAAATTTGGCCCAGTCTTGGTCAAGTTACAAGCACTGTACACAGAAAGATATATATGGTACTACACAAACACATGGCATACAAATCTTTTCCAATTTTTCTGCTGTTACATGCCATATATAGAATATTAAGGCATTTGAAGAGTGATGCTTTTCAGGGAGCATTTTTAATCTTATGTTCTTCCACACTTGAATAATAACAATAACTACACTCACAAATTATTGTTCACCTGTTCCCAGAACTCAACCTTCTCTTTAAGGAGTACATGTACACCATCTGAATAGAACAGACATGGAAGAGGATTTCTTTACAAAATTGCTTGCTACTCATAGCACCAGACAAAAGAAGAGCTGCGGGAAGAATGAGAGATTATAGGCTTGCTAACCTATTTAGAAATAGAGAGAAAGAAAGAGAGAGAGATTATAGGCAGGGGAGGGGGAGGCAGATAGATGGGATGGGTAGGGTAAAATGCCAAAATGGTGATGTTGGAGGTAGGCTTGAGTCGGTACGGTCGATCACACCGGGACCCGACCGTTGCCGTCGGGTCCCGGTTTCGTTTTTTGAGAACCGACGCTCCGAAAAAAATAATGAAATATGTAAGAAATTGCAGTTTTGCGCACCACTAAAATCATTCCACCTTGAAACTTAAGTATTTAATTGTTACCAATCATATCCTAGCTCATCCTGAATCAATCCGAACTGCTGATATAAATATGGGTTGCAAATTAAAGCAGTTCGCCCCATGGGGTTGTTGTTGCCAGCTGCTAGCTAGCTACTGTACTGGCCGGGTCTCTCGGCAGGATTAATAAATCAGGTTGAAAGAAACATTAATGTTTGAATAATAAAACGGCTTTCTAAAAAGTACTTCTTTACAACATACCGATCGAATAATTTTTAAAAGACAAAATGGATATTATTTCTTTGATTTTGAACACCGCCTGCTTCTTTTAAAAGCTGAAAATTACTTGGTAATCACAAGAAGTTTCGATACGGATAGCTGTTGCAAGGCAAGTTCAGACTAGTCTCGGAAAAATGCGCAGTGCTCCTCGTAGTTAGCTGTAATCCGTGCCAGAACGAACCCAAACAAAGACGTGATCGTAACGAGAAAAAATCATTAAAAACTACGAGAGCACAATTGGAAAGACAACTACTCAAAATTATCGTAAGCAGATACATAACTTGGAGGAATAATACAATAGTTGTCCAAGAAAAGCCACAGAAATAGTGATATTTAAGGAGTTACTATAGGTACAATCATTATCGGAATGGGCCTGCTGATATGTCCGAATTACACGTTATTTGGTTTCTAGCCTCGTGTTCTAACACGAGGCTAGAAACCAAATAACGCCCTCTACGGTAAAAAGCAGTATAACAAAGGATTCGAGTATTTGCAGCAAGCCCCTTGCGATAAAAATGTACCCAGTTACTCCTCGATTATCACAATTTCTTTGGCATTTCTTGGGCGATTATTGAATTCTTTGTCCAAGTTATTTATCTGATTATCGTAATTTTGAGCAGTAGTTGTCTTTCCAATTGTGCTCTTGTAGTTTTTAATGATTTTTTTCTCGTTACGATCACGTCTTTGTTTGGGTTCGTTCTGGCACGCATTACAGCTAACAATTAGGAGCACTGCGCATTTTTCCGAGACTAGTCTGAACTTGCCTTGCAACAGCTATCCGTATCGAAACTTCTTGTGATTAACCAAGTAATTTTCAGCTTTTAAAAGAAGCATGCGGTGTTCAAAATCAAAGAAAAAATATCTATTTTGTTTTTAAAAATTATTCGATCGGTATGTTGTAAAGGAGTACTTTTTAGAAAGCCGTTTTATTATTCAAACATAATGTTTTTTGACCCGATTTATTCAACCTGCATGAATCAAAATGGCGGCTCGATCGTTGTCTTTCTATTTTTGCTCCAGTTTTTTTACTTTTAGAGGCACGATAATGGAACTAAACATCGCCAATCATGGATAAAAAATAATGTCAAATGGAAGAATATACCGATCTGTGCCGAGGTATGCATGTGTTGATTTATTTGACTGATAAAAAAGGTCACTTTTAAGGGACATACTGATGATATGCGCTTTTTATAGAGGCAAGTGACAAATCCTGCGAGCTGATTTCGGGACACCGGGTCCCGATCGGTGCAAGGCCGTCGGGACCCGGTTTATGAAAATCCCGACGTGACTCAGGCCTAGTTGGAGGCATAATACCGTTCATTTACTTCTACTTCCAAAAAAGAACAGATGTTTTTCTTTTCTTGTTTTTTAAAGTTTTTGTAAACACAAACCTTATTGCAAATCTGCATCAGGTTGCAAAACCAGCCAAGTTTATCAATATTAAGTGTTTGCTGTGCTTTATAACATCTTTTATTAAATATTTAGGGAGAATTTCATAATCCCAATTGAGTATACTTGTTGCAGTGTGTTAGTATATCTTGCATAAAGGTATTAAAGAAGTGAACTGACAGCAGAGATGCTAAATAAATGAAAAAACAAGGCAATAGAAGAAAAAAAACATGAATGCCTGTGAGAAAAATAGAGGTAAATTTGCACAAGGAAGAGAGATTAAAGAGGAGGCGGTGATGGAACATTGTTTTCATGTTTAGTGATAAGTCAAGACTTTGCAGATGTAAAGGTTAATGTATTAAAGCTATCGATAATGCATATTGGCAGCAAGTGACACAGTAGGATGTCTAAGGTGAACCTATCGAGTTACAACATCAAGTTTTTTTGAGAGAGAATAGAAAGAAAGGGAGGCCAACAAATAAAAACAAAATGTGTTGTAATGAAACCTGAATGATGGGTAAAGAAAGGAGTATGATAATGGGGACAGAAAATGAAATTATCTGGAGAAAAAAAAAGGTTGAACAAATTGTTAAAGGGCATCAAACATAGAAGTAAATTCTATACCAATTATTCCTCTCCCTCACCCATTGGAATGAAGAATGTTTCAGATCTTTGTTACCTTTTCTTTATACAGTACATTCAATGGAACACTCAGTCTTGTAATGTTACATGCCCCTCAATAGATATAAAATAGTTGATAAAATAAGAGAAATTCAATAGGATAGGGATCAGGGGAGGGGAGGGAAGGGGGGGGGGGGGGGTGTAAATTTGATTGGGGGCGAACAAACTGCAATCAGTGAAGGATTCTTCCTGGGCTTAATGACTTGATTGGTTCCCTTGGTAGTGGTGATAATAGGTTTCATTTCGATTACGTGCCTTGCTGAATAGTGCGCCATATTTACAAAACATCTGTCTTTATAAGCTTCATATAGCTCCTTATCTTACTCGGATGTAGAAGTAGTATGCTGGAATATGGAGTTATCAAAGTGATTAACAGAATAATCCTTTGAAATCATACATGCGTATTTAGAATGTTCTTATTGATAGTCTGCTGCCATCTCAAAACACCTGTGTGCACTCTGCAGTAGCCTTTAAGCAGCTTAGCTCGCTATCTAACTCTGATGTAGAAGTATTATGCCGGTGTGGTGGGTATCTGTTTAAAAATGAGATTGTCAGAGAAGGTGATTACATTAAATTGATACCTTCTTATAATAATGTTCCATCTTTACAAAACATCTGCCTTTATAAGCTTTGTATCTAGCTCCTTATCTACATGTAACTCTGATGTAGAAGTAGTATGCTGGTATGTATGGGTTATCGATGGAAAATGAGGTGTGAGAGAATGTGATTAAATTAATTTGAAATGTCCATATTAATAATGCACCATCATTACAAAATATATGTCTATAAGTATAGCTTATCTCCTTATCTAACTCTGATGTAGAAGTAGTATGCTGGTATGTGGGGGTATCAGTTTGAAAATGAGATTGTGAGAGAATATGATTAAATTCATTGAAAGTGTTCATATTAATAATGCACCATCATTACAAAATATCTGTCTATAAGTAGCTTTACTCCTTATATCATCATGTAACTCTGATGTAGAAGTAGTATGCAGAGATATATGGTGTATAAGATTCTAAATGAGACTGAGAGAATGTGATTAAATTCATTTGTAATGTTAATGTTAATAATGTACCATCATTATAAAACACCCGTCTAAAAGCAGCTTACATGTATATCCTTATCTAACTCTGATGTAGAAGTAGTATGAAGGGATACATGGGTATAAGGTGGAAAATGAGATTGTGAGAAAATGTGCTTAAAATAAATACATAATTGAAATGCTCGTACTAATAATGCACCTTCATCACAAAACATCTGTGTCCAGTAACCTTTAAGCTGCTTAGCTCCTTATCTAACTCTGATGTAAAAGAAGTATGGGATGAGAAGAGGGCTACCTTTCATTCACATGAGAGAATTTGGCTGAAATCACATCGCTTACTTGTATTGTTTATTTGAATAATACACCACACCGCCACTATTTATTGTTTGTATAACCTTGAAGTTGTTTTCCTTCCTCATCTACCCCTGATGTAGAAGTAGTATGGTGGTTTCAGTTGGAAATGATTAGGGGGATGCGACTTATAAGTGTGAGAGAATTAGATTTCAGCCAGTGGGTTGTCATGCAGTTTTCATGTGCACAAGGTCATATTTCGCTGACACCAGACTTGGTGGAAATACCATTAATGGGTTAACATGTCTGCACACAGGCCAATAAAGAAATACCCCTCTTGTCCTTCGGAGAGACACTGGTTGATGCAAATGTCAGATAATGGCTTTACTTACAGGGGAAAATACAGAGCATTACATATGGCCTATTGGTCATAAAAACTGGAGGCAAATCCTAGGGATTGACAACACCTGTTATTGGGTAAACAGCTTCACACTTCTATCTGTCTTTAAAATCATTAGCATATTGGAAACTTTCATTAAAATAATCCACCAACACCCAACAAACTACCACAGACCCACAAAAGCTTTCAGAGCCCTTTAAGCAACTTAAATCGTCCTCTGACGTAGAAGTAATGTGCTGGTATGTGAGGTATCATCGGATGATCAGTAGGGATATGATATGACGATGCATCTCGTTTATAATATGAAGGAATGTGTTGGGTGATCATGTGCATCTTGAAAAATGCAAATGTATAATCCCCCTTCCCAACCACCACCACCTCCGCAAAGATTATCTTTCTGTGCCCTTATGCAGCTTATCTCCCGATCTTCCCCTCATCTTCCTTTGATGTAGAAGTAGTATCGGTTTATATCAATTTTACAACTAAATCAATCATACCCAGGGCTTGTAAATTTGATGTTTTTGTATTTTTTCGTAACTCAGGAATGAAAGGTGGACTGGTTGAATGAAGCCCTTTGTTGATACTTTTAGTTGAAAGATTTAACATTCACATTTTCCAGAAGCATAAATTGAGACTAATCGATTTTTCACATACCGGTATTAATTATTTTTTTAAATTGGTAAGGGTATAAATAATTGTGTTGTTTACTGTATAGTATATGAGGGGGTATCAATTGAAAAAGGATTAGGGGAATAGGGGATGTATCTCATTCGTGCGAGAGAATGTGATGGGTTATCATCATGTGCATGTTTGAAATACTTGCATGTAGATGTTGGTTTCCAGTGCTGCCAAGTCTCGTCAAGTGGGCATGTAGTGGTATTGACATTTGAAATTAAAGGTGATAGTCAACATTTTGGATTTTTTTTGGATTTTTTTTCCCTTCTCAACTTGGTTATGAAAGTGTTGAATGTTTTATTGTTTGTATGCTTTCGACTACCAAAGGTGGTGCCAGAGATGATATCTTCTTTGTATTTAGCTTAGAATTTGTAGGAAACAAAGAAATAGGATGCCTGTATGTTGTAGTCTATTACCGTAATGGGAATTTGAAGATTACTTTCAAAGAAGATGCTAAAAAAATCTCAAGAAGATTTTACAAAGCAAGTCCATACCACTGTCCCCACGTGTAGTGAATAATCCAGCTTCCAGTCATCACCTTTCAATTGATTTTTGACAAGTTTTTTCTCCCCAAAAGTTAATCGATACCGGCTTACCTTGTGAATGGACAATCCTATCCCTGCTGAATGAAATGATCTACATATGAAGAGTTTAATTCCCAAAGGAGCTAAATCCACTTTTGTAACTTCAGAGAAAAAAGGATTTGTTTATCAGATTTTGTACATGCGTCTATGGAAAAGTGATATTAGAAGGTGCATTTTGTCAAAATTGCTCCAAAAATTTAGGTAAATATTTTTGTAGAAAGACGGGTACTTAAGTGAACAATGTTCTGATATCAATAACTCAATATTCATCAAAAGTGGTTTTAGCTCCTTTTGGAATTAAACTATTCATATATGCCCACTGGTGTTAAAAATAGGTTTAGAGTAAAAGATTTTTCAGCCACTGCAGTAGATAACAATCTGGATTATAATCATTTCTAAAACTGCTTATAGTCTCTGAACCGTCTAATCACCATTATCTCTTCTGTCACACTTGTTTTGATGGTATTTTAAGTAGATAATTGAGGTTGTCTGCTGGCTCATATTCTCATTTTTTCTGTTCTCTCTTTTTTCTTCAAACCGTCCCTCATCCGTATAGATTGTTGTCTTTACATACACTGTACATATATCATCAAGACTCGTGTTTTGATAACATTATGCCGTCATGTATATTGCCTTGCCCTGTTTAGGTTACGGCTTCTCTTGTACTTCTTTCTTCTTTAGACCCCTCCTGATTTCATTCCAGGATGGTGTCAGATTTCAGTTTTTTTTTTTTCCCCTTGTGCATATTGTCTGTTTATTTTCAGTCAATTTGCAAAATTGCCAATAAACATTTTCAAAAAAGAACACAATTTGTATAACGACATATATAATGATGATCATGTAGATAAATATTATCATTATTGTTTATTAACGGCATCATCATTATCATCATCACTTTAATTTCATTCAGCAAAGATATGTTATCAAGAAAACAATGAATATATTACAAATTGGAGAGTGCAAGATGGAATGTAAAGACCTATATCACTCTCACATGATAAAATAGACCCTATTTTTGGTGGCATACTTGTTAAAAAAAGTACCTGTACCTGTACCCTCCTTTTGTTGTAACTTTTTTTTAGCGCTTAGAGACTTTGGTGGAAAATGCTTTACAAGCACCATTTCAATGTTATTGCTATTATTGCAACATTTCTTTGTTATAGGACTCATAGCTAAGCCATGTTCATGCAAATGTTGAACACCATTTAAAAGGGCTGAAGAGTGACCACTTTTCAAAATGTCGTCAACTTTTAACCGTACTAAATTCAACCTTTATAGTGTTGGATCTAGCTTTTTCAAAGTGTTAATCTATCATTTTGAAAGAGCAGTCATTCTTTTGCCTTTTAAAATGGCCATTTAACATTATAGTTTTTAGAGCATAAGCTTATTCCAGGTGTGAACCGGGTTATGTTTTTGTCCCTCCTCCTCCTCCTCTCCTCCTCTCCTCCTCTCCCCATCTCTTGATTGCTTCATCCCTATATCTGTCACAGACTCTTTTCATGCCATGATTTATTGAATTAGGTCATCTATCCACCAAGCTAATGTACGATGCTGGGTATCCCCTAACCCCTATAGAAAAATTATGCTTTTAGTAATCTTGCCAGGAAAGATAACTGTGTCTCTAAGCATCATAAGAATTATAGACATAAGACATGGGTTTGGGATTGAGGAGTCTGCCCCCGATTCCCCAACCCCCTCCTGAGAATTTTGAAATTACCAATGCTCAGGCAGCCATCTACTCCATGAACACATATCAGGGCAGCTATCATCTTGTATTCTGACTGCTTTTGTAATTTGTACAATTAGAAAACAACTTTATTGTCAGTATTACAACTTGGCAAATTTAGAGTCTGTAAAGTAGATATTTTGGCAAAAGACATCAGCACTCATGGTGAATTTGAGCCTTTACATGTACATCCATATTCATGAAACCGGTTAAAACAGGTTGCCTTTCCGGTGGAAGATCTGCAAAGCGATGAACAAACTATCGTATTTCAACCATCAGCTTTTGTACTTTCACATATTCATTGATTTTTATAATCATGGTTTTGTAAGTGTAAATGTACCTAAAAATCTTGTTGAAACTGAATTACAATGAATTACATTCTATTAACTGGCTACAATGACTAGCTAATTGGAAATTACCCACCCACAAATTCATGAATCAAGTCTTTATGTTTCATCCACAAGCGCAGCCATCATCCCTACATCATCGTCCTAGAAAATTTTATTTAATAAAGACGGATAATCAGGCATGACAAATATCTGCTGCTTAGCTTGGCAACACCTTACAGCGCAAATAGCAGAACAAGATGTCTGCATTCTAGCTGTGTCCCTGGATTACGCAGCCAGCGCTTAACTGCCAAGTTCATTAGCCAGCTGTAGGGGGCTCTCACTCCTCTATTGTGTACCTCATCGTCGCCGTCTGACCGTGGAAGCATTTGTGCATCCGCCATTCGATGGTTGCCATTTAGGAAAGATGACAAGTGAGTTCTTCATGTGATGTTGTGATGGAATTATCAATACCTTTCAATATTTTCTGACACTTGGAGGAATACATGTGAAAAATCGCCCATCAAAGTATCGAGGTTTGGCACGTTAAAGACTCAGCTGGATTTCTTCATTTTGTGGGAATTTTTACATCATGGGAAGCGATTATTACGACAGCATATATTTATTCATCTGACATAAAAGTTTGTGCGCAGAGTTGATGATGATCTTAGAGAGCATGGAATGTTTTCTTGTGAATATCTCGTCAGCTTTGCACACTCTCTTCATCTATATCTAGGCCTCTTGACGGTGTTCAGGTATATTCCATTTGCTGTTTGTCAAGTCATCAGAGGCTTCAATCGACTGCGTCATGGTATTTGATTTGTTTTGGGAGATATCTTTGTGGATTCCTTGGTCAATGAAATGGAGTTGTATGTCTCTTTGGAAGCAAATGGAGATAAGTCATCTGTCAGTGCTTTCTAGTGGTTGTAAGGTTGACCTATGATTACTTGCTCTGTGATGTATTTATGATGAAATTGTTATATCATATACAATTTTTGGAGGTGTGTTTTATAGCGAAAGAAAAAGTTGAAGAAAAAATTATGATCAGTCTACAGTGTCATAAGTTTTCCAATCCATTGTGATTACCATTGAGTTGGCAATTCTTTTATTCTAGCTTTTATAGTTTAGGTCTTTATCTTTTTTTTACACTTATGAATATCGTCTGTTTGGATCCAGAAGTATTTTTATGTAATTTTCCATTTTTGGTGTTCTTAATTTCTTCATTTTATAGTTGCATACATCATTGTACATTGCTTATTTTTCATATTCCAATTTATTTGTTTCCATTTCTGTATACTTATTTTTTCTATTTGAGTACTATTCCTTTTGTAGATGGTTCTTCACCAGATAAAATAGATTATTTAAATGTCTCTTTTTGGTTATCCCTTTTTCACTTCTTTACCAACAAAAGCTTTATAAATTGTAAAAAAGCACACAATTCAAAATTTCCCTTTTTGAACCAAAGTCAAAACCATATAATAAATGAAAATATTTGAATCTGAAAATTAGACATTAATTTTTTTGTATTTTCTTTTCAACTTCTTTCCAAGACAAAGTAATTTCTTTACAAAGGAAAGTGCATATTCATCCATTCACCTGGTTAGTTAAAAGTATAACTTGAATGATTGTTTGCCAAATGAAGATAATTTGTTCCTGAAATCATGCTTGGCCATTGCAGTGATTGCTCTGAAATTGATTACAAATGAAACACTACATTAGGGGGCAGAGACAGAGAGAGGCAAATGGAAAGATGACTATGATGATTTTATTAGGGGGGGGGAAGATAATTTAGAGCATGGTAGATGATGGGTAGTTGTTGATTAATAGCTCATCACATTTGATTCATGGTAGCACATTGTGGTTGTCAGCGATTTCACTTGGAGTAAAACTATAGAACCTTCCGAAGAGGCAATCTATTTCATGTTTTGTGAATAATTCATAGTTTACGGTGCAGACTTATTGATCTAACCAATCAATCTCATCTTACCTGGGAACTGCGATATTGGAGTGAAACGAAAAACAATTCTATCTTTCCGGAGCACGTCTTATTTGCTCAGTTTTCTCTATCTGTACATGAATTTAAGAGGCATTATGACTGATGCTATGAAAAATATAGAAATGTTAAATATAAGATGATTGAATATTGCAGTAAGATAAAAAGAATGAATACCAATTGTATCTTTCAGGGAAAAAATTGTGTTTTGTATAGCATTGGTTATCACCACCTTGTTTGTTCAATTTTTTCTATCTTTGTATTATGATAGGTCTACATGCAATGATACTAATTCTATTTTGTGTGTGTATCTAGCATGTATTATAATTTGATATTGCCTCCCAATCTTACTAGCCATGAGTGCTTTCTAGCAATACATTCTGCCAGTTTCCCTACTGTATGTAGATGAATCGAGACAAAAAGATACAAAATACATGTACCTTGTCAAAGGACACACACACAAATTAAAAATTAAAACTTTTAACCTCATTGTGGATTCTACCTCATTATTAGTTATTTAGAGAGTCCATTGAAATATTTACACTTCATTGAATTGACAACTGTCCCACAGTATGCACAGTCCCCCCGTGCTACAGGTACATTAATTTGGTTTACTCTTCTGGTTCATTTTCTTGAAACATCCTAGCTCTTATTCTGACTGTATCTTCTCTATTTTTTGTATTTCAAAATTTAAACTTTCAAATTTGTATGCTCTTTTACCATCTAATCCTTTTGATATGCCCTATTTTACATAGCGTAGGATTTGCACTTTCATTGATAGGAATACATCCAATAAATATTTCTTTTAAATAATGAACTATCTTCTTTTTTCTTTTTTTTAAATAAAAAAAAGTTGAAAACTGGTTATATTCATTATGTCTCCATACATTCACCAACATTTCTCTTTTTACACACTTAATTACACTGTTTTGCATAAGACTTCTCTGATACATTTTTGTCACCCATATAATGATGGATTTGTACAGAATTCAAACACTTCCATTTTGAACCGTACCTTTAACCTGTTTTCAAAAATGCAGGCCCTTTTGTCCACTGTCTTGAATCTTTCATAATGCAGGGCAAGTTTGCTATCTCTCTGTTCAAGTCTCGATGTACGTCATCCGCATATGATAGTAAGGCGTCTATTGAAGCAGTCATACTCAAGAGTCCCATTCAAATAAATTGTATGAATTTGTAGGAGTGCATCGATCGTAAGAATGGCGCTTCTGAAAGTCAGAGAGCTTGCACAATGTTTGCCAAAGGCTTGCCAGACCTAGCGACTATGTGCAATCATCTTCTGAAAAATGATAATGATTACATTATAGTTATAGTGGTAATGTAATTGACGGTAGCTATGATGATACAAATGAAAATGAAATGAAAATGACAACAGCACCATCATCATCAGCAATAACATGAAGAAGAAGAAGAAGAAGAAGGAGGAGGAAGAGGAGAAGGGAAGATGAACATGAAGATTATTTTGTATTCAAGGAGTACAATGGTGCTCAAGATACCCACATGTAGCAAACAGGCTTACAAAAAACCTAACTCAAGTGAGCTTATTATTGAAGTTTGATAATGAAATTTGTGTTCATCAAGACTCAAGAGGCCCTTAAAGTCGAGCCATCCATGAATGTCATAGTCCTTATGTGAACGTAACGTTTCATGCTCTCGTATGGTTCTATTATTCAGAACGGCCAATGAGAAATCTGCGTACCTCGATGCGCCTTCCCTTTTATCACGAAGAGCCCTTCAAATGATGCCTTCCAATGCAGCTGAGGTTTTCATATCAGTTTTTCTATTTGTTTATGGAGTCAAGAAATGCACTAATCAAATTGTTATTCATGCTGACTGATGTCTGTCATGATAAAGTATATATATAGCTCTTTCCTATTGGAATATCTGTCAAAATCTGATCACTTCATTAGTAGGTCTCCTACAGACACATTTTGAATGTTTTGATTGGAGCCCACATTTTTTATCTCAGTGAGATAAATTATCAAGAAGTAAAAGATTGAGGTAGAATGAAGTGAAAGATACAGATTTAGATAAATTGTGGTCTCAGAATACCAATTTCTTTACAAAGATAATATAAAATATTTGGAGATAAAATCCTGCTGAGACTACCATCCTAGGTAATGCTAATCATTAATTAAAGACATTTATCCTTTAATTAGTTATCTTGCATTTTGCAGTCTTGATAGGAAATACCATGTAATTCTGCATTTGTACATGTACTTGATTAATAATAATTAAAACATAGAAAACATATAGGAATTTTCCACTCGTACAATTTCACTTTTACAGGTATTTGCAATATATTCTCTTTAAAGTGACTCAGTAACATTGTTGAAGGTTGATGAAAAAAACTGCGTAATTTTTGAATGAAATGTTACTTATTATATTACTTCTATTGTACTAACCCTCTAACTTGCAAAATTCTCAAACCACAAAGATATTTATGGTTTTCTGTGCGACTTCCTCTAACAGTAAATTTTTCTAACCATTTTTGAATTTCCCCAACCGTTTTTCCATGAAAATAAGACATAAGACAGGCTTTAACAAATCTTTCAACTCTGGAATGGTATTTATATAGAGCCAATTCATTGCTTTGTGAAGATTTACATGCACCTAAAATGTAATTAAAATATAATAATATAGTTGGGAGAATAAAGGAATCGATCAGATAAGTTTCTCTCATTTTTCCCCATTAATAATGGTCTGTTTTCACTCGAAACTTTCAGATTATCTTTAATTGTACATCTAGTATTGAAGTGACTACCTTAGCGCCATTTTCTCTCATCTGAACAATGTTACTAAGTCCCTTTAAAACGCCTTTGACTTCAGTCTTCCTTGTAAAGACTTTTGTGGACAATATTCCCACCTGCAGCTGAGATTTCACATCAACCTTCATTCACACTACCAGAATTTATCGTACAGCGCTCTCTTTCAAGTGTTCTGGCAAAGGCAGGTTCACACACCAGAGCCATCGTTAGTTCTTTCTCCATCCCTCTCTATCTTAAGCCTTCTTCATTATTATGTCATATGATCTGTCACCAATCAAGTCTGACACCATCCCAAACCTTGTCTTCCTCTGCTCTGCTTAACATCCATCTTCCCTTCTAAGATGTCTCTGAGCATGTTATCTGCCTCCATGATGTGTATTGATCTTAGTATTGATTTTATAATATAGTATAGCTTTACAATAACTAATTACTTTTTCTCTAGTCAGAATACCGTTTAAAGAAACATTGTATAACAAAATATTGTAAAGCGAAAAGCAAAGTTTTAAAGGTACTATGTCCCATTTGCAGGCCAAAAAAATGAAATGTTAAATTCCAACTGCATTTGAAAGATAATACTAATTTAGAACTTCCCTAAAAAAGGTGGGGCTTGAAAATGTCTTCAAGTGGGAAAATAACGACTATTAGTTGTCAAATCGACTTTAGGGCTATAGAGCCCAAAAGTAATAGTCTTGATTTTCAGACAATTGTACCGAATGGTCATACGTTTTATGCTGTGCAAAGATTCAATCAGTTTAATCTTGGCCATCACAAGAAGTGGGTTATTGATGTAGACAAATGCTCATGTACCCTTTACAACTCTTTTCATGTATGTTATTCCCAAAGAAGAAAAAAAGCCAGTCAGTCACTCAATAGTGTCTGACAGTGAAGTCTAGCAAGTAAACGGGTTTCCTTGCATAATTTGAATATGAGGACACTGCTAACGTTTAAATTTCACAGATAGGACATACATGACATATTCATAATTCCTGCAAAGTTCTACAGAATTTGAGGTTGGCTGCAAAAGGGACATAGTACCTTTAAACGAAAACTTGATAAAGAATCAGTGAAGCGTTGTATTGTACAGAAATCATACAAATGGGCGGGGCTTATTGTCAGCATGCACTGATGATTAGCCAGCTGTCATGTCAACTGACCTTTCCAAAAATTTGATTCTTTTTACGATGTTTTTCACTTTCTTTTAATGATGTTGTAATCAATGTTGTACGCTCTTTTATACAATAATTCTTTAAATGATGTTATCCAATGTATACACTCTTTCATACAACAATTCTTCATACAACGTTTCTTTAAACAAGTTTCGTATAATTTTCATTTAGTCTGAACGGTCTTAATGATTGCATATCAGACTTGTTTTGATCACCTAGCAGCAAGCTTCTCTGCTACAAATTCCCCAGTGTATCACAATAAGTGACCTGAAAAATTATTACCTTGGCCGTGTAGCAGTGGAGTGAGAAATTGGCCTCAATTAGTTGCAGTCCATGTGTTGTCTGTTATGAATTGTTATTGGGAGTGTCTGGAGTCTACACGAGAGTGCGTTCTATTTCTGTCCTCATGCATATTTTATTCTTGGAGTTTTATATCTTGAGTAGATCTGTAGATTTGCTTTTTTAGGTTTGCTTTCCTTTAGGGCTGTAATGCAAAGCTGATCTGAATTGTCTGAAAATAACAGAAAAACATATACCTAGTAATATTTATGAAACTTGTTATGTTAAACTAGATCTACAAGGTATGAGAGAGGGTAGCTTAAAATATATATATCTTTGGATTGGTGTTATGGGAAATATAAACAAAATATTTTGTAAGGAAATGCAAAAAAATACTTTGTAAGGAAATAAAAGAATTGTTTGTAAGGAAATAGAAGGATTAATTTTGTCAGGAAATAAAATAATTCATTTGATGTACTGCAAATTCCATGAATGAAAATCAATTACAAATGGTTTATCATGGGAGGAATAAATATAATTTTAAATTATACTAAACTTGGTGATGATTATGCCATGAGAGGGATATAATTGATCATACTTGAGATTCCCAACTTTTTTTGAGGGGATATAGATAAAGAAAAAAATTAGTGAAAAAAAATAAAGCTCTAATTTTTCACCAGTCTTTTTATAAAAGAAAAGATCAGATCTTATTTTGGGGTGCCTTTATTGGCTATCCATTGAAAATCGGTGGTTTGGATCATATGAACCACAGTAACCACCTTTACCAGAATCACACAAATGTCTTTCTTATCTGTGTCAGATGTGAACTGATTCACAGAGAAAGCAACAAAAAAAGGGTCAAGAATGAAAAAGTTTTCTATAATGTCTGTTTGGAGCCAGAAAGATTATCAATTCTATGTAACATGATAAGGTCAATTGGTATTCCGTTCATTAGAAAAAAGAGAGAAATCTATTAAGGAGTAATTTCTGCTGACCAATCATTGTTTGAGTTAGTCTTGTGTCATGCATTTTTTATTGCAAAGTATTATAAAGAAAGATAATAATTAAATTGTTCATTGATTGTTAAACTGAAATGTTATTCCAGTATTCTATCCAACATTCTCTTGCACAGAATTTTGTTTGGTTCGCTTTGGTTCAGTTCGGTTTGGTTAGGTTGGGTTTGGGAGTGCCATGTTTGTTGAACTCCCATTCGGTTTGACGGGTTTGGTTACATCACTATTCTCTTGCACGGAAGCTTCTGAGAATGTTTATTTAAAGTCTAAATCTGAAATTCATGAAGACCCTGTGTCTGTATACACAGTATAATTTTTACACTACGATTAAGTAGACCATTCATAGTGTAGTGTCTTGAAATGCTTGAGTGTATATTTTACATTTCATGGACTGTTGGATTGCATCATCTATTTCTCTCCATCTTGCTCTTTATTTCTTGGTATTTTTTCTCTTCCTCATCATAACATCCAGTGGTGGCCATCCACCACTCTTAATCATTTATAGAGATTCTTGGTACTAATTGACCACTCCTCTTATGACCCATTACCACTGTATTGTTTGTAACACAGAAAGTACTCTGGTTGTTTTGGAATTAACGCTTCTAGTTTAGACATCATCTGCATATCTGTCCAAGTCTATAAATGGGTCATTCCATTGGGTTGGGGCAATTTTTGTGACATACCAGAAGTGAGAAACCATGTTTCCTATCTACTTTAACAATGTTTGCTCAAATTGAGTTTAGCATAAAAAGCATAGAGCATAGCCAACTATGTTGAGAAGTATTCAAGCTGCATGGTGAATCAACATAGACCCACAGTTTTTGTAACGTGATATGAATATGATGTCCATGTAACGCTTGTAAAAAGAGAAATGTGGATTACGCTAAGATTTTGAAGAGAAACAACTGAAGCAAGAATGATTCTGGCATTGCATTACTATATATATTCATTACATTAAAACCTCCAACAGATGGTGTCACCTTCCATGTGTAGTGGAAGATCTCATACTTGTGTTACATGGACATTGTCATATTTTCTGCCCCACCCCCAGTCCCCCATGGATCGACCCAGATTCTTCACATACATGTGAAGAGCTTAATTCCAAAAGGAGCTAAATCCACTTTTGATGAAAATTGAGTTATTGATATCAGAACATTGTTCACTTAAGTAACTGTCTTTTAACAATATAATTTACCTACATTTTGGGAGCAATTATGAAAAATTGCTCCTTCTAATAAAACTTTTCCATAGACGCCTGTACAAGATTTGGTAAACAATTTTTTTTTTCCTGAAGTTACAAAAATGGATTTAGCTCCTTATGGAATTAAACTTTTCATGTATCAACCCTCAAACGAGAGCCTAGCTGTCAGGTGTACACCCACACATGTCTCTTGATATTGCACATTCTCTATTGATTGAAGAGCTTGTTTTCAGCATGCGGACTGATGTTTTCTTGCTATTTCCACAGGGTTTCATCAGATTCTAAAGGCTAAGTTTGAGTTAAAGATTATGCAAAGTATCATGAAAGGGTCGAGGAGTCAAATATGATAATTCCATAGAAGATAAGTTAATTCTCCTATACTGATTATACAGTCAAACCTGTTTATTAATCCCCCCCCCCCCCCCCCCCGGGAAAAACAAAAAGTGGCCACTGTAGACGGGAGGCCTTTCTAGACGGGTTTTACAACACACATTTCTCTTTTGCATGGCCACTAAAGACCTTTATAGAGAGGTGGCCACTATGACAGGTTTGACTGTACATGCATATTGCTGACTATATGCTGTGCTGCTAATCACCCCATGGTCAATTCCTAACACTAACCATATATAACCAGGACCCCAAATCAGGACCATTGACCAGGACCCTAAACCCAACCTCATCCCAATCGCATCTTACCATCATTGCCACCAGACATTCTTTTTTTAAATCTAAAGTATTTAAAGTTGAATATAAATGTTGATAAAGACAATTGCATGGCATTATTAGACTAATATCCACCAAGACTAAAGTACATCTTCACCATAGAGAGTCACGTACGTTAATTAGCACAGGTTGGAATACCTGAAATGCTCAGAAGGTTGGGTGGTATTTTTAGCTCTCAGCAAGACATTAATTACTTCACAATTATCTACCTGCAGGTCCTTTACATACATGTATACATGTAGGCTAGTGTTGCCTCTTCCCAAGGCAAGAATTAGTTTTATTTACCCTCAAACTTAACCAACTTTAAACATCAACTTAAAATACATGTAGGTGTACTTCATAATTGAGCTCCACTTTCCTTTTTCTTTTCTTGTCTTGGTATTGTGCTTTTGAATTAAGAGGAACTGTATACCAGAATGTTTAATCAGCCATTTAAATCAGCATAAATGAAAATTGTTTTTCTATGTATTTTGTGCCGCTTGATTCTTACTGACTGCTCAGCTTAGAACCGAGGCTAACACATATCATTTTCACTATGAAAGGGTTAACTTGAAGCTCTGGTAATCACTAATATGCAGCATCATCAAGACACCAAACTGCAGTATCATCACTTCTTGGAAAGTCCCCAAGTTATTTGAAAGATTTTTCCGACCTTGTCCTTCGGAAAACAATAAGGAACAATATGGATCTTGTTATTGTGAGTGGAACATAAAGAACTATAGATCCAGCGATCCCTGCATTTCATCAATTCAATTGTTAGAAGACATTGATGCAATGCATTGGTATAATGGCAGAGTGCGATAACACTTGTGCTAAAAATATCTTTGACCTACCTGAAGATGAGAAGCTATTGATTTACAGCGTCCCAAAATAGCACGCAAGTAGATATTATTGCATTTGATGGTTACCTAGACAGATTTCTGTTGTCATTGTTTGGGAAATGTGCTGAATTTACGGCATGATGAAATTGGGATGGATATGAGAGCACGAGTACGCTGATTAACATGAGCACTGCTGTCGCTTCCAATTTATGACGGCTGTCCTTTGGAATGATGCACTTGATTTGGGATTCATTGGTAACCAATTTCTGCTATTTCTGGAGCATCTCGTAGGATACCACCTTGCTAATGTTACGACTTACGGAGATTAAGATGATGTGTTCATTCATTCTGTGTAGTATGATGAGAGCTAAGAAAGAACATTGACAACTTGCAGTATTTTGATGCCCCTGGATATAAGATGGCTTGATCGATTGGAGACAAGTGTTCATGCACCCATTGCCATCTTATGTATTGTTCTATAGCAGTGAACGACATGATGTAGCATTGTGTTATGATTTGCAATGATGCGTTTGCTTTGGGATTCATCAGTAATAATTTTTGCTATTTCTGGAGCATTTAATGTGATACCATGTTGCTAATGTTACGGCTTACGGAGATTAAGATGATGTGTTCATTCATGCTGTGTAGTGTAATGAAAGCTAAGGTCAGGAAGAACATTGACGGTGCATTATTGTGATGCCCCTGGATATAAGATGGCTTGATCGATCGGAGACAAGTTTTCACCCATTGTCATCTTATGTATTGATCTGGAGCCATGAATGATACGATGTCGCGTGAATGTGTTGTGGCTCGGTATGATTGAAATGTGGGTGTTGTTGACATTGCCCATGCAGAGTGTGGAAATGGAAGAAACACTGAAACATTCGGATTAAAGGGATATCGTACCTTGATTGCAAACTACTGTCTAGAGGAAAGCAGAAAAATCAAAGAAGTAGACTGGTGAAAGTTTGAATTAATTTTGGATAGAATAATGAGGGAGTTGTGATTTTTTAAAGTTGTTATCACTTTTGGTATGGGCTCTTCAAATTGGCTGAATTGGTGATGTCTCTGTGATGTATAATAGTGGCGGACAGCTTTCCCATTTGTTACAACACACAAAATAACTGAAATTTTATTTGTTCCAAAATATTTGACTAAGGAGGATCCATTCTCTTTAGAGGACCTATAATAATATGCTATCCATAATATATTTTGCCCCAAGGGAGAAGGCACCGAGGAGAAAAAAACGGAAATCAACGATGTCACAATCCTCTAACCAAACTGCCAATTTTAAATTCACATACATGTAGACTTTATAGTGAACTCCAATTTTAAACATTCATAACTTTCTTATTATTTGTCTGATTTATTTTTAACTTTTACAAGGGTTGGATTGCTGTTAAAGGAGAGGAGAGCATTTATCCTTTATTGGAGTATCTTGGTGTATTATGTTATGAGTTATTGTTGCCTTGTCAACAATTCCTGTTAAATGTTTATTGTCTTGAAGAATTGAGGCTTTATTTGTAGCCTATACTGCAAAGTGTCAGAACCAGGAGCCTGTTTCATAAAACTTGTTAATACTAACAAGTTACAATGAAAAGTGTTATAAGCTACTGAAATTGTGGCATTCGATTGGCTGAGAGCAAATTTATCATAGAAATTTAGTATTTGTTATTCACAACATGCTTTATGAAACGGGGCCCAGATCAGCTTTGATTTGGACTCTTATTGGAGGATTTTATGTGTATCTTCTTCCATGCTTTGCGTCATCTGTCATTCTATTTGTTTACCCTGAATACTGAAATGCATTTGGTGTAGCTTTCGATACACATGTATGTATGCATATTATGTTCTTGTCTGGATGATAGGTAGTGAAGAAAGGATAACAATCCTATCCATTAACATGCTCTAAAACTTATTAAAGCAAGTAATTATAGAGAACATAGGTAGGTTTAATGTTTGCTCATTTTAAGAGGAAGATGATAGTGTAAAGTTTAGCCCCTTTATTATTTAGTGTCACTTTACTAGAACAAAGCATGCATTCTTGCTTTATTATTTTGAAACATTTAAACAAAAATCAGCTTCTAAGGAAAAAATAATATTTTGAATTGAAAAAAAAAGGCAAATGAATTTCTTTGTATTTATAGCAGAAGGAAAGACTGAAATAGTTATATTTAATATTTGAATGTTATCAAAAAGGTATTTTTCAAATAATCCATATAATCTTGTTTCCTAAGGGCTTTATAGGACAACAACAAGTTAGATATTACTGTGAACCAGATTCATCCTGCTTTTTTTACACGACTTCTCTGTCCCATTTTCACTCTCTTTTCACTTATCATTCAGTTTACACGCCGTACTGTCCAAGACTAAAACCAGACCCTTCTTGAGGAAAAGAAAGATTGAGCAAATGAGACGAGAGAGAGAACGAGAGAGAGAGGAGGAAAGTACATAAGTGGAGAGCATAAGAGTGGATATACACGGTGAGCAGATATTGATAGAGAGAGCTGAGAAGAAGGAGACTGTCATCCTTTATTATCAGATGCTCCTGTGATTAATTTTTGTAACAAGGTGATTCCTTGATATCAATCTTACGAAAATGGAATAGAGCTGAGAACAATTATAGTGAACAGATGCTTTCGGAAGAGGAGGGTAGAAAGATGCAGATTAGAAACTATGAGATGGAAGATAAAGCTCAAATCCAAGAAAGAATATTGATGCGAATGAAATGATTTAGGATTAATTTAGTCTGTGATCGTCTGTGCGTTCGGAAAAACACTGTATTTGAACTCCTGAGGAATTATATGTGACTTTGAGCAGTAAAGTAAATTTTCTCAGTTTATTCAGTATTTGATGCTATTTTCTTGTTGGTTTACCCAGGGAAAATCACAATTTCCTTGTTTAGCTCAACTTTGAAATATAGGCCATTATCCTTTTATGGACTATTCAAAGGTTTGTTTTATTACTTTTACTAAGTGGATTCACTATTAACAGCACCTTCACCGCCAAGCCGTGATCGACAGGCCAATTATTCATCTCACAGATCGACATCTTTCAACAAGTGCAGTGCAGCAAAACGCTAGCCACCAATCAAAATGAGCAAAGCGGTTCAAACTGTGTAAATGCACTCTATGAGATTGATTTCTCTGATATCAGTGCACATTTTCATATTGAATTGTGATGTCAAAACCTGCCCATCAATAATGATCCTGAATGAACATTGGCATGATTTAATTTGGCCTAAAAAGTGAACGAAATGACCACGTTGTAGTTGGTTGGAGATCAATTTGACCGCTTTTTCTAGCATCAATATAACAATGCCACAGCTGATATAAAAATCCTGATATTTTTGTCGACTGTTTTCCATGATGCCTCACCCTAATTGATTACCGTAAATATTTGTGTGGTTAGATGGCGCTTTGAATTGTGAATCCATCGTATTAGATTCAAGAGCAGTTCATGAATTTGCTGTTGATAGTCGCACACTCCTCCTGCTTTAATTAAATGCTGTGGTAAATCCATGAGCATTATCCTCAGAAGATGAAGGGTATTTATTGGTGGTTGCTATGGTTACTGGCATCCCTCGTTTTGATGCTCCTATGCCAGACAATCTCAGCGTGGATTCTAGGCTTTTTGGAGGAAAGCAACTTTGTTCCGCTGTGTGGCATCTGCGGATAGATGCTGCGTTAATTGATTCTATTTTTATTTTTATATTGATGAAGAAAACAGTGGAATAAAAGTGATTGCTTCCTTATCAAAGGCAAAGGTAGATAGTGGTATTTCACATGATGTTTACTGTTTGGATCTAGAAGGGCATTATCTCATAGACTTTACATACCTAGTTACAATGCCCTTGTGAATCCAAAGAGGTGATATATGACTCTTTTGCAATCATTCTGTAATCATTTGCAAGGAAAAGTTTTAGACATCGTGCAGGCATTCATATAAATGTAGCCAGTAGATAAGGTATAATGTTTCACAGTCTGTTTCATTTTACTTTGAAGAGGTATCTAAATGCACTCAATAATTTGATAGATGTCAAGTACCCTTGAAATTAACATATGCTTCTAATTTATAATTCTGACAAATATTTTTGTTTTATTCATTATAATCTTTCTTGTCAATTTACATTTAAATGTGTATTTAAGAGTTGCTCCCACTTTCTTGCAACAAGTCCCTCAGATAGGACTTAAAGTCATCAGTCCACTGGTTTCTTACTTACAAGCATTTACATGCTTTTTCAGCAGTTAGGTAATGAACAAACAAACAATTATTTCATCTACCTTGAAAGAGGGCCAAATAATCAAAGATCAGAAGTGGTAGACCATATTTAAATCTTTAAAACGTACATATTATTGACATTTTTATATCTGCAGTATAATAATAATGATAATATTTATATAGCGCCTATTCCAGAGAATACAACGCACTGTCCCTCAGTTTATGAACAAACTATGTGGACATGAGACTAACATATTTCCCTTCTGTGACAAGTAACATAATGTTTTTGTTGCAATATTTATACCACCCCCCCCCCCCCGCAAAAAAGTACCTTCTCTGAACCATCTTTTACCACACTGTACTTAAATAAGAAAAGAAGGTAAAATGTACATCGTAATTTATGAAATGGTCGACTAGTTTTCAATATTCAGTATTCATCTGACTTTATTGAATGATTTATTATCCCATTGGAGTTTAAGAATAAGATATTTGTCTGTCACACAGAAAAATAATTTATTGTATTCTGGTTCAAGCATTAACAATTCATTATGAAAATGCTGAAGCATGCATTTTTTATTTCCTTTGGGTGAGTTTGATGAATATTTGTATAGCTATTGTGATTTTTAGGCCATTGAACTTTACGATTGTGTACAGAATGGAGAAGAAAAATATTCCTTGTCATTTTTTATGTATTAAAGGAATGACATATTAAGCCAATGATTGCAGCTGTGATAAATCTATGTCAGACAGTCGTCTTTTGTACACGTAAAAAGTAGATTTGTGTCATTATATGTCTGAACGAAACTAAATAAAATGATAAAAACAAACATTGTATGTGCCTTTAGATCATTTTTGTTAGTCTACAGTAAATAGGAAAAACATATTTCCTGTTGCGTTGGCTGCTTATGTCCGGATTGGAGGGTAGAAAGCAGCTTAGGACATTGAATAATATTAATATGCTGATATGTGTTTTAACATAAGTTTGGACCAGGTACATGTATGTGAGGGTTTGTTACTACCTGAATGGAGAATATGGACTTCAGCTACAAACACAAAGTCCACAAAAAAGATAAAAAAAGATAAAAAGCCCATTAAAAACTACATTTCATCAAAAAATAGCGATACAGACAGTTTAAAACAGTTTATCAGACATTAAATGGGACATTAACAAACACATCACGTTTTACAGGAAAATCAATCCATGACGAGTTAATTAAAGGCACATCACGTACATGTAGGCATAGGTCTTTCAAGCGAAGCAGTAGCAATTGCTATATTCCATGGAACGTGCATTACTTCACATGAGGGTATGCATGGTTGGTTAAATTCATAAATGTGCTGATGAATCATGACTTGTTTACCGTGTTTAATTTAGAGGAGGAACTTCAAAGAACAGTTCAGTGAAATTGCTAAGAACTTTTTTATATATATAATTTGCATGACAAGTTAATGTAGGTCAGGGCGAATCACATACATGTAGGCATAGGCCTTTCAAGCGGAGCCGTAGCAATTGTTGTTTTCCATGGAACTCCTACTACCGGTACTTCATTTGACGGCATGGTTGGTTTGATTCATAAATTTGCTGATGTGTCAAGATTTGGTTTTGACTGTATTATTGAGGAGAAACTTGAAAGAACAGTTCAGTCAAATCGCTAAGAAATATTTGAGAAAAGATAGTTGTCATTTTCTCTAGAGGTGATCCTGGTACCTGTTTCACTAAACTACTTTTATCAGTAACGAGTGCTAAAATTCTAGGACAAATTTGCTCTCAGCCATTCATATGCAATGATTTCAGTAGCTTATAACAATTACTGCAACTTGTTATTGAAAACAAGTTTTTACGAAACAGCTAGGGCCCTGGTTGGTCTAACAGGAAACTTGTTTGAGGAGTATACCAGCAATTGTTTTATGTACTGTATCGGGATTACCATCCAGGCACTGATGAACGGAATCAACTGGAATCGCTCATGTTAATAGATCTACAGGACTCCTGGAAACCTGGATTTACTTTGTGTTTCAGAGGAAATGTTTTTGTGCAAGAGCATTTGAAATTACAGATAAATTAGTGCAACATCTCGGGAGTGTTTCACAAAGACTAAGATCGACTTAAGTTGGACTTGAGCAACTAGTGCAAGTCCAAGTCGATCTTAGTCTTTGTGAAGCACTCCCCTGATCTATCATGGTACAATGTTTACTAGACATGAACCAATCATCTTTCTTTAGTACCACATTACTTTATTATTAGTTTACCTTCAAATTTTGATTACATGTGAATTGATAATTATCATGAAACCCAATTGATGTTATTGTGTATGTTTAGGATGAACCATGCAACATAAACCCTGTACAGGGTCCAGTTGGGGATATATGCTACATGCATTAGTGGGAAGTATTTGAGCACAAGGAAACACAAACCGGTCTTTAAACTTGAAACGTGAGCTACAAAGAGCATGCTATATTCTACATAATACTGCTCTGGATTTAACACAGGAATTGACAGGATGTTTACAGTTTAACGATTTGATTCTTGCGTGCAGAGCTACTGTTAAAACACACTTCAACGTTTGTCCAAAATGGAGTCCAACAAATTGCCAATGAAATGGAATAAGTTTGGATACTTTGGAATACCATCATGTAATCCTTGAGGATTCAGGATATGAAACGGTAATGACCTAGACGATTCCCCAAGAGAATTCAAAGGCGTGGACCTTATATTTTCGCCCAATTTGGCTTCTGTCTTTTCTCGCTCACCTATAAGCCATGATTCGGCACGACGAGCTCGTCGCCAAAGGTGGCGGACCGGAGCGTAAGCGTCGATGGTCTGTTCCTGGTTGGACTACACCTGCCTACGTGAAGTCCTGTTTCCCTGGAGTTGGTAAAGGAAGCACCAGGCATGTTCGACTGAGGCACAACAGCAGTGGCACCATTCCATCTGTTGTAAGTACAGAGTTTGATCAACCCCTACCCCCCCAAAAAAAAATGGTGTTTGCATATTATTATTTGCTTTCTGCTGTGCAGTGTTATATTTAAATTCTATATTCAATTTCAAATCTAGCACCACCATCAACTATTGTACTTCTGAACACCCTGCATGTTTAGCAAACTTCATACGAGGATCATATATAATCAACAGTTTGTTTGTTTTTTTATTTAAAAAATGTGTTATTGGGATTATTTTGTAATCTACATATTTTCTATTGTGATTGGGCATGTTTTTACTTATCCTACATGGCTTATTGGTACTTTGTTCTTGCTAAAACATATAGGAAGGGGTACTCAGATTTGGTTAGGATGGGGGTGCAAGGCTGAAGTCTCAAAACCCATGCCAATAGTCCAATTTACTAATATATTCAAATTTCATGCATTCTTTTAAACAAAGGATGTTTGTGTCAACCTAAAGGTTTGCACAAGTATCACCTGACATAGCAACAAATAATGTATGCAGACTGGATTCCAAGTATTGTAGTTCATTCATTGATGACAGGTTAATGGAATAACTCGTCACTAGGTCCCCAGTAAAGAATCATCCATACATTTGAATATGTTAGTCAACTGGTCTATTGTTAAAGGTAAAGACCAGTAATTGTCATGCGATTGCATTGTGAAAGAAACGTTGTGGAATCGATCAGAAAAGGTTGATCATTTAGCATCTAGCATCTGCAAGGTTCTGGAATCATCAAAATGATAAGAAATTTGGCCCATTCTTCGTAAAGTTACAAGCACTATACACAGAAAGATGTATATGGGACTACCCTATCTCTCTCACCAGACCATGAGAGAAATAAATTTACCAAATATATGAATTAGTAGGCGGTTTCCCGGCAAATTTTTTATCATCATGTATTAGTCAAAACATATTCTTTCACATGATTGGTAATGAGAGCTTCCATTTCATTTTTTGAAATTGGGGCGTTGCCAATACTGGTCTTTACCTTTAAGGGTCCTTTTGGCAGAAAGTGTACCCATTATGAGAACTTAAAATGAAAAAACAAAATGATTTCAAATTGTTTTTTTTTTTGCATCTAGGATTTGCACTTTATAATGAATATTGGTGGGGGCTAATTAAAGGGCCATATTTAGGAATTTTCACTGTCAAATTGTATCCCATGTTTATTTTTATGTGTGTGAAAAGGTGACCCATTAGAGCGGCACATCCCTGTTTACGGTATGATGCAAGTACCCCCCCCCCCCCCACCAAAATCATCTCTATACCATCCCCATTGATATACAGCATGCTGCTACAAAGAGCTATCTTTCAATCTGTTTTGAAACCTATTGACCCATGCCATGTAATTGGACAACCCTTTTTGTTAGACTGTGACAATAGCCCTCCAGAAGAGGGTTAAATCTGAAGCGCTCTGCTTTCTAAATGCATGATATAAACAAATATATATGTATATATATATTATCATCATTAGCACCTTTGGTGTGCACTTGTATCCACCTGTCGATCTATTACCGAGCATGCTGTATTCAATTTTTAAATGCAAAATAGATATGGATTCGGGTGTTGTTTTACTTGTTTTGCAGTGTTTTCAAACAACAGAATAGACAAATGCAAATACTCTTGTATCATTTACTATCAGAATGTGAATTGTGAAATTGAAAATTTATCAGTTTGTACATTTATGTGTCTAAATCAATCACCTGAATTATTGTGTTAACTCTTGGTAGAAATGATGATGATAATGATCATTATTATTATGATGATAATAATAATAAACATTATTATTATTATTATTGATAAATTTTAATAATTTTAATAAATACTAACAGTAAAAATGATGAAAAACAACTAAATATAATAATTTCACCAATGAAAACAACATAATTTTGTTATGTAATGCAGTTCAACTCAGAATGGGTTCTTATATGTGCTTTATAAACAAACCTCATATACATAGGAGATAATGATATAGTCAACTAATTACAACTATAAAAAGGGACTCAACATAGAATAAAAAAGTCTGTTGACAATGTAACGGTTTAATGTTTTGAATTTACATCATATGATATAGTTTTACTCAGCCAGGCACTTCTCTGCTAGCACTAGCATGATTCTTTGTACAATGTTTATATGTTTGATTTCTATGTCATGTATAAGCCTCATTTGCTTTACTGTTTACGCTCATTGTGTGCAGTTCTTTATATACCAACTTTTATTTGATTGGAAAGAGCTGTTAATTAGACACATCTATGTAGGCCCTACATTGTAAGATTTAGGCCTATAATGTATTTATCAATTTATATGTACATACACACTGTAATCTATGAATATCAACAACAACAAATATCCCCCCCCCCCTTGTCTGTATCTCATATTGCATCTCATCTATCTCTTTCTCTCCCTTTCTCTCCCTTCTTCTCTTTCTCTGGTTTTCCATTTTGCTATGCAGCAACTGACTACATGTATTTGTAAGCCTACTTGTGTTCATGTACATGTAGATTCATATTTATATTGGAATGTAAACATTGCTTTCCCACATACATTAGTTCAAGTTGTTAAAGGTAATACAAAGTTTTGGGAAATTTTGAAAATTGGGTGGATAGTGAATCTTTACAATTTTGATATATTTGGATGCCCCTGTGGATGTGTTATAAGCACTACAAAAATTAGCCCCTAAAACACTTCTGTTTTCGAGAAAAACTGAATATAAAAATTTACCGGTGCTCCCGGTAAATTTTGATAAATTTCAAATAGCGCCTATATGGCCGTACAATGGTAGCTGCGACCATGAAAATCTCAGAATATGTAGTTATGATATATAATTTCCAAACGGGAATAGCTAATCGGTCGATTTTAGTCAAGAAACATTGTTTCATAGCTAAATTAATATCTTGACCTTGAGAGGGAGCTATACAACATAAAGAGTTTATCATTTATAATTTCATAACTTCAGACTCGATTTCAATCGCGACAACGATAAATGAATATTGTAGGAACGCATATGCTTCCAATATTTTAATTTGAACCGAATTCATGACCCATACCAAAACTTTGTAATACCTTTAAACATTGTCTCCAAACAGTGATAAGCAAACCATGTGCCGTGTTGTGGACTCAATCTCCGAGCATAATAGCTGGACTGCCTGGCCTGGCGTCCTGCCAAATCCTCCCACACACCTTCAGTTTGTTGATGTCCCATGGTGCATGCACTATCTAGTCTAGGGGAGCGAGCAATTTCTAGCCAGACATTCTAAAGAAACAGTTGAGTTCAGATGTGAAAAAATAGTTTTGGGAGTTTTCTCATTTTTGTTACGTCAGTTTGAAAGAAATATTATAGAAATGTCCCCTTGAAATGGATGGCTCTTCAAATGCTATTTACAAATATTACAAGAAATAGCTGAAAATGTCAGGACCAAACCTTCTTTTAAAATGAGAGCTCTTTTGTATTGGCCATTATGCTATTGTTGTGAGATTTCCTTTGCCGACTTTGCACCAAATTTCTTCCTTTTTTAAAAAGATTTTTTTCCTCACCAGAACCCTTCATCTTTTGTGTTTATTTCACTGATCTCTTCAATGTCTATAATAGTCACGACATGAATTGCATGATCAGTGCATTATTTTATGATTGCCTTTTGAAGCGAAAAAATGTAAGAATTTAAATTACACATACAAATTAAATCTGTTCAAGCAGTATAGGCATCAAGGTTAATTAAACCAAAGTGATGGAAAAGTTTAACCATTTCATTTTGTCGACGTAGATGCAGCTGAACACAGCCTCTATCTTTTGTATTGGTGTCTGAAAGCAGAGGCTAATCCAAGCCCAGGGTCTTGCCCCTATTTCCCAAATTAGCCTATCCCTCCCAGGCACCCCACATCCCAGCCTCTAGGCACTGGCCTCTGTTTACCTTCTGTCCAATCATAACAAAGCAAGGCAGTGTGCCAGTCTAGTCCATGCATTCAATTCTTAGTCTTATCCAAGGAGTTTGTTGATCATGGTTTAGTTGTCTGCACGCAAAACCAGCGTAGCAAAACTTGTCAGTCTATCCAATGCCCTGCATTTTGTCCATTTCCAGTCCCATGCACTCACATATTTCAGATCTCATATGTTTTTCAATCTAGAAAAGGCTAGATATCCATTTTTTTCCTTTAAAGTATTTCAATAGGGTCTTTATTTAGAGACTAGTTCCATTGTTGTCATTTTGCACACAGATGATACACATCCACATGTGTGCTTTTTCAAGGTTTCGTTCATTCACTGACCAGCAATGCAGTCATAAATGCGTGGACACTGCACTGTGCTTGTCTGTGAAGTACACAAGTTATAATTTGCTGGCACTTTAGTACCGTAATTACTTTCTGTACATTATTTATCAAGGAATCATTATTAGCAGCTACTGTAAGCTTTGGTGGAGTTTTAATGAATTGAAGCACCTTTTGGAGGCAGGAAGGATCGTGTTGTTTTGTTTATTAGATTGAACGAGAGAGAATCTACTTTACGATGCAGACTGATTTTATCAAAGGTTTGCGTTGATCATGGAGTGGTGATTAGTAGTACTTTTAGAGAATGAGCATTGGTTTACTCTGTGTAATTTCCCTACTGACAATGTGTGGTTTGCCGTTTATTTCTGCAGTTGCTATTTTCGGTATTACTGAAGATCCTTTGAAGGCAGGTTCTGGCGCTGTGTGAAGTGACGCTTGCTGTTTACAAAATGATGAATTTAATTTGGCGTATTTGGTGTTTCTTGTAGTGAGATTTGTGACTTTCTATCTTGCTGTATTTCCAGATTGTGCTCTTAAGTTTGTTTTATGTTTGACATTTCACTGTCGTGACTAATTTTAAATTGTTAACTGTCACTTCATCATTTTAGTTCGACAGTAGGCGTTGATAAAAGGATTATTTTGCATTTTTAAGATTGATATTAAGTCGGGAGTTATGACTTTTATCAAACAGAACTTTGCACAGTTATCATTGACAAGTGTTTAGTAAGTTCCATGACTTTGCTTATTAAAAAAATGAAATGAAATTTGGAAGATTTAAACTGCCTTCGCGACTATAGTAATGGCATTCATAAATGTTAAGTAGTCTATGTGCCATGCTGCATTCTGTATAGAAGATCATAGCTGAGAGTAGAATTAAAGGGGAAGTCCATCCTGATATTGAGTTGAAAAATGAGAGAAACAGGTCAGTGAAAATTTGAGCAAAAACCAATTAGAATAAGAAAATTATGAACTTTTGAAGGTACAATCAATCAATGAAACACAAATTGGCAAATCTGTAACATATCTCTTTAGCTCCTCTTCCAATTCAAAAATGGTTGTGAAAATTTACTGTTAGAGGGTGTTGCATAGTGACGCCTTCAAAGAAAACCATAAATATCTTTGTTTTTTGAGGATTTTTTTCAGGATTTTTTTGCATTTTAGAGGGTATTACAGTAGAAGGAATATAATAAGTAACATTTGATACACAAATTACAGTTTTTTTTTATCGACCTTCAACATCGTTACCGAGTCACTTTAAACCAATTTAATATCAGGGTGGACTTTGCCTTTTAAAGATAAAGTTGAGTTCTGGTCATGCGATTGCATTGTGAAAGAAGCGGTGTGGAATCGATCAGAAAAGGTTGATCATCTAGCATATAAGGTTTATTGGTGTGTACTGTAAGGTTCTGGAATCATCAAAATGATAAGAAATTTGGCACAGTCTTGGTAAAGTTACAAGCACTGAACATATGGGACTACACAAACATGTGTCATAAAATTCGTCCCGATTTTTATGCTGTTACATGCCATATTTAGAATATTAGGCATTTGAAGAGCCATGCTTTTCAGGGAACATTTTTTATCTGATGTTCTTCCACACTTGCATAATAACAATGATAACGCTCACAAATTTTGTTTAACCATTTCCCAGAACTCAACCTTCTCTTTAAACAAGTACTGGTATAGTTAATCTTGTTATGTCTCAAATGATGCTATCTAAGCCACAATAGAGTGTTTCAGAAAGATGTGATAGGGCATAGAAGTACAATGGTCATTTGGTGATACAGCCTCCCATGTTTGTTCAGGTCAGTCTTGTTTTTATCATCAGGACCTGGCCCAGAGAACAGCAAACAAAAGCCAAGATAAGGGGTCGACCAAAATCGGGTCAATCGTGGCAATGCATACTCTACATACTGTATATATGTCCTACATGTATGGTCAGCCCGGACAGAATAAATGTAGAAGTAGAGGAAGAAAGCTTGTTGAAATCACGGACCCTTCACCCTTTACTGTACCTGCAACTGTAAGGTTTGAAATTGAATCATCAGAAGCTTGTTGAAACCACAAACCAGCTGCATGATGAAGCCAGCCATCGTACCATCAAATCCCTGGATGTTAGTTTGCCCCGCATAATTACCTGCAGGAAATTTGCTGATTTGGCTCCCTAACCAACCTGTTTCAACTGTCTAATGTCATTGGATGACTGTATCCATAACAGCCCTAACACAACCACATGGTGAATTTTCAGGAAGAAACCTTACTTTGCCTATGATGAATCAGTTCTTTGTAAGTAGACGATAACAGCAGACTAGCTCACTAAACCAAAACAAGAGTGATCAAAATCTGTGATAAATAGAACACTTCACTTTTTATGTGTGAGTTAACATGTTTTCATAAACTATATCTAGGCTAAGATCTCATGACAAAAGAAGAGAAAAACATCATTGGTCTTCGTTTGTTTTGAAATCTTGTAACAATCTCCAGACAAAAGAAGACAAAAACATTCTTCTTAGTTTGTTTTGATATCTTGTAAAACCAGAAGTTATAATTATCTTCAAATTCATACCTGTGATTAGTAATATTGTACCCAGACGTTGTGTATTTAGACAGTTGATTTTTAAAACAGCAATTTGAAGAAATTTCCAAACAATATTTCATAAATCTTCTATGTTGGACAATATTATAAAGGACAAATATTCATAATGGTTGGTGGCTATTTGATAGATATTTCATTAAAATCTGAAGGCAAAAGTTAAGTGTTTATGTTTGATAAGTGTCGAGACACCCAAGTCCCCATCATACCGTACTCATATATGCAGAATGGAACAGTGATGTGTTGTCCTACATACTATACATGTAATGTACATGATCATATGTCATGAAAGGAATTTAACCACGCATAATGCTCATATAAGTAAGCTGTAGCCGTGTGTTTTATACCTTCACATTTGACTTTATTGTACAGTATATTCATTTAAAAAAGAAAGAAAATTCTTCCTATTATTTGGGGGATATTACTTAGAACTAGGTACAGCACCAACTTGTGCTTGTACATTGCAATTAGTTGCCAGACAAATGTTGAGTTTAATTAAAAAGATATAAGGAGAGAGAAAAGTTACTTGCTATTGATGAAGAAATAGCTTGAATTATAAGTATAAATAAAAATAGAGCAGTTAGAGTTATAAGTTGGCATTTGAGTCTGCGCGCCTTACTCTCTTGTATCAGGCATTACACTTGTATGAACAAAATACAAGTGTAATGCCCTATAAGTAGATAAAGACTGTTTCAGTGAGGCACCATGATGTCTACACTGGTTTCTTACAACTTTAACTTTGAACTTGATTTATTACCAAAGCAGACTTTGACCTATGACCTCATGCCTTAACCTCTCTGCTAGGCTTAGCTAGCAGCACCTCACCCATACTGCATGACTTGATGAACATAAAGACCACGCTAGACTTTATCCAGCAACCTTTTTTTTAAGAAGAAGAGCCCTTTAATAATTAGTCCTTCAAAAGAAAGTCTTATCCCCATGACAAATAAGTTAAACCATAGACCTACCACTGTGAATTACATTTCCAATGAGTAGAATCATGTAGTCTAAACTTAAAAACATAATTTGCAGACAAGAGTTACAGAACTTTTCTTGGACTTATTACCAAAAAACAGTCTGGAAGTATGAGACTAACAGTTCTTTGGGCTTCAAAGTCATTTCATATTTTCCCTGGTACAGTATTCATTTCCGCCTGTGTAGTGTGTACCTGGGGAGTTTTGCTCATGAAAAGTAATGATCATTACGGGTAAACTTTGGAAGTATGCATACAAATATATGTCCCTTGCTCATTTTGCAGACTGCAGAACACTATTTCCTTGTTACAAGGATAAGTGGACATTGCACATAACGGTACATGTTTGTGTGCAAGTAAAATCTCTGTTTGGATCTCGTGTCGTTTGATTGTATTTTCTGAAGTCATTGCAGTTCCTAGAAATTTTGCTTGTGGTTTTACTTGGAATTCTTCCACTTGAATTTCACTGTTTATAGCTTTGCTTATGGATATATCGTAGTGATTTGTTTTGCAGTAAACCTGGAGGTCAAGTTCACTGAGCTGCAGTAAAGAAACAATGTCTTTTAACTGCTGCAGTGGGAATAACTTTCTATGACAAAGTTCAATTTGTCTGTGTTTTACTAGAAGGCCTTAGTGATCAATTTTTGTACTTTTTTTTCCATTTTTAAAAGTTGAATTGCATCTTTAAGATCCCTGCCCATTCTTAGCATTTAAAACCCTATAATATTATCAATGACCTAATCGTGATGAAAAATTGTTTTGTACACATTTGCTGCAAGACTGAAAGCTAGTACAGGACAAAATCATAAATCTTAACGAGGGTAGGCCAGAACTATAAAATGTTGTATTCATGTATGTCTGGGAATGTGTTCTCCAGAAGTCCAGATCCAAAAGTAGCTTGTACATCTAACTGGCTGGCACTATACTGAAGGTTTGATCTAGATCAGTGTGCAGGATCAGGTTATAGGTTGAGTTGAGATGGATTCAGCTTGCACAACTGAACTAACTTTGTGTGGTGTAGCGCGCCACTAGTTTGATCCAGATCACTCTTGTTATAGGAATCAGGCCTGCATTTGCTTAGCTGCAAAGTCATTTTCTTCTCAGCTCAGAGAGGAAAATAAGAGAAGAAAGAGGAATGTCATAACGAGCTTTGAGTCTTGGGGGCGGAACAACTGTTCCTCTCTGGGTTGTCACTCCAGTGTTTTATTTTAGTTGATAATTTACAATGCTCTCACTTGAGTTAGAGCCCTGTGTCTCTGATTCAACTGTTTATCATTGCTTTGTATAGTTAGCTGGTTATTTATGATGCTTTCACTTCTAAGTTTCACTTTGATTTTGAAATCTGTGATCACACTACAGTGTACAGTATGTTACTTTCACAACAAGAGAGAAGCAAGTTTGCTGGAACATCTTGAGCATACAATTTGTAATTTTAAGGTTGGAACATAAATTTCATGTTTTTGACAGTGATAGTAAACATTGCCCTTTGCATACATTATTGGTGAGAGCTTGGACCATTCGTTTATTGACAGGATTAAGATTGCAGAATATATTCCATTTCAAGTAGCACAATATTTGTAATTTCAAGGTTCAACAAGTAAAAGATTATTCATACATGTACGTTGGCCCTAATGACCGGTGTTTCATGATATTTCACATTGTACTTTGCTTTGTTGCCAATTGTTTTTCATTGCAAACAATTAACGTTGGTGTTCCTAGTTTGTATATGGATTGCAATAAAATGATATTGTAAAAGATAGGTTTGTCTCTCATATCCTGGCCTTTGTGCTTTATATTTGCTGGGCGGTGACTTGTGTTTGTTGTGGGTTGCCCTGTTAGAAATCTGATATCAAATCTAATGGAGGCCTCACATGGATCATACTGGCATTATCGATATTGAAATTATCTAGACCATTTTATAGCCACCACATGTCTGAGGCTGGTATAAATATATGCACAAACATTGTATTTTGAACAATGTGTAGTAATCTCCTTTCAAGGAGGCAAACAAGCAAAGCTTTTTGTTTTGTTATTTCATTTTATGTCGCTTATCCTTAAACTCCTTGCTTCCTTACATGGCTTCACCAGTCTGTATGTATGAATAATGGAAGCTTCTGCTCTGTGACCTGCCTTGCTTGCTAGCAAAGAGAAGACATTTTGGAATGACTTATCAACGCTTGGATCGTGGATGAACATATATGAGAATTCTATTACTGGATTATATATTGAACTGTGACTAATATTTGAGGAGAGACTGGTGTCAGTTCTTTGAAGTTACCAAAATGATGAACCCGTGGACAATACAAGAAGAGGAGGTAAAATACATCACTTCATATTTGACTGCATGATTTTTTTAAACATTTTTCTTTTTATTACTAACATGATTGCAGCTACATGTACTTCGAAATTTCAACACAAGAGCAATTTCGATACCCATAAAAATCCAATAGAAATCATGTTCGGATAATGTAATCCGTCTTTATCATTTCAATTGATGACGCACATCGATTCAGGCTATTGAAATTTCCCTAGGTTCATTTTAAGAAAGTTGTTGCTATCTGGTGTTTATTCTTGCTTTTCAAAAAATCTATGATAATTTCACTAAGTTATAAATGAAAATGTGTTACTCAATTGTACAAAAGTTTCTAAGATTGTATACGCTATGCTAATCAGATATGATGTTCAATGTACATGGTAAGATTCATAATTATGACGAGGAAATTTAAAAAAGACCTCAAATGAAAAGAGCGTATTATTGTACATTTGCAGAAGTGATTTCATGTTGCGTCGAATTTCACTTGCACAAGTACAAGAGCATTCAGTACAGATGGGCATTGTATAGGTGATAGCTATCTTCACAATAAACTTTGAACATATTGCACACGCCCAATGCTATGTCAATACACCAATGTTTACATATGGGACCAAAATAGATATTGGCTTATTGCCCTGAAACTGAAATACCAACACGTAAGAAAAGAGTGTTTGTACTCCCAGGCCATCTGAAAGTAAAATAAATAGAAACTGCTAATCCTAATCAAATGATTTCAATTGCTTTAAGCACTAATTCAAGAGTCCACACTATGGTGTTGTTCTTTTGGGAAGGGGTTCCGGAATAAAACTTGTTATAAAGTATGTATGCATGAGCCTTTTGTAAAATTTTGAGGGTCCAGACTTTAATTTACAAATGTATATATATTTGGGGCACCCATATATACATGTATGTCCTGGGCGCCTTTTAGTGTTGAGCCTTGACTAGTTTGAAACTTTGAATTGATGTACGATTCAGTTGAACACCATACACCCTATACAGGCCAATACTATAGATCTACATTATTATGTCGACAACATGTGAAATAGGGTATGAAACTCTAGACTATCCCAGTTCTTGTTTTGTCTAGCATGGTTTGGCTTCAGTCCAGATAGTTAAAGGGATAGTCGAGTTCTGTTGCAGAGGGCGCTACACACAAAAAAAAATTGTGAGATAATGAACAACTGAGTGTCAAATTTGAAAGAACATACAATTTAAATGACAAAATCATCTTTGTTTGATCAAAATCGGTTCAGAGACGGCTGAAATATCCATAAATATAACGATTTCTAATACTTGTGTACCACCACAAATATTAGATAATTTGAAAAAACGCTGTAGCGCCTTTTACGTCGTATTTCAGCCAATGCTGATGTTGCACTTTGAAGGCATTTGCGGTCTGAAAACAGAACTCAACTACCCCTTTAAAGCATGGAGCTATAAGAGAGATTGTGCCTGGGAGTGCAGACTATAGAATAACCAGGGTTACAATGGATCATGATAAGTGTTGTTTTCTCCCATGATTTTTGTTGTTGTTATTATTACTGAGATTTACACATTATAGTCTAAGAAACATGACCTTTAAATGCAAATTGAGAACTGTTATTTATTTCGGATCAATGACTCTTTAATGAAAGAATCCATCTTTGTTGTTTTCTGTGATCATTTTTCTGTTACCATCTAGATTTACACTCTGTAGTCTAAACAAAACGACCTTTAAATGCAAATTGAGAACTATTATTTATTTCGGATCAATGACTCTTAAATGAAAGAATCCATCTTTGTTGTTTTCTCTGATCATTTTTCTGTTACTATCTAGATTTACACTCTGTAGTCTAAACAACACAACCTTTAAATGCAAATTGAGAACTATTATTTATTTCTGATCAATGACTCTTCAAAGAAAGAACCGATCCATGGAGAGAGCTTTCTTTTCAGTTTGGAAACACGCTCCAGTTATTTTCTGAAACCTTAATAGCTCATTTGCATGTTACTGTGAACTGTTAGCTTAGTTTATAAGCTTCACATAACACTTTGTTTGTAATCCCTCTAAACCCTTGATGGGTGTGGGTATGTCAACAATCCAGTCTACTTTGAAAGTAGTCTTGTCTATTATAGTCACAAAAGAAAGTTTACTATCAAGGTCATTTAATCTGGTTTCATGCAAGCTTGCATTGTATTAAAATGGTGTAGAGCATGCAGCTGCATTGTGTGTACATGGGTAATTCCATAAATTAGGGACCCACTTGTATGTATCATGAATCACTAGAGTTCAGGTTTATGAAATCTATTTTATCATTCAATTAGTAAGGTGTAAACCTGGTGTTTAGTGTGCCTGCATACAACTGGTAATCTATCTACAGATCTTTGAAAAAGGCTGAAAACCCCTTTGCAGATTAGCAATAGAATTAGAAGAAGAATAAATTGTGTAATAATAATCGAAGTATAAAAAATGTGAACCTGGTGCATTACAAGTTGGAAAACTCCCCCCTTCTGTTTAGATGTGAAAATAGAAATAAAATCATGGAGATAATTGTATGATGTCACAAGTTTTTAGTGTTGATGATTCTTTTGTCAGTTCCTATTAATGAACAATTCAACTGGTGAAAAATTGAATATTTAAATTATTTACAACAGTTGTTGAATACCTTATTCAGTCAAAAATTCTGTCTGGAAACTTTTAAGAAAAGTAGTAGAATTTTGCTGAATGATAATTCATTGTTCATTTTCAGTAAGATTTTCTACATGTAATGCCAAATAAATATCTTTTAAGTTATAGGGCCTGGATACTTAGACACCATACAGGACTAATTCCAAAGGAGTCATACCATTATTTCTTCCCATTTACCTCTTCAATGTAATTCTTAAAAGGTAAGAAGTGCCTTTTAAAAAGATGTTGATACAAATTACACCACACTTGCACTTGCTCATAATACTATGTGTAATAATGCTAATTATGAACCCATTTGACAGGTGTTTACATCTTGTTTGAAGATGAAACGTGATAATGGACTTAGGGAGTGGTGTCAGACATGCTTCTAAGCTCTATTATTAACAGATGATTGAGCACTGCCACTAGCAGTGTGCATGGAAGAGTACACATGATGCGGCAAAATTGTGGCACATTGTTATGATGATGTTAAGTGTATTATTATCTATATAAGGCTTTCCAAGTGGTACAACAAATCAGTGTATTTGATATTGTTAGGGCAGTATTACCCGGATGACAGATCAATATCGTTTTCGTATTGCTCTGTCATCCTATCAGGGAACACGATACAATATTGCTTGATTATCAAATTTTGTTATTTCGCTTGCTAGTCAGCCTGATATAGATACTAGGTACTAATAATATGGTATGGCTTTGTTTTTGTGTGATACAAGACTAAGAATATATTGCTCTCGCTATGACAATATATTCTTGTATCACACTCAAAGCTATCCAATTATTTATAAGTACTCTTTGCCTCTATGATATCAGTTGAAATCATTCTCCACGAGGTTTAAAAATATATATGTTTGTATCCTTTTCCTTTAATTATTAGTATTTCTTTAATTAATTCCAAACATTTTGTATTCAGTTACAGTAATACAGAGGGAGGACACGCGTTTCCAGTGTCCCTTTTTGCCAGTTTTAAACTTAAGGGATCAATCATATTTCTCTGATTTCCTCTCTAAACATGAGCTTTAGCCCTCTTCCCAGGATTATTATGCATCTTTATAAATACGATCTCTTCTCTATTCTTTTTAAACCATTCATCATTGTCAATTTCAGCCATTTAATATGAGCCCCAGTTCGAAAGTTGCATAATTTGCTGTTCCCTTTTTTTAACGAAATCAATTTAAACCCTTTTTTTATTTATGGCCTTTAAAAAAAAATATATATATATATAAATGCAAAATTTGTGTATTTATTCATCCCAGTGTCTGCATCCCTCTTCCCCCTCTTTCATCAATTGCCTTTTTCCAACCAGTTCTGAGTGTTTCTAGTATACATGTACATGAATGCAGTATTTGCTCGTGATGTCCATACTCTTAAAGTGGATAATGCCATTCATTTGAATAGAAGCCCTACAGGTATTCTATGAACAAATGCTCCTTTTAGCTTGCTTGTTACATGATTGCAATTGTCATTATTTTTTCTCTTGTTCCGCGTAAGACCCAATTACAGTTTTGATAGCAAAACAGAAATTAAAAATTAAATTTGATTATGGTCTCGCAATAAAAGGCTCCCATTGTTCATTTTCTCTCTCAAGAAATGTAGAATCCACAGATATCACAACTCTTTCAATGTAATTTTGTATGTCTACATGTGCAATTCAAGCCATTTTAACATTCTAACATTCTAACTTGAAAATGAATTCATTTAAAAAGCAAATATTTCTAACTGTTTGTAGGCTCTTTGTGCACCCTCTTCTTCTTGTGAATGTTCACCAATTTTTAAGTTACATATATACATAAAAAATGAAAGGAAAATTTACCCAACAGTTTCCATGGAGATATCTTTTAGAAAGTGATTATCTTCAAACTAACTTTTCTTAGTCTAAACATCGTATAATGAAACAAATTGTGAAACATATCTTTGAGCATAGTTTTAAATGTAAGCTTGATAAAGAATCATAGACCTTTTTGTCTGAACATCGTATCATTAAAATATTGTATAAAATTGGCGGGGCTTATATTGAGTGCGCACTAAATGACAACGTCAACCGACCTTCTTTAAACTATTTTCTTAAAGCTTCATTTCTTTGTATGATGTGTTTATCCATTGTGTATGCTCCCTTTAAATCTTTATACATTGTTTCTTTTTCTGAGGTTCAGAAAGATTTTATTTTTCCTGTTCATATGTCATCCTCTCTTAGTTCGGAGCATGAGGAGCAATCTCCAAGCAGTTCTTGTTCTCATTATTGAAGTATTTTGCTTCTCAAGTCAATTTTTGCTCTGTTCTAGAAACAAAAATGATGAAATCCACATAACTTATTTTTCCATTTGTCTATATCTCCTCCTCTCTCAGGACCTGAGTTCCTTTGCGATGCCTTTCCTGGAGAGTGAAGAGCGATCTCCTGGGAGCTCACAAGCAGGAAGCAATTCACCTTCTCCTGCAGGAAGTCTTACAAACATCGACAACAACCGTCGATATACCTTCCCAAGCAACATCGCCAAGCCTGTGAGTATCTCTTTCTGCACATCTGTGGAGAATAACAAAAACGCACCGCTGTTTATGTGTTTTCGATTCAATTCAATTCAATTCATTTATTTTTCCTCTTTCAATTGTTCACATTTACAATGATGGTACATTTTTACATATTTCCATATATTATTATACATTCATATCAATTTGCACAATACAATACTTTAAAAAATAAACATGAAATTTAAAGGGAAGGAGGGCCGACTGTAAAAGTAATTATTATGAATTATTCTTTTATGAGAAGAGAAAGAACAATATCAATAACTGATTCAGTAATACAAATATCATTTTTAAATGCAAAACAATGCTAAATACATACATAAAAAGAAATAATCAAAGTTACACAAACATCAAAGTTGCATAAAGTCACACTAAAAATAATTTTTGTTTTGGCAGTTGGTCCTTGATCTTTTAAGAAAGAAAACAGCAAATTTTGCCAAATGAATAAACAGAAAAAGCAATACAGAAAGTAACCACAAATGGAAGCTTGATCTTTTCACGTATAACAGTTTTAGGTGGCTTGTAAAAAATATGAGCTCATTATTTTTGGAGAATGGTTGTGTTCTGTTTGGATATGATCTATACATTGAGAAAAATATGCTTTCATTTACAAGTTATTGCTATTATCAGTATTGCTATTATAGTATGGTAAGTATATAGTCCATAAATATTTGCCTGAATTATTTTACTTGTAGTTTAGAGTAAAGTGGTAAAAAATTCTTCTAGACTTACATTATAACAACATCATTCATGAGCTGTAGATTGTATACCCAAGGTGATCGAGGGCCGAAATTGCAGTTGGTTGTTCTTATTGATCGAATGAGTGCAAATACATGAAGTGCTCTTTCCTGCCGCTGATGTAAAAACATAACATGGACCCTAGATGTGCAGGGTACTCTTTCACTTCCTTCTTTCCTCTTCCTTCTTTCCTCTTCCTTGCTTAAACCCTTCTCTCTCAGTAGCTTTATTATGGTGGGACCTGTGCCAGTTTAAACTTTAAGTTTGTGAAACTTTGAAGTTATAAAGTTATCTTTTACACCAATTCTTATTGTGAACTAAACAAATAATGTTAAACAGTTCATTTATGCTTTGAGTTTCCTGCAAATCAAGGGTCCATATTTTGTCTTTACATTTCGGTTAGCCATCTCGACAAAACTCCCACTTGTTTTTTAGGGACATCCTAATTCTCATTAAACTGTTTTTTAATTTGTACTGTATTAAACTGTATATTTTTACACTCAAATATATCTATTTCATATATTTACCAATGTTTTTTTAATGTATTTGCTGGAATTGAAATACAAAAATTGCATTGAATAAATATAACGAACCACTAGCAACAATGAGGGTTCATACAGGATTGAAACAATGAATATTCAAAGTTTTATACTACAAGCCAGACAAGAAGAGTGGTATTTAAACTACAAGCTAGCATAACATTGAGGTAAAATGCGTCCGCACAGCACATATTAACTTTGAGTGAAGATCCCCTGCTGCTCGTAGTTATTATGCTAACCTTAAAGATCGCTTGTGGTTTATAGCTTCGAGTAAAGTTAGCATCTGCATGGTTTAAAACCACGACTTAAAGCCTATCTGCACTAATTGGCAGGAGGGATTTAATAGACCTCCCTGCATGGTCACTAGCAGGTGGTTACCTCATCAAATCAGCTCTCAATTAACATAAGAAAATGGGGATCATGGGGGACCAACAAGAACCGATAAGGCATTGTTTGCTATATAGAGGGCGCAAGTAGCTATAAGTAGTGCAGTGGGGCTTTATATTAACAATTTAATGAACTATCGTGTGAACCTAACTTCCCCCTTTTTTTCTGTGGTATACAGGGTAAGAGGAGATGGCACAGTGGACCAGCACCTACTACCTCTACCGGTCAACAATCTCCAAGCTCTGGCAAGCTTCTCTACAGCACAACACAATCTAGATCAGGTAAGATCAATTCATATGTTGCCAGGCCAATTAGTAAGGGAAGGGGGGGGGGGGGGAGGGGGTTGGGAGGGGGTTGTATATCCCTCTACCAGTCAACAATCTCCAAGCTCTGGAAAACTTCTCTACAGCACAACACAATCTAGATCAGGTAAGATCAATTCATATGTTGCCAGGCCAATTAGTAAGGGAAGGGGGGGGGGGGGAGGGGGTTGGGAGGGGATTGTATATCCCTCTACCAGTCAACAATCTCCAAGCTCTGGAAAACTTCTCTACAGCACAACACAATCTAGATCGGGTAAGATCAATTAATATGTTGCCACATCAATGTGTAAGGGGTGTTTATACTCCTCTACCAGTCAACAATCTCCAAGCTCTGGAAAGCTTCTCTACACCACATCACAATCTAGATCAGGTAATATCCAGAAATATATCTTGTAAGGGAGGTGATAGGGTTTGCTCATCTACAGGTCAACAAGCTCTGGAAAGCTACACATACTCTACAGTACATCACAGTCTAGATCAGGTGAATGAGATCCATTCATTTATTGCCTTGTTGATATATAAAGGGAGGGAGGGTATACAACTAGTCAACAATCTCCAAATCCTTGAGAGCCCCTCTACAACAATCCAACTTAATTTTAGATTTTAGTATTAAATTGAAGATTCTTTTTGTTTTGGGTATTAGTTAACTGGAGAAGCTCTGCAGTTGACGATTTGTACAACATAATAATAATAATAATAATACACAATATTTATTAGGCACTTAATACGGGTGTCTCTAAGCGCACCATAGTCTGACTAAAAAATTATTTACCAAAACTTATAGTAAACACACAACTTATACATCTGTTCTTTATTCAATAAATCATGCATATATATAATAATTATAATGTAGCTATTCATCAACAGTTATCATGTATAGTGTTCAGATACTACAGATTAAGACACGCTTAAAAACATTCCCATCAATCATTACAATATTATTATGTTGGGTTTACAGTAATAGATAATTCCTCCAGCTCAAACTTGAGCTCGGGCTGAAGTTAGCTGTTGATTGATTATAATCTAGTGCAGGTATGAATCAATTAGAAGGAGATTTCAGTGGAATGAGTCTCCCAGTTCCAGGTCTATACTGAATCTTTATGCACAAAATCTTGGGATTTCATTTCGCAATGCAGAAGTGAGATAAGGTTGGAAAAGATTTCTAAGTTAATCTGTATACCGTATGTTTTCACCCTATCTTCTTGTTGGATATCAATGTTTATTGCAAGATAAGATTTGCTTTATCTATGTCTGTGTACTATATGCTACACATAGGGGTCATTAGCCTAGCTTCCAGGCAATATGAGCTATTGTTTTTCATCACTAGGCTGAATGAATGTACTTTAGCTTCTGGGTAACTTTAATGGTTTATTTGCAAATGATAATAGTGCATATACCCCCACCCCAAGAGGAATATAGAAAAAGAGAGGGGAGGGGGCTGGGAAGAAGGGAGAGAGGGTGGATAGAGGGAAAGAAAGAAATAAAAATAAAAAGAGAGAGGGGTCACTTTTGAATACATGTACTACAGTGTAGCTCTGTTTGAAGCAAAAATTGCCTTTGTTGACATTGTTTATTTATTTCTTTATTTTTAAATTATTTCTTTTTAATGGAAGGATTGATCCTAGTTTACAAGTATGGACCCTAATGTGCCACTTTTATCAAAATACAGTACATGTAAGCTTTGTATGAAGCCTAACCCAGCTACCCATGCAGTATAGTCCATAGTCCTTGTTGCTTGTTATAATATCTAGTTATCTATTATTAGTATATTAATTGTTCTAGTTAGTGAGCAGAGATTGTTACAATTAAGTTACAACTTGTCTTTGTTATACATATATTTATTTTAATATTGCAGTTACAGGTACAGCTTAGACTAGAGTTAGATTGCTATAGGCCTTCTGTTATCAATTTTTACAGATACAGTTTACATGTTACAGTTACATTGTATATACGTAGTATAGTTTTAGTTTGTTATATTCTTTAGTATTTGTACGATTTGTTGTTATTATACTCATCATGTTCATACTTTGCTATTATCCCTATCTATATGTAACATATCGTCCTTGTTTTCACGAAGTGACGGTAGTGAGGAAAATCGTAACGCAAAGTGAATGCATTTTTTTGTCACTACCGTCACTTCGTGAAAACAGCGACGATATGTTTTATGGACCACTGCCTTGTGCAGCTGAGTCTGAAATAAAGTTCTGAATTGAATTGAATTGATTAGCCATTAGCAGCAATAGCACAGGGCAATACATGTACGACATATGATATACAAAGCTACAGGCCTGACCCTGTGTTATGTCGAATAGGCTTTATGCCTGCAATCTCTCTTGACCCCATTACAATGAACCCAACTGTCTAGCCTGCATATTACAACACTAGGTGGCAGCAGACATTGAAGGATAAACAGCCAGTATTGATCCCAGACCTCTACAAGTGATGTTCATACCCATGCCATGTTCATGTGAATCTGAAAAACTTCCCTTCCCCTACTTACTCAAAAAGAATTATTATTATGATAAATTGCTGTTATATTATTATTTATTATTTTTATTATTACTTTATTATAATTATTATTGTTATTGTTACTTATAATTAGTCGTCTTCTTTTTCAAAGAGAGGTGCATAAAACTGTATGATGCCTTCACATGTTTTCATAATTTCACAGCAAACTTACATGACTTTTTTGTGGGGGGGGGGGGGAGTGGGGAAGGAGGAAGGAGTTGGATAAAGAGTCTTGCATCAATATTCCTTAAAAAGATATACTTTTGCTGTGAAGGTGCCTAACATGGGAAGAACATTGTTTTTCTGCAAGTTCATTGTCATCTATCGACCCTGTCCCCGGGAGGTACAAACAGAATCCCTAATCTTGACCTTTGAGTTCGTAGAGCTCTGAAAGACAAACGCAACAACAATGTTAACATGCTTCTATAGGTCACATGCTTGAGTTCTAGTCTCTATCTGAGTATCATCAGACCCTATCAAGACAGAACATACACGTAAACAAAACGTGGGATCAGAAAAATACACAGTAGCTAATCCCTGGCACTATATTGTGTTTTGCAAGTGCTTTTTTAAGTGGCATACTCATTTGAATTAATATTATTATTGTTATTAATGAGTATTTGCCGTTACCAGAAATCTAAATCACTGTAAGCCTCGGGTCTTTCCTCCCAGCATAACTGATAGGGGGGTATTATGTAGAATATTGTTCAGAATCATAGACTAGTTTGGAAGTTTTCCTGACTGGTATCAGGAAACACGGCCGGGTTTATCAACTTGTTCCACTTGTCTGTCTACTGGGTTGACTGTCTGGTCCAGGGATACGATTGTGACGTTGAACTAGATATACAGCAGGCCTTAGGGAAATTTCCTGATTAAATTGTATCGGAACCAAACACCAAAAATTGCAATTCAGGCAGGAGGTGTGTTAGTGTCACTGTTACTCCTGATAGACCGGTAGATGATTTACAGTGTGTGCGGAGTTAGAGGAAAGGTAAGAGTTTATTTTGACATAATAATGGCTTGTTGTCATTCTCATTTTTACATAAAAAATTAGCAAAATTATGTTTATTGTGTCATTTACTAATTATGTAAAGGTGATATGGATTATATTGCATTAGTTGAGCATACGCTACCCCACCCATCACCAAAGGCTATTTAGATTTAATTTGTTGTTGTTCGTTATTGACAAGAGTTTGGATTTTACACTATCAGAATACATTAAAGATAGATGTTGCTACATCAGTGAATGCTCTGACAATCATTACTTTAGATATTATGATATTTTTTTTGTCTTTTGTGTAAGCTTCAAAAATCACATTGTCCTTTTAAGCGGCTTGGAATGTTGGAGGACATTTGGAAACATTGGTTTCTGTATTATTCAAAATCTATTTTTAGCCAACAGAACGATGCTGTTTCACACATACATGTATTGCAATCATACAGTCTTGGTACAATGCCAATTCAAGTGACTTGTATGATGCCAGTTTGATTAACTGGTATGCACTTTGTATTGCAAATTCAAGGTGAATAGAATAATGATTACCGGTAAAAAAAAAAATTAGCGCATAACACAGGTACGCATAATTGCCTGTCTCTACTGGTTTGCGCTTTACAGAACAGAATACAGAAGGGGTGGAAATGGTGCGCTGGCTAAATGATTCTCAAATAGACCAGTTCACGGTTAGCACCTTACTGCAATGGCCCCGAATATCCACAGATTTTCAAAACATGGAGACGGGTCCCACTTTGTACATTTTGAAATAATCACTCCTACATCGATGGAGGTGCTATATAAATAGCCTTTGTTCCCCCTTTTCAAAGAATACTTCCACCTGTGTACCATGGAGTGCACTGAATGTGCATGAATGAATAATGTTACATAACTTTCATGAGCATGTATCCAGTATTTCGTCTCCGTGTATTTCAAAATTTGTTCTGCAATGACCTTTATCTGCTCATGCTCAGACTGCAACCATGAACTCGCTTATTACATATGTTTCTTTATTTCTAAGGTAATTAACGAGCTATTGCATGAAATAGTGGCTGCGTATGAAAATTATCTTTCCCTGTAAGATTTTGTCATACATGTATATAGTTTGTGGGACATAAAATAAAGATTTTTTACTGGACTGCAGTGTTCTTTCTGGTTTATAACTGTATTAACAAAGGAAACATTGATAAATTAATGAGAGTACTTCAAACTGGATACATGACTGGAAAGGTAGCCAAAGTAAATTTCTTAAGACTGAGGATATTGATTCTCATTCAGGAAACCCCGACTTTGAAGTACAGACGCAGGCGCACATCACAATGCCCTGTCAGGGTTAGGGTTAGGTATATTGGCTTCCGGTAATCAACATACAGGAATTAAATTGCTAATGGTTACTATGTGCTTCCCTGGTAGGTAGGAAAATGATTGATACTATTGGTAATGTTGTAATTTTGGACATTTGGTATCGTAGTTTAGAATATATGTCCGGCAATATATTTCACATGGCGAGGTAAAGATGACATTCAATAGCGTTTAGGGAACATATTGTTGGAGGGAATTTTGCTAAGAGTGCTTTCAAAATTGTTATTTTTAATGTTTTGTTCATAATTTTATATTCTTCTTTTTCAAATCAGAAGCAAGTTGTAATTGTAATAATAATAGTAATAGTGATGATAACATGAAATGAATAAAAAAAAATGTCCTCTTCTTATTTCCCCCCCCCCCTCCCCTGAACAAAAAGTTATATCATTATGGCCAAGCACGAGAAAATTGTTGTAAAATTTGTTAACTTTGCTTTTTATAATAAAAGAATATTTATTAAATAGTAAAGAGAAATTAATAGCCTGTCTCTGTGAATTATTTTTTGATAATATGCAGAATTAAATGTACCCATGTAGATGTAGTTAAAAAAGATCGTAACTTGAAAATGTGTTCTTCAAGAAAGTAAAATACATCATCAAGTGCATTTTGTTCTTTCTATGCTTGGTACAGGCTCATATAGTTGAGCTTTCTCCCTTACAATTGTGTTGCCACTGTAATGGTTTCTTATTTGTAGTTGGGGTATCTCCCCAAATGTAAATGAGCAAGACTCTTGTCGAAACATTTTGATTGTGTTCTTATTATGGAAGCCTTATCGATCAATACAGCTACTCACTTAATCACACATGGGCTTCACTAAGCTCCTTTGAACAAGCAGGGGCTGTAGAATGAAAGGATATTGGATTATATTGATCTGTGGGTATCCATGCCTGACGTTGCATTGTATAAGGTGACATTGTAAGGACAAAAGAAGAAGGCAATTGGTGGTGTAATAAAGGAATACCCCCTAGGAGCTAACAACAGTATTGGGAGCACATTCACTGTGTGGGTTTTATTTACAATTGTACAAGATTGACTTCATTTGACTGTGTAAAGTACAGGTATATTGGTTCCTGTTTATAGTTTGTCATGTTTTAGAAATATATTGGTATTCCTTGAAGCTCGGAGGAACAGAGAGAAATAGAAGGTAATTCGACATTGTATATGTAAGCTGTTCTATATGTGACGGTCAACCATTAGCAGTGGATTGGTCGTAAGTTGTTTACATTGGATGAAACTGGGCAATGTGACTAGTTTGTCCACAATTTCTAGATACTTGTCACCCTTTCTCACTCCATTTGAAGAAATAACTATTCGGAATCCTGTTCAGTAAGTAGTTTGATCCTCCAGTCCAGTATTGGAATGGTGTTAATCATCTCAGGTTGCAGGATTTATAAAGTCTAAGTTTATTAATCAGATCATGGAGATCTGGCTTCACTTCGAAACATATTTTGTCTCTTTGGTTAACGACAAAATTGATTAAACAAATTCGTTTTCACTGGCTGCCTGCCATAGCAACAAACAGAATTAACAAAAGACTAAACACCGTTTCGTTGACATTCAGCCATGCACAAAGTCTTTCGTCTATGGCTGATTGTCAACGAAACGGTTTATCTTTATATCTTTACTACTTTGCTTTGTTTGTAGGTTGTTTTGTCATTTTCATTGAATTGTGGAAAAATGTATTTGTAAGTAACATCTATAGACATTGTTATTGTAAAGCGCTTGCAAAAATGAGGCCTGACTGGAATACTCCGCAGGGAGTGGAGAATGTGCATACATTGTGTGCAGGTAAGCCTGAATCCGAAAGCACATTGAGAGGGCCTGCGCCCTGCGGTCCTGAAAAGCGCTATATAAGAAAGAACTATTATTATTATTCATAAATATGCCATTATCATCTCTTTTTGTTGATTTTCAGTAGTTGGATCTCCCAGCAGCACCGGGTCCCATTCTTACGTGAGCGGCCTTCAACAACTCAGACTGCAGGACTATAACAAGGAGCCGGAGAGGAGACTGCCTCGGCGGGTCCTCGTCCGGCAGTTCTCTGATCAGGGAGAGTCCGCCTCGGTCCCCTTCCATCCGGTAAGACCATCTTCAGTAACGAGATATTAGGAATCCAGCGTTGTGATTTAAGTTATAACAATAATTATTTTATTATGATTTTCATATCTTTGTATTTATCCATCCGGTAAGTTCATCTTCAGTAACTAGATGATGAATCGTGGTGATATATTTGATACAAATTATTATTTTTATTATGATTGATTGTATTTGCTGAATGTTGACAGAATTTCAATGTCTGGATACTGTTCTGATACACATTCATGTTCACAAATGTTATGAATGGTTCTGGGCTCTGTGACATAAAATATGTTATTTCCGACAAGTTACAGGAACCGATATGAGCTACTGAAATCCTTGCACTCGATTCGCTGTGAGCAAATTTGTCATAAAGTTTTTGAAACTTGTGACTGATAACAAGTTTTATGAAATGGCCAGATTTGCATGGTTGGAACTACAAGCTTAATTCCCTTGTGGTTGTTCATTACTCGGCTGGCAGCAATACAAAATGTCTTCTATCAAAAGTCATATGATAGATATCATTTATTTGTAATTGATGAACTTGAATATTTCTGTCATTACCAGGGCCCCATCCTATACTTACAAAGAGTTGATATTATAACTATGTACATAAGATATAAGGGACTGCAAACCTGCTATTGATTGGAGGACTTGCTATTGATTTGGATAAATTGCAACTCTTTATAAGACGAGGTTCAAATCTGAAAGATTATCTGTTATTAAGGAATGACGATGTTGGCTAATCATTGAGGATACAAGTTCTGATGAGGTAATCGTGTTGTGGTAATCATGCTGACCACCTGCTACGTGAATTTGTCTTTGAAAAAGAAAAAAGAGCCCTCACGCTGATCGACTGTCCTCAAAGAGTTCTCTATGCCCATAGGTTGAGTGCCTTGCAGTTGAGGTAGCTGGTGCTTTAAAACCAGCTATCCCTGAGAGGCTGTTCAAAATCTGAAGCAAAAGCCTTTTGAGATAAAAGTGTGTTCAGGTTTGATCAAAGGTGATGATTTCAATGAGGGAGGATGATGATTGATATAGAAACATTAAGAGAGAAAGAGAGAGAAAAGAAAAGAAGAGAGAGAGAGAGAGGTCGTCACATAATTATAATAATGTGATTCACTTGTGAATAGTATCATTATGAATAATAAAGATAAAAACGTGGTGACAGGAATGGTGAATTATATCTGATGGAAGGATTTTGCACAAGGTTTCCTTGGTGGGTTTCTGTACATTATTAGATTCCCAATGATAAAAATGTTTTATTGCAACTGCCTGTATGAAATGGCCATTGTGTCATTCCATCGAATCAACCCTCACTTGTCCTTGGTGGAGTCAGAGAAAGATAGAAGAGACTTTCTTTGGAGAGAGAGGGAGTTTTTCATCAAAATAAACGTGATATGAAACGGATATGAAACGATGAAGGAAGGATAAAACAGTGATATTGATAATTTTTTGCAAATCAAAAAAAAGTGTGAATGATTTCAAATTGTCATTTCCAGGTTAATGAATAAATGTACAACTTTATTTTAGTGTGATTTCATATTATATATATATATATTATATATATATATATTAGAAACAAATGCAGCAGCTACAATTGTATATAGATATAGTGAACAGTGGTTGGTTAGCTCTCCTAAATGGGTAACAAAAGAACAGGATGAAGAGGGCCCTCTAGAGTGCTAAGATGACCAGTATCTGGTTTGATCTCAAAGATGATTAGATTAATATAAAGCCTTGAATGCGAAAATGTACAGTGCCTCATCTCGGGCATTAGCTTGGACATAACACGCAAATTATTAGTGCAGTCAAACTTGCTTAAGTGACCACCTGTACATAAAGACCACCTGCTTATAAAGACCACTTTTCTTGTCTCCCTTGGGTGGTCTTTATAGACAGGTTTCACTGTAGTAGTATTTTGTTTGGCAAATAAAAAATCAAGAAAACAGTGAATACAAAGTTGAAGCGAGTCGCATGAATGCCGGGAAAAGGAAAACATTACCTCTTATAACTATAACCATACATTTCGTGTTGTGACATATGGATAGGCTTATTCATTATGGCTTGTCCTACTTAAGGACACGTAATGTATGCAATTTACTTTTTGACTATTGAGATACAATTAATCATAACAGGTGAATAAAATAATTTGTAACCATGCACTTAACAAAAATTTGTTCATTAAATATGCTTACCTATCAAAAATGTTCTATTACAATTCAAATTTAGAGGGGGAAGGGTTGGGTAGAGGGTAGTTCAATATTCCAGTCCAGAAATAAGTTACTTTAAAGATAACTCTCAATATTATGTTCACCATTCAGATAAAATCTTCTTGTTTAAAGTTTTTTGTTTGTAAATTTGATTGTGACAAATATGTAATATGAAATTCCAACTTGAAAGGTTTAGGTCTAAGGATCAACATTCCTCTTTTAAAGACACAATTGCTGTTGATTTTCAATACCGGTAATAATTATATTGTGGATTTTGGTACAAATAACTCTAGATATGATATTGATATTATTATAACTAGACTTTATGACATATATTCCATGGAATGTTTACCACCCCTATCATCTTGCCCCCCGCACCTTTTGGACAGATTTCTCAAGAATGAAACCTTAGGTAGTACCTTTAAAATTGCATTTTAATTTGAAATGTTCCCAGGGATGAATGAAAGACGATGAAAGACCTACTCAGATTGCAACGGACATGGTAACTTAATTAAAAGCTGCAGAGTGGAGGTTTTATGTTAATGCAGTTTTGCTATTAATGTTTAAGGTACTGTCGGCCTTGTCTCTTGAAACAAATACAGAAACCATCAACGGTATTGCCAATTGAATGACGTTCTGTCTCCATAAAATCAAGGAGGTACTATAGGTCTGGTGCTAAAACATGTGTATGTTCTGCAATAGGACATTTAAACAAAAATAATCTACTGAAGATAAAGCTCCAAATTGGTTCAGATTTCTCTAAATTTTCATCAGACACCAAATAAGACTGACTTCTAGTTCCTTGTCAACATTTTTTTTAATGGGGGGGGGGGGGGGGGAGGGGAGGAGGGTATGGGTAAATCAGGACAAAACTGGTTCCTGCAAATATAAATACTCCATGAGTTTAATTTATACACAAGTTTTCCTTAAAAGAAGATGTAAATGATATAGAGGCTCTCATTGAATTGAAGTAGGATTATATTTGTATTTTTCTTTTTACCACATCCAGATATCCTTAGTCTCTGCTTCAATCAAATGTAATTTCAAAATGAAAAATGTTTAAAAGACGAACATATATGAACCAAAAACCAAAAGGAAGTGGATTGAGAAAAAAAACTAGAAATCAATTTGATATGACTTTATACTCAATCAGAAAGGATTGAATTTATTCGAGCAGAATTACAAGTTTCAGCTAGGATGATTCCATGGAATTATAACAAAATATCTGTAGATTGTATGGGATTTATTACTTTTCATCATCCAGCATATTCTTCTTGAGTTTCCATGTATTGATGTGGAAGTTAATTTTCAATATGCATTTATGAAAAGATTGGAATACATTCTGTAGGAGGGAATTTTATGGCTGCAAAATGTGACGCATCTGCAAAGTGACAAGGACTATCTCTCTAGCATGCATTCTATCCGTTCAGAGCCATGAGGGCAGTAGATATACCCTTCATTCATTAATTCATTCGTTCAAAATGGTTAGCTAAAACAAATTGAATGTCACAGCCATATGGTTAAATTACATATGTATTTTACATTATATCATACATCAATGAAATAATACATTAATCAAGCTCTCAAAAATTGTTGATCTTTTGAAGGGAAAAAATATGGCTTGAAGACTGCTTGAATAATTTTTATTTGATTTACCTTTTAACAAAAATTATAAACAGGTTGACTATAGCAGATCTGCCAACCAGTACGATTTTTAGAAGCAAATTTGACAGTACGATTTTCCTCAATAAAATACAAAAAATTATTATTAGTATTTTGTGTGCGTGTGTACCATTTTTCAATGGCAAAATGCCCATTCTGTCCTGTAAAGCATCCTACAAGCATTTCATCGAACACACCACTCCTGACGTAATCATGCATATTCAACTAATGATTCATAACAAAATTCTTTCTGTATGTAGGAACTTTCGAGGCATTGATCCGCGTAACAGTCCGTGTTTATTTTTAAGAATACAACTTTTGTCAGTAAAATACAACTTGGGGAATCAAAGAATACAGTTTTTGAACTGAGGTTGGCAGGTCTGCTAGCTTACCGGGTACATGGAATCGGCAGTCAGATTTGAACAATTTTGTGAAATGAACAATATTTCTCTGAAAGTAAATTACAAAATGGATGCAAGTGATTGATTGTGGCATTTAGCTCATGTGTGAAGCTGTGTAGTAGAATGGTGATAATAAGGCATCCTGATTCATACGGTGTACTGTGCACGTTTTGCTCATAAACACCCTGGGCCATCTAATGTTTAATGCTAATGATATGTCCGAAATGTCAGCTGTAGGATGTATTAACATGTATGTGCACAGCGCTATACTGGAAATACATACAGTGCACATGCTGAAGTGATAAATGATATACACATGTAGGCTGTTTTAAATGGATTTAAATGGAAATCACATTAAAGTCACTGCATAGAATTTAAAGTTGCATGAAGTAAAACCAAAGTTTAAACAAAAAATGGAAAAACAACAGATAAAATTTGAATATGATCAATTACAAATAAGCAACTCTATGATTTTATTAATGAGCAGCTATCTTTAGATTCACAAATTACCATGAAAAATGTACACATCTTAATTTTTATGTAGAATTTGGATGACTTTCATGGAAGCCTCACAGATCAAGATTTTGTTTGTGTCCAATAATATTTCTGTTAAACAATCAATGGGAAAACATCATGCTAAACTAAGAAGAAAGTAACTTGCATACGAAATTGGAGAGTTACACATTTATGTTCTATCATTACAACTTATAAAAATTATGTTAACTCCCTTATAGTTTTCACTGACCTGTGTCAGCTATCTTCCTGCCATAATTAACATTAACCGACCCTATTTAAGATTTTAAGTTTGAGAGAACTGAAAATGAAACTCCTTTGAATAAGCACCATATGTTCTGGTGAAAAAGTTTCCACTCAGTGCAAGTCTACTTCTACTTATAGCAATGAGAATGAGCACTTCTTAGAATGTCTTGATTAATGAGCGCTGACTTAGGGAAGTCATTAATCTCCCAAGCAACAAGCTCCTGTCAGTTTGTCAAACAAATACTCATCAATTGCGAATTTAGAACAATAATCAGGAATGGAGCGGAAACGGTTGATCGATGGCGAGGGAAGGAGATGAGAGGGTCAAGAAAGAGTGGATCAAATATTAAATCAATTCAACAGAAGTACATTATAAGAAAATACATTTGAGGGTATCTTTAAGTGAGGGTATGACAAGAGAGTGAGATAATTGAGAAAGAAGAAATGAAATAGAATAACTGGATATTTCAAGAGGGACACAATCTCCACATGTGTTGATTTATAATGGCTGTCTTCAAGGTGCAATCAATTCTGGTTGTCTCACTACAACATTGAAATAACTGAATGTAATTCATGTCACACAGACATTGTAAGCTATAAATCTTGAGAAGTGAATTGAATTAATTCCCTTAAAAGTACTTCAATACAGCTCTCCGAGTCTCTGTACATAAAATGATGCACTGGTTGTAGTAGTGAAAGTATATTATTTGGGGAAAATTGGGACAAAGTGATTGATGGCAATGAGATCTTAAGAAAGAAAAGTATATGGTATTAAATCTTTAGGTTACAGTCAGAGCAAGCTTCATTAATCAAGGTCTCCATAAGTATTACTTGGTTAGTTATGAATATATTTAATGTTCTACTGAAGAAAATATTTAGGAGCAAATCACTAAATAGCCAAGAAAAGACAGAGAGAGAGAGAGAGAAGGAAAAAAGGAGAGATTGTTCAATACTCCATTTATTACAGAGGAGGAAAATTTACAAAAGCTTGATATTTTGTTAGAACCTTGTTTTTTTTTAAACAGTAAATAAAATTAATATAACCATGTTTTCTTTTGTTAACTTTATCAAAAAGCCCTAAAAAGCTCATGTGGTGGAAATTTGTATTTTTTTTCTTCACTGTTTGGAAGTCGATCTGAGAGAGTGATTGCAATTCATGTAGGATTTAAGATCATTGAGATCATAAAAAAATCATAAATATTTGCTAAATAAAATCATAAATATAGAAACAATAGTTTTGACAGATATGAATTATAAGATTCTTTGTATTGTGAACCAAAATACTTGATCTAAGCCTTCCTAACTTACTTTTTAAAAAACCTCATGTTTCATTTCTATTATCAACTTCTATATATGGTAATGAAAAATAAGACAGCCTCAAAAACATTTTTACTTAACCAGACTTAACAGGTACTCACTTTGAAGTTCTACCTTTAAGTTCTCCGCTTTAACACAAGAATCCTCAACTGGAGAAAGGTTATATATATTGTCCTTCATTTTTTTCTTCACATTAGATGAATTGCCTGTAGGGTTGTGCTCTGCATATATTGCAGTGCTCTCATAGGGACATACACAGTTGCCTTCTAGACAACATGCATACATAATGAGATGACGATTGATCATACGTCAACATTAATGTCATTTCATTTACAGTCCATATTTAGATGTCAAATTGACTCTCTGATATCGTGAGCTAAATGAAGATTATTGTGACATGCGTCTCCCTTCCTACAGTCTGCCAATAAAAATAATTTAATAAAAACGTGTGGTATATCTGATTATCTTTCTTATCCCCTCAAAATGATAATAATGTTTGATTTGTATGGTGCATAGTAGTTATAGTTTGCTTTTCTATGGGCTTTACTTTTGCGATTGGTCACCAAACTGATATAATACTAGTACAAAAAGGCTGGATCTTCAAGGCTTTCTTAAATGTATCGACTACTGTATATGCTGTTATTTTTGCGTGATTAATTTTTGCACTGAGTGACCATAAAACGTATTCGCTGGTTCTTAAATTCTTGTTGGAAGCAATTCAGCCTGCGCACAACATGCATAAAAAGTCATGCTTATATTTCTGTGAGTTCTAAAATTTGTGCGCCAATCTTAGCGCGAAATCCACGAAAATTAATGTACCACAAATATTTCTACTTTTACAGTATTGAGAGAAGAAAGGGTAAAAAATTCCACAGAGCAGGAGTTGATGCTATAATTGCTTCCCATATTTATTCATGTTTACAGGGTGCTTGCATCGTCCCTTTTCTTACAGCTTTAATTTTTAATGAGTGTTATTTCTTACTTTTCTATGAACTATGTATATGTTGTACACTTTTAGGCTATCTACTCTTCTCTCTCTCCTCTTTGATTTGGTTTAATTTTCTAGTTTCACTTTTTCTGAATCCAAGCATTGTCAGATTTTTAAAATGCATAATGTTACAAATGATATATTGTGACAAACATCAATTGAAGAAATCTTTTTATCTTCTTGCTTTCTCTTTCTTTCTCTTTATATATCTCTATATTTTCTCTTTTTATCCCCCTCTCTTTGTATCTTTTCCTCCATCAATTTGGCACTACCACTGGGGGCGAGAACCATTAAAGGTTCCATGACATGGTATCGCTTTCAATCTTCAATCTTTCAACCTTTCAAAATGGAGAAATAATGAGCCGGACGATATATCACTTTCAGTTTGCTCTGTCTCTCAATTTCACTCTGTCTTCCTTTCTTGTTCTCTGTCTCTCATGCTGTCTCTTTCTGTTTCTCTATGTTTCTCTCTGTTTCTCTCTGTCTCTTGTGTTGTCTTTCTTTGTCTCTCTCTGTCTCCCTCTCCCCCTTACTCTCCCCCTCTCTCCTACTTCTCTCCCTTTTCTTCTACATGTTTCTTCTGTATGTGCCACGCCCCCTTTTCCATCTCTTTCAGTCTTTCTCTCCCCCGTCTGTCTTCTCCCTTTCTTTCTTTCTCTCTGTCTTTATCTCTCTCTGTCTCTCTCTCTCTCTGTCTCTCTGTCTCTCTATCTCTGTCCCCCTCTCTCTCCATCTCTGTCCCCCTCTCTCTCCCCCTCTCTCTCCCCCTCTCTCTCCCCCTCTCTCTTACTGCTCTCCCTTTCCTTCTACATGTGTCTCCTCTATGTGCCACACCCCCTTCCCCATCCTCTCTCTCTCTCTCTCTTCTCCATCCTTTCACTCTACTCTCACCCCATTACCCCTAGCCAGCCTCTGTGCTACCTTTTCAAAGTGACACAATCTATTTACTGATGCCTTGGAACCCCATCTTAGTCAATCAAGCATCAAGGAATCATTCCTTCTACTAATAGGCACGGCCAAGTTGACTGATTTGCACTTTGCTCGCCCTTGACTTTGCACTCTTTCATAAAAGCCAACCATTAATTGGTGAAGGTATAGAATACTTAAGTTACAAGTTATTTATAAATAGCACTTCAATGCAAATAGTCCATCTCATGGCAAACACAAACAAGGCATACAAATAATTACTATGCCTACTAGATAGGACAATGTGTAGTATCCGATTCTAACTGAGCCTGACTCATAAACGCCGCCAATAGGGGTTCCATTGAGTATGATCATTGAACTGAGACGTAACATAGAACTAGGGTCATGTACATAGTGTGTGAGCAATGCAGAGCAATGGTTTGTGCAATGCTATACGGTGTCACACGGCTGGAATCTCAATACCGGTGCTATATATTATCATAGGCTAGCTGTACGCCAGCACACAGCACATGTAGAGTCGTTATTGGCTCGGGGATGGTAAATTGAGTATGCTCTTGGTTGGATTGCTGGCGGCTGGCTGGACTCAGAGCGTAGCATTGTTGTGTTCACTGCGATGGTAATGGTGGTGTACTTATATGTGGGAAGCTAGCCAGAATCGGGTCAGTTCAGGTCTCGGACAGCTCAAGCTCAGTCTCTTTAGCATAACGCTGGTTTGCATTACTCTCTATCTCTCTCCCTCTCCCCGGCGTCCGACCCATCTCTGTCTTATTGCTCAGTCAGGCTACACTGGTGATTCTACCCATCGGAGATCAAGGAATACAACTCTTCATTTGTCCTGTGTCTTGGAATATATACTGTAGCTCATTAATGTCTGTGTGAATTACCGTCAACCTTTTATACAACAATTTTTGACGTATAGCTGCTTTTCCTCTATACCGCACTGTAATCCATCAATGAACCGAGGTCATCCATTGTTGCTCGCTGTATAACAAGGACAGGTTTATCTCTTTATGATATTTCATCGTACTTATTGAGGTATATATCTTCAGACTATTGAAAACCTTCAATTGGCAGTTTGATGTGAATATCGGCTGTGAGCTATTCTTGGTATTCTATCTTTATTCAGAAAGTGCTTGCTAACGTGTGTGACTACATCATACCCACAGAACATTGTAGGTTGGCTCATCACACGGTGTAATATAATTGCATTCAATCAATTTATAATGCATGAAAATATCACGGTACCTGCATATTGAATACGAGCTCGTCAAGTTCATGCTTTCAACTGCAGGAATCATTCATTACAAAGTGGAAGCCATATTCATCAGGATTCACATTTGTTGCCAACTTACGGAGACAGTCGGCAGCGAAATATAGTTATTAATCACGAAGCGGTAGAAATGTCGCTTTCCGTGATCAGGCCATAAGCGGATGTGTTTTTGTCTTGCAATAGGCATTTTGCACTTTTCATCATTTATCTTGGAAATGAAATATGATGCGTTGAATTTCCTTCAATGTCTTTGAGAAAATGTACATTGTGTGAAATCTACAAGCTACATGAAGATTGTTTTTACTGGAATCCCTGTATCGTATGAATTAAACATCGATTTTCAAAGAGAACATTTAATTATCAAAGTACTACATGTTCAACTAGTAGAACTTCTTACTGATGTGGATTAATTGTTACGCTGAAACTAATTCATGAATGATAGCTTTCAATTGGAAACCAAGATCTGAATGAGGATAATTTATGACTCCGAGCTGTGAATATTTGCAACTCGAGTGCTTTGGAATATAATTTGTTTGGCTTGCTTTCTGCTCGTCTACACTGTGCGGACTACTCTACTGGCAATACCAGGCTATTTAACGTTTGAATTTTAATAGTCCTTGAAGCAGAAAGCAAAGTACATTAGAGGAATATCAATTTCAACCAATCCAAACAACTCGGCTGTACTTGTTCACCACCTCAAGCTCTCGTTCTTACATTCTTCACTACTTGTGATTGCCATGGCAACCTCTCATTAGAGGAAAAGCATTTCAGACAACTCATCGTTACTGATACAGATGTTGTAACACCAAGCTTTTAACGTTTCTATTACTATCACCATCCGCAATCTGCAAGAGAGGTAGAGAGTACATTAGAGAATTTAAGTCCCCAATAGATTGAATCTGATCCTCGCGGGAGTGATTTGATCATATCTCCAAGATGATTGATATCGATGAGGCGATGGCACTGGAGACGGAGGCAGAGGAGAGCCAAGGGGATGTAAGTATTGATAGGATACTAGGATACTATAGGTAAAGGTACAACAGAAGTAGAGGAATGAGGTCCTCTTGAGTTTTGGTAGAATATACTATAGGTAAAGGTACAACAGAAGTAGAAGAATAAAATTGTCTTGTGTTTTGGTAAGAATGAAAAGTTGCTGTACGACTGGCATAAGGGCATGTGCGCAGACCTGGGCATCCTTATGTCGCCACACACATGCACTTATACATCTGCAAGGAGCTTCAGCAGTGAAGGGGGCAGATTATCTTGAAGAAGAAGACACGAACGGACAGACACTGTTTAGTCAAGCAGAAGGGCATTAGTATCAAAATGCCTGCAACTTCAAATACATACTTGTGCTTATTTTACATGAAACTACTCCAAGCGGGTAGTTACATGTATAATCCATTTTCTCTTTTTATTACTTGATAAAGAGAGAAATCTGTGTCATGTTTGAAATATAAAAAGTGTAGAGCGGTCAAACCTTAGAAGAGAGATATATCAGAGATTTGCTATTTGGTATTCACATGTGGTAATGATCTTCTGGCAATGACACAACGTAAGATAATCTCAAAGTTGAAAATTTTCAAATAGATGAAAAAACAAGCATTTGATGTCTATCAAAAGGTAGTAATAGAATTTGAATGATGACTGTAGTTAACAAAAGGTCAAGAGAGAGACAGAGAGACAGAGATGGAGGGAAAAAAATAGAAAAAGAAGAGGTCAAGTTGATATCTTGGATGTGATGTAGCTATAGGGTTAAGGTTAGGATTGCAATCGGGTGTAAGGTTTAGGATTAGAGTCAGGGTTGAAGTTAGTGCAGACAAATGATAACCGTAGAGCGATCACTCATAGAGCACATGCGTGTACAGTCTTTAGCAGCGAGAAGGAAGAGGAAAGAGACAGAGAGATGAAGAGAGACAGAGAGAGAGAGAGAGAAAGAGAGAAAAGAAGAGAGAAGGTACCTTCAAAGTCAAGTTGATATCTCAGCGGTGATGCTACACAAGGCTGTAAACCCATGATATTTGAGATGGGATGATTTAGGCTGTGCTACTTCATTGTGACTTGGTGAATGATGATGGGTATAGATCCCACAGCTGCTTATATGTACAACAGTCTAACCGAGAGAGCATAAACAGTATACACTTGTTCCTATAAACTCATCCTTTAGTATTGCAAATATGTTCTACCCCCACCCTCCCCCCACCCCTTTGAACCCATTCCCCAACAACAACAAAAATAATATCAATCATATATGTATAATAATAATGATAATGATAATATTATATGTAATAATAATGATAATACATTTATTTGATACAGGGAAGTGTTTACAATATTGTAATACAAATATTTTTGTAATACAAATATTTATTTTAATTTTTTTTTCTAAGAAAACAACAATAAGTCAGAATTCTTGTTCACTGAACCTGTTTCAAATGTATAAAATAATAGATAAATATATGTATTTTCAGATATTTCTAGCTAGTTTCTAGAGCATTTTTGTAACTTTTGAAACCTGCTCCATTTTGTTTTTCTTTTCCTGGCACTAGTACGATACATGTAGCTACAATACTGAGGACAAAACATTTGCCCCCTAAACTAATGCAACAAAGTAGGGTGCAAGTGCCTCATTTAATAAACAGATCAAGTTTTTCAAATTGTAAGAGATTGATATGCATGATTTGCTGTGGAGATGGCTTTTTAAAGTGATACCCCCCCCCCCCCCCCCAGGGTAAATGATTAAAAACAGAATGAAATCAGGGCATGTCTTTTTATTAACCATTGCTTATGAATGTTTGATCAACATCGTAGCGACCCAAATGTAAATGATGACATTTATCAAATTGTTTCCTCAGGCTGCAGGGATTTTTTTTCTCGACTTATTCTTTCAAAGAATTACATGCCTTTTAGAAATCTTTACTGTGAATCCTATATGAAATATACTCTAAAGTTTCTGAATACAAGGGAATCGTATATGATGGTAATTCTGTAAGACTTCATTACAAATAGTTATGTCATTTATGGAGATCACATCAATGTAAACGATGACATTTATCAAATTGTTTCCTTAGGCATTAGGGATTTTTTTTTTAAATATACATGTATGTGTTCAATGAATTACATGTCTTTTAGAAATCTTTACTGTGAATCCTACATGAAATATGCTCAAAATTATCTGAAGACAAGGGAATCGTAAATGATGGTAATTCTGTAAGACTTCATTAAAAATAGTTATGTCATTTATGGAGATCACAGGCCTTTTTATTCTTTATGTTACCAAGAAATGTTATTTGAAAATGTCATCTAATCAATCAATGCGTCGAGATCGCCAAAACATTTCCATGAAATGTTATCCCTGTGGGTGGTACATTACATGGGGTTTAAGATGTTTGTAACGTTGTCTTGGTAAAATGCCCAGTTGACAACATTGGAAGTTAAAATGTCATTGTCGGAATCCAAATGCAGTTTAGACTTTACAATAATGCCAGGTGTCACACTAGTTAGGAAATCTATCATGTAAATATTTTACAAGGGTTACAAAAGCAAAGGAAAACAAAAGTAAAGTAGGGATTGTGTTATGATAATTTTCATGTATTTTACTTGTTTGTCATCTTTAAATTAAAAACAAAAGCAAGTAGCAGTTTGAATTATTGTTATTTTCCCATTAAGGCCTATTGTAAAATATGATAACTTTGACTAACCCTTATGAAACATCTCAATTTTCTCTGCTGTGAGTTATAATGGTGATGTGCAACAATATCAGCTCACACGTACCCTTCACGTCTTCAGCTGTCAATTTAATATACAACATTGCAAAATCTAGGCTACCTGATGACATTTTATGGAAAAGGTTGAGATTTAATGAAAAACTGTAACCATATATGGTAAGGAGTGTTTTCCCCCTGAGTGTGGCCATTGGTTGAATGTCATTAGTGCTATGTAATTGCATGGGACGGGAAGTCCTAGACGTGATTATCATTATTTTGGATTCTCTGATGATTGCTCCGATCAAGCTCTTGCTCTTGAACACCTGATGGACCCCTGCTCAGGGCAAGATGCATTTTAATGGTACCCAGAGGATAACAAATATTGAAGATATAGATTGGAGATGAGGCACCTACACAGAAAAAACTGAGAGACGGAAAGGGAAAGAGAAATGAGGAAGGAAGGAAGAGACGGAGAGGAAAGGAGAGAGAGAGAAAAAGAGAGACCCCGAGGGCAAGATGCATTTTAATGGTAGCCAGAGGATAACAAATATTGAAGATAATATTTTCAATATTTGTTGGAGATGAGGCACACAGAGAAAAGTAAAATGAGATGGAGAGGGAAAGAGAAATGGGGTAGGAAAGGAGAGATGGAGAGGTAGGGAGAGATAGGGGTAAGGAGAGATAGATAGAGAGGGGAGGGAGGGAGGGAAAGGGGCCAGGTAGAGGGAGAGAGACAGAGAGAGAGAGAAAGAGTGGCCTGAGGGCAGGATGCATTTTAATGGTACCCCGAGGATAACAAATATTGAAGATAATATTTTCAATATTTGTTGGAGATGAGGCACACAGAGAAAAGTAAAATGAGATGGAGAGGGAAAGAGAAATGGGGTAGGAAAGGAGAGATGGAGAGGTAGGGAGAGATAGGGGTAAGGAGAGATAGATAGAGAGGGGAGGGAGGGAGGGAAAGGGGCCAGGTAGAGGGAGAGAGACAGAGAGAGAGAGAAAGAGTGGCCTGAGGGCAGGATGCATTTTAATGGTACCCCGAGGATGACAAATATTGAAGATAAATTGGAGATGAGGCCCACAGAGAAAACTGAGATGGAGACAGAAAGAGAAATGAGGGAGGAAGGAAGAGATGGAGAGGAAAGGAGAGAGAGAGAGAGAGAGAGAGAGAGAGAGGGGGGGTGGAGGACTCTTGCCCTTCAAGAACTGATTGGCCCGAGGGCACAATGCATTTTAATGGCACCCAGAGGATAACAAATATTGAAGATATAGATTGAAGATGAGGCACCTACACAGAGAAAAATGAGAAATGAGAGAGGAAGGGAGAGACAGAGAGAAAGGGAGAGAAAGAGGGGGAAGACGGAGAGAGATGGGAAAGAAAGAGGGGGGGGGGTGAGGAAGATAGAAAAAGAAGGGGGAGGAAAGAGGGTGGATGGACAGTTCAAAATGGAGAAGAGAGCTACATGAAGGAAGACAAGGTATCAAGAAAAAAAGAGAGGTAGGAACAACGAAGGGAGGAGAATGAAGTATGTAGGGAAAGAAGAACGTAGGATATTAAGAAGATTGGATAGCTTGATGAGGAGATTGTAGAGGGTGGAGAGCTCTTGGTTTATGCTAGAGGTTTAATTAAACTTTCTTCTTGTGTAGGTGAGAGTGCCAATATTGCATAGTTTGTTGTTCATTGTGTATATTTATCTCAACATAATAAAAGACATCTTGTATGCCTCCCTCCCCCCAACCGATCCTTTTTTTTCTTTAGAATACTGAGTAAGCTTTTTTGAGATTGATTTTTTCATACATTTTTAACTATATTATACACAAATTGTATTTTCAAGTGATTGGTATACTTAAAGGGTAGTTGTGATGGATACAAAGTAGACCATGATATGACGTGAGTGATGGAGATTGTCGGGTATAATGAACTCCAAGAAAAAAAAAAAGCTTTTTATTGAGGATGTCATCAATAGTTTTGACATTTTGATCGTTTGAGCGTATGGGGGTGAATTCATGGGATATGCATTGCAGCTGTCTGTTCTATTTTCTCTATCGAGCCCTGAGTCTCAGATTGATTTGAATATGTCTGAGTGAATGTCACCATTTTCATGTAGAGATAGGATGTGATTAGCATTTATCATATTTGAGATGAGTACAAGAAATAGAATCTATACACCAATCCAGATTTGAATAATGTATCATTTGACCTTTGACTTATTTCTCAAATCCACTCAAAATTATGTTGGCAGCTAGGAGTTATGTATTTAATAGTCTATATTTTGTCAAGCGTTGTGCTGCATTTTCTGTAGTTTTTATCCAAGATTAAGACACTAAAGAATAATGTGCATGGATCTGTTAAATATATTGCATGTTTCAAAATAGTTAAGTAGATTTAAGCTTAGTTAATCTAATCCCAACCGAACTTGAGGCGGCCTTCAAAAATTCAAAATTTTTACTTACATTTAAAGTAAGGAGCATGTGTCATGCTAAGCCTTCTCTCCCCATCTTTCGAATATTGACGATCCAAGCTTTTTTAGAGATAGAAAGTTAGAAACAAAGGTGAATTATTTTGCGGCCGGGTGTCACAGTTTTGTAACTTTGATTTGTTTATTACCTCACTTTAGAAGAAAAGATTGGAGCCACTTAGAGTTGTGAGTATTTATCAACTATTTATCAACTACAATCGAAATCGGACATAAATTGGGGGAATATCTACAGTCTGCTATAAAATTAGAGTCATCACAAAGCCAAAGGCTAGAATTGAGTAGAGTAGCACTTCTGAAAACCATGTCTGCCGTTCAGACATATCACCTCAAAATATTGATCTGATTATAAATGTAAAAGGTGAATGGTCATATTTGCACTCGTCTTATCGTGCAATTGTATGTTTGATAAAAGTTTGCTGTTTATATTCGTACTGAGTCATCAATGTTAATTTATTGATGTACATGTAAACCTATGATAAATTGAATTGGTTATGTTATCAATGAATAATATTATTTATCTTGTAATAATTGTTTACCTACATGTATGGTATGATATGATGATAATGTTACAGTATATGATATCAATATCATAACGTCTATAATGTTGTATTGTTATCATTATCATTTGTTCTTTGATGATATTGTTGTTAACAGAATGTTTAATTTTTCTAATCAAACTTAAATCCCTGTTTGTTACAGCGATCCTACTCTGAGTCGTACGTTAAAAAGAAAGGTTAGTTTCAGTGCAAGGCAGTTGGACGGCATGCGGCAACACTCACTCCTTCTTTCTTTCAACTCCAGCTTTATTTGTTTTCAACCATTTTCATGTTACTTCAATTCTCATATTCTAACCAGTTCCTAATACCGTACTTGCTTTAGTTTGTCTTCATTTGATTTTCAGAGACAGAAAGTTCAACTTTTGTGAAGCGTCCTCAAAAATGTTCATTTTTTGTTTCAGTTCCCATTGCATTCCAAATTCCAGGCTGCTGTATGTCATGTCATTAAAGCTAGCTTTGTTCTTCATGTAAAAGTACATGTGCTTGCAAATGGTACCACAATGTCATTTTGGGGTCCCAGTTGCACAAAATGTATCCTGCACATTGTTCCACAATATAAAACATATGTGTATGTATGAATTAAAAAAAAAAAAAAATCTTTGAATTAACTGTTTATGTGGTATTCACTCATTTTTGCTCTTTAAAACCACCAATTTTGTTGTCAGAAATATATGATTTGAAAGACAAAAGCTCTATATCAAGAAAATTAAGCATGAAATGTAAGGGGGAGGGGGTAATAATTGAAAATAAAGTCTCACAGAATCAAAGTAATTATACTTAATGCACAAAGAAAATTGTGTACAAAAAACAAATTTCAACTGGCTTTATCTGTAGAAAACACTTTTGATAGAAAATGTATAAACAAAGCTAAGAAATGGGCAAAGAAATATAGTGGAATTTTTTTTATGTAATTGTCTTGCCCTTGTGCAAAGCTTCCCTGTGAATTTAACTTCACAGAAATCTACTTCATGCATGGTAAAAACTTCAGAATTACTGTGCCACTTTCAATTAAAATTCCTTGTCAATACCACTACGCATTCAACTGCCAGTAAGTCCTTGTTGCTAAGATACCACACAAGTATTATTACCAGTTTAGCTGTAGCATCACTCATATCACTCCAAATCTTCTGATGTCAGTCTCATACCTTTTTTGGTACCTCTGTATTTTGAGCACTCCAGTCACTTTATGTTGTCTCTAAGAGGGTCCAAATACTGGTATTGCAAGCACAGAATGTACGATGCTCGTTCTTAACTTTATAATTCAGGGCGATTCCATGCAATGTGTCCTATTCGGCATTATGACGTCTATCCATATTTTTCATACTTTGAAAGAAAGATCTCATTCTCAACATGACAATGAATAATGGTAGTGATAACAGAAAGCACTATAATTCACGGGTCATATCCAGATATTCTTCGTTTGTGGATGAAATATTTGAAGGAAAAATAGACATGCAGTTAAGGACACACTGCACAGAGTCACCCTACATCGTTATTCTTTTTCAGCTTCGTTTAGTTCTTTTCATGTTTTGATTTTGCAGCATTTCATCAATGACTTGTTATTTTATTTGCGCAAACTCTTTTGATTTCATGCAATCATGGTTTTCATCTTTTTTCACGTGTTTGTCTTGTTCTCTTTCCAACCATTTGTGACTATCTTTTGTAGCTTCCCCGTAAGGCCAGTGATCCTATAGGGACAAGGGATTATTACAAGGAAGGTATGAAACACAAAACTGTTCAAAACAATGATTGCTGTGAGAAAAAAATATTAGCATATATGCACATATTCACAAGATGACTTAGATATTGGGTGTTGGTTAACTAACATAGGTAGTTGGTGATTCCCCCCCCCCCCCATGCCATACTATTTATTTTCTTAGTGCTTGCTAGACAGAGATGAAGTAACAAATCTTTCAGAGAATCATGATATTTGTATATTTAAAAAAATACTTAATACTTGATATTATATTTAAAAATATCTTTATTTTTGGTGTGGTGCTCACTAAAGGTTTTGATTTTATATTATAATGCATTGAATTTCAGTCTCTCTCTTCATCTTCGAAACTCTCTTGCTCAGTTTATCCCTCACTCTTTAATTTCCTTTGCCTCTCTCTCTCTCTCTCTCTCTCTCTCTCTCTCTCTCTCTCCATCACTCTTTTGCTCCTTGAGGCCATCATTATCAACCTCCATTTCTCTCTCTCTCTATTTCTCTCTCGCTCTCTCTCTCTATTTCTCTCTCGCTCTCTCTCTCTCTCTCGCTCTCTCTCTCTCTCTCTATTTCTCTCTCGCTCTCTCGCTCTCTCGCTCTCTCTCTCTCTCTCTCTCTATTTCTCTCTCTCTCTTTCTCTCTCTCACTATCTTCTCTCATTTCCCCATCTTTGCAGTTCATGTTTGTTTCTCCTGCTTTTCTCTCTTGAATTCCTGACATATGTTCTTCTTATCCCATTCCTTCATCATCGTAGCATGGAATGAAGTTCAAAATATTCAAGATTACACAGCACATTGGCTTTACGGGCTTCCCTGCTAGGCAATTTGGTTTGAGATGGCGACAGGGTCTCCTCAGTTTTCAGCTATACTGGGTTAATGCATTCCATCCTTCCCTCGAGATGAAAAGTCAAAACGGATAGGTTTCGTAAAAAAGCACCCATGCACATCGTTTTCTGATCAGGACCGCAAACCTCTCTTTATCAAAATAGAGGAAACCAATATAGAAGCAAATTAAATGTGATCTTATAAATAATTTCCTTAATACATCTCTTCATTCCTTTATATGGTGCTTAATTATTGGCATTATAAAAATAAAAACAAATGAAGAATCTAAGCTGTACAGAGAAGAATTCATGCATTTTTGTTCCAATTGTTAGGATGAATTTCAACTAATCTCTTTGCATTTTAATATTGGCCTCCAAAAAAAGAAGATATATAACATGTATATAAGATTACGAAATTGGGAAAAAAGAACTTCTTGCAACTGACATTTCAATTTGTTGATTTGCTTTTGTACATTTTTTGCTTGTATTTTGTTATTATAAATTCCATTCAGTGTACTCCTTTTATCTTTTTGATGCGTCCCCCTCCCACAAAAAAGAAATATTTCTTTAAAAAAATGAGGAATGAGAACTACATGTGACTGACATGTTAATCTGTTTTGGCATCCAATTTTGAAGATTTTCTTTTCTCTTCTATTTTATGCTGCTTTTATATTTTCTTTCTCCTGCATTTCTTTCTCTCACTCTCTTGTTTTTTCATTTGTTTTTCACTTTTGTCTCCTTTCTCCATTTTTTTCTTATATTTGTCACCACCAATATAATCTTGGTTCTCGTATTACCTGTTAGATTGATATTCGTTCATGTATTACCAACAGTGCAATAATACCTTCAAATTGGCCATTACAATATATGCGAAAAGAAACACACAGAAAACAAAGTAAAAACATGTGAAATACAAAAATCGTCAAGTGAATGACAGAAAACATAATTTGTCAGTGCATGTTATTCCCTCTGCCTCATCTTCAGAATAAATTATTGAATCCATTTAAGCCTATATACCCCCCCCCCCACCCCCAATCCCTTCTCATAGTAAAATGTGTTTCCCTCCAGGAGTGGGCCTTATTTTAGATATTAAAGTTATATTTTATGACCTTCATTAATTGGAACCTTCCTGCATCTTTGCAATTCATTATTGTATGCATATAATAGCGTGTCCACACACAAAACAATTTATCCCGAAACTCTATAACGATACGTCGTATAAAGAATCATCGTATAAATTCCAGGATGTCCACACACAAGAAACGTCGTCACTAAAGAATCATCGTATAAATTCCAGGGTGTCCACACACACAAAAAAGTTATCCCGAAACTCTATAACGAAACGTCGTATAGGTGCGCAGTTTGCTACTGCGCAGTCGAAACCGAAACAGAAACACATGTGCAATTTGCATTGACTGTGCCACTGGAACAATGCATGCAGTATATTTATGTATAATCAGCTGGCTGCGCAGCGGTCAGCTGGAAGCAGAAATGAGAGCTCATATCTCCTTTCGCTCGAGGTCACATTAAGCCCCGCCCAGTTAGACTAGTTCCGTCCACACACAAAATGTCCGTGATTCTTTATCGAGTTTCAGTTCGAAACGATGCCCAAACCTGCGTTTCGTTAGACTAGTTTCGTTATACGACGTATCGTTAGTGAGCGTCCACACCTACAATTTTGGTCGTAAAACTATCGCGAAACGGTATCACTATCGCGAAACGGTATAGCTAATCATGATTAATAACGGAAAATGTTGTGTGTGGACAGGGGGTAGGTCTACCACTCTACTCCATCTCTTCTCATATATATTCCCCTCAAATGGTTGGCCTTATTTAAGATATTAAAGTGAAATTTTATGACCTTTTTTTTATGAGAACCTTTCTCCATCTTCAGAATTCATTATTGTTTGCGTACAGGTCTACCCTCCCTCCCCCCGTCTCCCCCCCCCCCCCCCCCCCCCGTCGCTTCCCTCAAATGGTCTGCCTTTTTAAAGATATTTAAGTTGTATATTTTTATTACCTTTTCTTTTATTAAAACCGTTCTTCTCCATCTCCAGAATTCATTATGGTTTGCATGTAGGCTTATACCCCAGTCCTCTCTCATTTCTCTCAAGTGGCTTTTCTTATTTACGGGCAAAACTAGAGGCGATGAAACGTGAGATCCATGGATACATTTGTCTCCAGAAGTTGAGATTAAATAGGCAACGTGCAGGGTTTTATTTCATGGCATCCTTTATTAGAACCTTTCTCCATCTTCAGAATTCATTATTGTACGCATATGAGTCTACCCATGTCCCTTCCCATAGTTACTTTTAGTTAGAGACCTTTTATGACCTTTATTAGAATCTTTGCTGTTTACCTTGCCATGTTAAATATTTCTTCATCAAGAAGTTGGCATTTTTTAAAGATATTAACATTATAATTCATGACCATCTTTATTAGAACCATTTCCCACCTTCAGAATTCATTATTTTAGGCATATAGGCCTACCCCTGTCCCTTCTCATTTGTTACCTTCAAATAGTTGGCCTTGTATTTGATATTAACAAGGATATGTTTGATGACCCCTTAAAGGACCCTTCACCATTTTGTATCTTTTGAAGTGATTTTGACTATTGACATTTAAATATGCATACATGTATGCATCTTTAAATGTCAATAATTAAAAAAAAAAAAAGTTTTATGTTTGTCTATTTTGTTTTGTTTGCTTGTTTCTTTGCTTTTTGCCGTCTCCATTCCTTCTACATTCGTTCATTAATTTATGTGCTCAATTACAAAAAAACATGTAAAAAAGAAGAAAGCATTGTATGTTTTGTTGTTGTTCATTTTATTTTGTTTGTTTGTTTCTTTGCTTTTCCCATGCCCATTCCTTCTACATTCATTCATCAATTTCACTTACTCAATTGCACAAACATGTAAAAAAAGTTTTTTTGTTAGTTTGTTGATTGTTTCATTACTTTTTTCTGTCTCCATTTGTTCCTATTTTCATTCGTTAAATTCACTTGCTTAATTACACAAACCTATGTTTAAAACCAAATCTTACTAATTCATATGTTATATTTGTTTGTTTTTTGTGTTTTGTTTTTGGTTGTTTGTTTTTTGTTTGTTTTGCTGTCTCCATGTATTCCAAATCCTTTCATCATATCTTACTAATTCATATGTTATATTTTTTTGTTTTTTGTGTTTTGTTTTTGGTTGGTTGTTGTTTGTTTGTTGTTTGTTTTGCTGTCTCCATGTCTTCCAAATCCTTTCATTATATTCGCCATGCTGCTAGTAAACGAATATATAAAACTCTTTCTCTCTGTGTCTAAATTTGACCTCACAAAATATTTAGCGTGCTGTGCATTTTCTGCTTCTTAATCTATTGAAGATGGGAGCCAGAACGGTGTTAAATCTTAGCTTTAATAAAGAGATGATCTAATGTCATTCTAGCTTTTAGCAGATTACAATATCGTCTGTTGAGAGCCAGAAGGACATTAAATCTGTATTAAAGGGAAAGTCCACCCCAGGATTTTCTTTAGCTGACGATATAGACCTAATAATACCATGAAGAATGATACAAGTCTCATTAAAATCCATGATCACATAACGAAGATATATCGACTTTTTTATCGAAAATCAGCCGCCCCCCAAATGCAAATGCGTTACATGGGCATGAAACGATTGTGACGTATGTTGCGAGCTGCCTTCTTATTTCGCAGACATTCACTTTCGCTTTCACTTTCATTCATGATTCGTCGTGTCAGTGCGATAACAGTGTACCGCGAGCGAAAGTGAATGTCTGCGAAATAAGAAGGCAGCTCGCAACATACGTCACAATTTCGATACTATCGGTTATTTTTGGGCGATCGTTTCATGCCCATGTAACGCATTTGCATTTGGGGGGCGGCTGATTTTCGATAAAAAAGTCGATATATCTTCGTTATGTGATCATGGATTTTAATGAGACTTGTATCATTCTTCATGGTATTATTAGGTCTATATCGTCAGCTAAAAAAAATCCTGGGGTGGACTTTCCCTTTAAAGCATATGAGTTAACACCCTTCTGGCTTCAAACAGACAAGAGGGAGCTCAGAGAAGGCCCAATGTTTAAGGTTTGAGATTGTTTATTGATATTTTACTGTATGCATTGCATCATCAATTCAATGGGCTGCACAAATCGATACTTTGAATTAAATCAAAGCTCAACAAAAATATGTCTGGCATGCTATGAACAACGTTGCTTTAATCCTTTTCCAAGTCTTGAACATATAACAAATAACTTTCTGAATTTACTTTGATGTGATATTTAGGTGAAAGAAAAATTGTGAAAAGATACAATTTTATTTAAGTGGTTCTATGAGCTCCTTCATTGTTTATGTTATGTTTGGAATATGTATAAAGCTACATGTATGTATTTGTCTGCTACATTTCCATTGTCGTCTCTTTTGACTGTAAGTTATTGAGTGTAAATATCTTTGATTGCTAATTCATTTTTGAGTTTATGAAATTGTAGACTTTTCATCTTTGATACCACTCTCATCACCTTTTAAATGATCTTCCCATCTGTGGTGCATTTCATACTTTATTCAAATTATTTCCCTCGGTCTTTTATTTTAACTTACAATTGTGCATACCAAAATGTGCTTTTGATTTTATGATATTAAACTAAAATGCATACGTTAAATTGAAGTTTGATTGAACAGCTGATTGTTGGAGCTGTGTAGTTTGAAGCAAGTTGGTGCCAAATCAGTTAATTCATTCAAACTCCCAGATACCCAGCAAATGACTTGCTTTCAATTGTTAAATTTATATAGACTTTCAATTAGGAAAGTAGCTCAACTAATTTTTCATAATAGCAGGTATAGTATTAAGCAAAACACTTACCGTAAGCTAAAATTTGAGGAAAAAAGTGATTGAATAGAATTATTTTATTTATTTTAAATGTCTCTTTGCATTTGATATTATTATTTGTACCTACGCATAATGTTCATTGTTATGTTACTTTTTATGAAGACAGTAGGCATGTCTAATTTTGTTTTTATCATTCTCTGCATTCTTTTAAATGTCATTATTCTCCATCGCTATGGCAACAACAGAGGAGGAAGATATGACCTTCGTGAGGTTTATGAAGAATCACAAATGTTATGAGATCATCCCGACCAGCTCAAAACTAGTCGTCTTTGATGCAGAGTTATTGGTAAGTTAAGACAAATTATATACTCTCAAGAGAATATTACCATGATTGCTTTTTGTCCCAGGGATATATTGCATTGTTATCTTGATTGAAGAGCAACAGGGTCAGGGTTCATGCAGCGTAGATGAAGAACAATTTCTACATTAGAAGGGTTCAGTGCTGATTTCCCTGTCCTTGTCTTTTGTTAGCTAGTTTTTACTGCACCTTGATTTATATTCCTTCTCATTTCCCCTTACTTATCTTAAAATTCCTGTTGTATGTCTCTCTGTTTTTCCTCGCTATTATAGAAAATACTCTTACTAAACGTTGGCAAATATGGCACTTTAATGCAGATTACTGACATGGATGATGGCCATTAGGGTAAAGTAGCTACTTGGAAGCAAGTTTAACATTAATGGTACATGCACTTCAAAAGTACAGAAAAGTAGCATTAGGAGAGAGAGAGAGATAGAGATAGATGGAGTGCAATAATAAAGATTCTGTGTGTGTGTGTGTGTCTCTCTCTCTCTCTCTCCCTCCTTCTTTCTCTTTCTTCCTTTATCTCTATCTCTCTCCCTCTCCATCTATCTCTCTCTCCCTCTCCCAATGCTACTTTTCTTTACTTTTGAAGTGCATGTACCATTAATGTTAAAATTGCTTCCAAGTAGCTACTTTACCCTAATGGCCATCATCCAAGTTAGAAATCTGCATTAGAGTGCCATATTTGCCAATGTACCAGTATGTTAAACCTGGCTGGAACAAGAAGCTTTCTGAGAAATGTTAAATGTCACTTAAGGTTACTATATACTCTGTGCTAGGTTATAAGAGTGAGTGACGATGCTTATAATAATATAATTATAATGATGGCTTTTTATATAGCGCACATGTCCGTCACGTTGTGACGCTCCTGGCGCTACCCAGATTATTACCCTGGCTTTAGCAAGATGGCCATTACGGCGATCTAGCATTTCAAGGAATTAATTTTTGCCAGGTACCCATTTACATCACCTGGTTTGAGTGTGGCCATGTAGATCAATGTCTTGCTAAAGGACATTAGTGCTTATATTTTGATCATTTACTTCCAGAGCTCGTTAAAAGCTTTTTAGAGCTTTCCAGGGCTCATTTGTAGCCTACAGATCTTCATTTTCCTCTGCCTCCTGTGTCTTTTCATATCCCTTATCCTTCTTAAGTCGGTTTTTTTATGGCAGCATTAATATTCTGTCCATATGAGAGCGATGTAGAATTGTTTTATAGTGCATTTGTCGACAGTGATCCTGACATATTGAGGTGTCTATTTTGACATTTCACTATAAGACACTCATGAATATCTTTATTAGCCTTCCCTAATCCTTGTTAATGTCCAAAAAATAATAGTTGACATGAAATTGCAAAGCTTCTTATATATTTACATTTAGATACACCCAAAGCTGTAGGAATTAAGTATGACTATGATTACCGGTGTTGTATGGACTTTAAAGCCTATCTGCACTAGTTTGACCAGGAGGGATTAGACCACCCAGGGAGTTCACTGATTGGTGGTTATCTCATCAAATCAGCTCTCAATTAACATAAGCAAAAGGTGATCCTGGGGGACCAATGGGTACCACTTAAGCATTGTTTACTGTATAGAGGGCGCAAGTAGCTATAAGTAGTGCAGTGGGGCTTTAAACGAGTTTGTTTTTATTTGTATTTCTTTACTTGTTGTTGCAGGTGAAGAAGGCTTTCTATGCCTTGGTGTACAATGGTGTCAGAGCAGCTCCACTATGGGACAGCTCAAAGCAAGACTTTGTGGGTAAGTGTTCATGATAATAATAATAATAATACAGTTTTTATATAGCACAAATTACTATTAAGGGTTTAAAGAGAAGGTTGAGTTCTGGGAAGAGGTGACAAATAATTTGTGAGCGTTATCATTCTTATTATGCAAGTGTGGAACATCAGATAAGACATGTTCCCTGAAAAGCATGGCTCTTCAAATGCCTTCATATTCTAAATATGTCATGTAACATCGTAAAACTCCACGGTAGGATTTTTACGCCACGTGTTCGTGTGGTCCCATATACATCTTTCTGTGTACAGTGTTTGTAACTTTACCAAGACTTGGCCAAATTTCTTATCATTTTGATGATTCCAAAACCTTGCAATACACACAAAATCTTATATGCTAGGTGATCAACCTTTTCTGGTCAATTCCACACCGTTTCTTTCACAATGCAATCGCATGACCAGAACTCAACTTCATCTTTAAACGCTAGAAAATTGAAGAAATGAAATAATAAGAACGTAATAGCATGATAAATATCCAAACTGGAAACTACCCATATAATAATTGTATTGTATAAAGAAAATGGTACAACATTATGTTTGAAAAAGTTTAGACTTTAACAGAGGCTTAAATAGATCAAGAGAAGAACATTCTTTGATATTACTAGGAAGTTTGTTCCATTGTTGAGGGACTGCATGTTGAAATGCTCTATGCCCATATGATATTGTAGATACAGTAAGGGCCCGATTGTAGTTAGAGTTCTCCCCCAAAGACCAATGAATAACATGCTTTTTTACATGTAGAAATTAAGGTCTGGTCTCACAGTGCATTCTGAAATATCAACTGTTGAAGGGAATCCAATCCTAACAGCAAACTACTCTAAAAGAAAGCAGGAAAATCAGAGAAGCAGACTGGTGAAAGTTCGAACGTAATCGGACACAAAATAAGAAAGTTATGATTTTTTTTAAAGTTGTAATCACCAAATGTATGGGCAATTCAAATTGGCTGTATCGGTATTTTCACTATGGCGAAGTGTAGGATGTAAATGACATAACCTTCAGGTGTACATGCACATTAAAGCATAAAGGCAATTTTCAAAGGGGAATATCAGAAAAAACAAATTCATGAAAGTTTACATGTATAACAAAGGGACAGGAAAGTTATGATGTTTTCTTATAGGCGAGATCTTTATTGAGGTGGCGGAATCTTCTCTTGGCAATTTCAACGTAGACAATTTGCAGGACATTTACAGTGAGCAGGTATTTTTTTAATCAATACATGCTTGGAATTTAATTTGTTTTAATTTTTTTTTTTTTACAGGTATGCTGACAATAACAGACTTCATCAACATCCTTCAGTACTATTACAAATCACCATTGGTAAGTATATGCATGGATTTAGGTTGGAAAACCTACTAGTTAAAGATAAAGTTGAGTTCTGGTCATGCGCTTGCATTGTGAAAGAAACGTTGTGGAATCGATCAGATAAGGTTGATCACCTAGCATATAAGAATTTGTGTGTATTGCAAGGTCCTGGTATCATCAAAATGATAAGAAATTTGGACAAGTCTTGGTAAAGTTACAAACACTGTACACAGAAAGATGTATATGGGACTACACAAACATTTGGACATGCCATAATTAGAATATTAAGGCATTTGAAGAGCCATGCTTTCCAGGGAACATTTTTTAATTGATGTTCTCCCACACTTGCATAATAGAATGATAATGCTCACAAATAATTTTTCGCCTCTTCCAAGAACTCAACCTTCTCTTGAAACCTTGTTTATGTATGAAGTGGTTTTTTAATTAATTAATTTTTAATGACGTTAAGGTACTACGCTTCACATCCCTATATATCATAACACACAGCTCAGTGAATATGTTTTTTAGCCAAAGCACAAAATGTGGAATGATCGTCGCGAAAGGGACTTTATGATTTTGTCTGCTGAGAGCCTGTAGGGCATTCACATTAGGCCCGTCTTCATCAGCTCAAGTTTGCTAAATAACCCGCTTTATTAACTATCCGGATCGCGAATTAGCCAGTTAATTTGCGTCTTCATTAGCCCGCAGTTGCAATTAGCGGGATATTTGGTCAAGAAAATATCCAGAGAAATCTTGGTCTTGTTTCTAAAATATCTTGCTCTTTGGGAAATAGGGGGCTAATTTGCACCCGCCTGAGCTCGTTTGTGATGAGCGTATTGTTCTAGTGAAGACGCAATTTCAAGCTTCAGGATAATATCCCGAGTCTGGAAATAGCAGGTTATTTGGCAAACTCGAGCTGGTGAGGACAGGCCTAGTGTGTATTATTATGTGTCAACACCTTCCTGGCTGTTAGCAGATGGTACAATGTATGCTGAAGAAGTACAGCATGTCCTTCATGTTTAACAATTTTGATATACCTTAAGTAAGGCTTGGGAGTATATGTTTGACTCTTGTTTGAGGTATTTTCAGAATTGTTTCCAAGGGAGTGGAAAATGTGCATACATTGTGTGCGGGTAAGCCTGAATCCGATGAACGGGATAATAATATGATTGCAGGGAGAATCCAATATTATTATGATTATTATTATTATTATTATTATTATTATTATTATTATTTTAATTGAAATTTTAATGTATAAGATGTTCACATCTACTTCTGATTTAATAATAGTCATACATTTTTTTCCTTCTTCAGTGATTTAATAATAATAATAATAATAATAATAATAAGAATAATATAATAATATAATAATAATAATAATATTATTATTATTTTTCTTCAGTGATTTAGCATGTAAATGAATCAAACTCAATTTGTGTGTGTATCAAGATACAAAAAATGGCCTCCATTATTAAGAGCTAAAAATGATTTAACAAAATATAAAATCAATTACATATATAACATATCCTCAAGAGAGATGAGAGAAAGTCGGATTAAAAATTGTGCTAAATTTCCGGAGTTATTCAGATACTGACATCTTTCAGATATTTTAGCCTTCCATGAGCTAGTAATTTTTAAATTGACATAGGATAGCTGCTAACATATGCTTCACCTAAGCCTATGGTGGCTACCTATATATTAAACAGTGAGAATCTAATGTTTCTTTGTGCCTGGCAAAAGTATAGCATAAATGCTGTCTGCTGGTGACACCCATGTGGAAAATTCCACATTTGCATGTATGTACGTTTCATCGAAAGCATGCTGCTATCCTTGGGTTCTATTTTAAGGTATAGGGAAAAGCCATTTGCCATTAAAAAGCTCTTTCTCGAGCTTTTAGCATTAGGGCATAGATTCTGAGTTTACTGCAAATTGTTTAAATTTGTTCACTGCATGCAATTTGAAATATTTGTGTGATGAGTAATTGAAAATAAATCTCTTTTCTACCCTTTCTGTGTCTCTGTCTCTCCCCCTCTCTCTCTCCCCCTCTCTCTCTATCTCTTACTCCTCTCGTTCTTCTTTCTGCCTCTCCTTTTCTTTTCTCTCTTTCTTTGTCTTTATGTTTCATCCTTTCTCTTATTCTCTTTCTCTCTCCCTCCTTTTAATTTCTTTTTTCTGCTCTTCATTACCATCTCTATCTCTCTCTTTCTCTCTCTCTCTCTCTCTCTCTCTCTCACCCCTCTCTCTCTCTCACCCCTCTCTCTCTCTCACCTCTCTCTCTCTCTATCTTTCCTCTCTATTTCTCTCACCTCTCTCTCTTTCTCTCTATCTCTCTCTCTCTCTCTCACCTCTCTCTCTATCTCTCTCTCTCTCTCTCTCTCTCTCACCTCTCTCTCTCACCTCTCTCTCTCTCTCTATCTTTCCTCTCTATTTCTCTCACCTCTCTCTTTCTCTCTCTCTCTCTCTCTTGCCTCTCTATTTCTCTTTCCCTCCCCAGGTCAAGATGGATGAGTTAGAGGAACACAAAATAGCAACATGGAGAGGTGAGACAAATACAAAAAACATCTTGCTTTATTTCATTAATATTTGAATGTATAATGTATATTCATTTCAAAAGAACAGCATGCTTTTATGTGGTGCCTTCCATTTGACTTAAGGAGGAAGAAAAACTTATACTAAATTTTAGAAAATGTTGAAATGGGAAGGGAGGAGTGAGTTGAATTCAAAAGCCAGGTGATTGAGGAAGGGAAAACATATGCCCCAACCCCCACTCCTTAATAGATAGATAGATGTGATAAAGAGGTTCATGGAATAGAAGATATAACAGAACTTTGATATACATAAATATTTAAAGAAATGAAACCATAATACACATACAGGCACAGTTAGTCATACTATCTACTGTCATCCTCTTCTTGTACAACTGCTTAATGTTTTTAAAATTCTTTGTCTTTTCATTCATACAGAGGTGTTAAAAGAGAAAGCCAGACCGCTTGTGTGGATCAACCCAGATCAAAGGTTTGTTTACATCTGATTTGATTCATTCATCTTGAGGCCTGTCCTCATCGGCTCGAGTTTGTCAAATAACCCGCTATTTTCAGACTCTTGAAGCTTGAAATTGCCTCTTCACCAGACCGATACGCTCATAGCTCGGAAAATAAACCAGAGATTGGCGCATGCGCTCTTCAGAAACCTTGCAATCGCGGGCTGATGAAGACACCAATTAACCGGCTAATTTGAGATCGGGCTAGTTAAAATAGCGGGTTATTTGGCAAACTCGAGCTGATGAAGACAGGCTTTGGAGAAGATTTTATGGGAACTGGCAGAAGTATCATTGAAATTTAAGAATGATTACCTACTTGGGTCTGCCTCTCTACTTAAAAGGGTTATAAACAATGTCTCAAGTAGTTTATCATTAACCGCAATGTGACAATCTCACATGTTTTTGTGTTAAATCTAAGCCAATAAAAGTAGGAATGTAACTTTGGACTTTTACAAGCACCAATTTACATACCAGGGGAGTGTTTCACAAAGATTAAGATCGACTTTAAGTTGGACTTAACTATGGCAGGCCATTCATGCCACTGTTTGCTCTCACCATTTACTGGCATTGGTCTCTCAAGGGACGTTCAAAGCGTGGTCACGAATCTACAGAATTTACACTTTTTGCTAATTCATTATTGAAGGAAAAAATATTATCTAAAGATCATTATGGTGAGAGCAAACAGTGGCATGAATGGCCTGCCTTAGTTAAGTTCAACTTAAAGTCGATCTTATTCTTTGTGAAACACTCCCCAGAACAGTAAAAAGTCAGAGTATGTCCTCTTTTGAACATGCTATGGGGAAATTAGTTCAGTTTTCATTTGGAAATGGATGAACAATGTATATTCATATTATTAGCTTTTGGGGCAAATTTAAATTATCCTATTCTGATTGTACAAGTAGTAAGAATGTCAGTTAATTTTGTCATAAATGTTCTGTTATCATTTAATATGACAAGCTCACATGTGTTCATTTATTACAATTAATCTGTATTAAAATTATTGGAATTTTATTTTAAATCGTCTAGTTATACACTGTATGCTTTAGCATGACATGTTAGAGGACACCTTATGATCTGTGTGACCACTGGAAAAATACATGTACACTTATCTGAATGTATATATGGAAATTTGGTTATATGCCACATGCTACTGTAACAATTACTCCATTTATTTCGTACACTAGCCAAATTCCTTACTTCAACCTTGGATCCAAAACTATACTTCACCCCAACAGGCGCGTAGCCACGGGGGGGGGGGGGGGGGGGCACGGGGGGGCACGTGCCCCCCCTAAAATTTCCAGGATCGGTTGAAATTTTATAGACCCCTTTTTTTACCTTGATCGATTACATGTATGTGCCCCCCCCCCCCCCCAAACATCAAACTCTGGCTACGCGCCTGCACCCCAACCCAATCGCAACCCTAAATTGAAAACACAGTTGCAACCTTAACACTAACCCTATACTGTTGATGAAATAAGCCTGGAGCAATTCATTGTTGGAGCAAATGTCAGATCAGCAAAAATAGATATGCATCGGTTTACGATATCTCTATCATATCATTCAAAAGAATTTTCCTCCTTTGTTTCCCTTTAGTTTGTTTGAAGCTGTTAAGATGCTCATCCAACAGAAGATCCATAGGTTACCGGTCATAGACAACGTTACAGGCAACGTCATCTACATCCTAACTCACAAGCGTATACTCAAGTTCCTTGCTCTACTGGTAAGCTATGCTTTGAAACTGAAATTAAGCATTTAGTTTTCTCTCAGACAATTTTTTTCACTGATAAAACCTTACAGATTAACTTACAAAAAGAAAAAATAATAATCATAGACAGTTACAGTTATGGTAAATACAGTCATAACAGCTTTAGTTGGGTAAGCTACATGAAATTAGTTTTGTACGATAAGGATGCCAACAGAGCAAAGGTACAAATGTAGGTAGGCAGAGGAGGTGAATAGAGCAGTGAAGAAAAGGTGGAAAGACAGAAAGCCAACATGAGATCATTGATGATAATAAGCAGGGAAAAAATAATACAATGTCATATAAGGTAAACAATTAGACGAGAATAGGCCTTTTTATGCCTCCGTTACGAAGTAGCCGGAGGTATCATGTTTTCAGGTTGTCCGTACGTCCGTCCGTACATACGTACGTACGGTTCTCGTGATCGCATTATCTCAAAAACCGACTGATGGATTCCTACCAAACTTTGGTCATGTATGTAACTTGCATTTTGGAGTCACAAGGTCAAAGGTCACAGGGCTCATTATGTATGCAAAAATAGCTTGTGATCGCGTTATCACAAGAATTGATTGATGGATTCCTGCCAAACTTAGGTCATGCATGTATCTTGCAGAGCCAATTAATTGATTAGATTTGGGGGTCACAAGGTCATAGTTCAAAGGTCACAGGGCTCATTATGTATGCAAAAATAGCTTGTGATCACATTATCATTAGAACAGATGGGACAGATTACCATGAAACTCCGGACATGTATGTATCTTGCTGAGGCAATGAACTGATTAGATTTTGGGGTCATGAGGTCAAGGTCAAAGGTCATGGGGCTCATTATGTATGCAAAAATAGCTTGTGATCGCATCATTAGAACCGATGGATGGATTACCATCAAACTCAAGACATGTACATGTATGTACCTTGCAGAGCCAATGAACTGAGTAGATTTTAGGGTCATGAGGTCAAAGATCAAAGGGTCATACATGTATATGAGAAGTAGCTTGTAATCACGATATTCGGGGAACCTGTTAATGGATTACAATCAAACTTGAATTTGAAAAATTTCTTCTGTTTCGGTTTTTAAAATTGCTCTATGACGGAGGCATCATTTTCAACTGCGCGCAGTTGAAGTTCCATCTAGTTTGTAATGTTATAAAATTCAATGCACAAATCCTTGTTACGAACCACCTCATATCACCTGTTACAAACATATCAATGTTTAAAGATAAAGTTGAGTTCTGGTCAGGTCATTGTATTGTGAAAGAAACTGTGGAAGCAATCGGATATGGTTGTTAATGGAGCATATGATAAGTATTGATGTATACTTTGAGGTTTTGGAATCATCAAAATGATAGGAAGTTGACACAGTCTTGTGCAAAGTATATTGGCCGTGGAGACTGAAGTGTACTTCACCCGCATTTTGAAATATATATCACTTTATGAACACTTTTACAGCGTGTGTTTCTCTTGATGCTTGATATACATGTAGATACCATTTTACCACTCTGTTTTTCTGTGATGTCTTTTCTTTGCAGCAAAAGACTGAAATAAAGAGTCCCTCCTTCCTGAAGAAGACCCTCAAAGAACTCAACATCGGGACGTACACCAATATTGCCACAGTGAGTCCAGATAGTTTTCATGTTTCATGAATGTCTACTTTGCAATACATACATGTACTGTACATAATATAATAAAATGTTACCATCAAAATAAGTCGAGTAAATGCACTAGGAGTTCATTTTCTCCTAAATTTATGCAGAAATTTAAAGTTAAAGTAAAGCCGTTTATAAAAATAAATGGTAATACCATAGTGCTTTGTCAAGGCATTAATCTACATTTGTCACTCCATACCCAGGAGAGAAATGGGGACCTAGTAGGATGACGAAAGCCTTTTTTTCCCCTGCCATATGCCCTCACGGTGACCATATGGTAGGAATACTCCCCAGGGAGTGAAGATGGTGCTCATTGTGCGCGATTCGATCCGATGACCAGGGTAATAATGTCTGTAACACGCTTAGGAACATTATATGGTGTTAAGCGCTATAACAAAAAAATCCAGATTATAATTATTATCATTATTTTGATCTGATGTTGTTTGTTTTAGGCTCGACCCGACACACCTCTGATAACAGCTCTCAACATGTTCATTAACAAGAGAGTTTCAGCCTTACCCATCGTAGACGAGAACAACAAGATTGTGGACATCTATGCCAAGTTTGATGTCATCGTAAGTTACTTAATTTTAACCACTCTTGTGTTTTTTTGCTGTAGTATTGACACCCCCTCCCTCCCCCTTGAGCTTGGCCCTGTACTCACCAACTGGTGGTGAAATAGACCGGTTTAATAACATACTCAAATGTCATGCACAATTTTTAAACAAAGGATGTTTTTGACTACCCAAAAGCTTGTATGAGGCTTGCCCAACATAGCAACAAATTATTTATGCAGACTGGCTGTTAAATATTGTAGTGCATTCATTAATAATAGGTGAATAACTCATCACTTGGTCCCCAGGAAAGAAACATCCATAAATTTGAATTTGCTAGTAAAACCAGTCTCCATAAATTTGAATTTGCTAGTAAAACCAGTCTATTCTAACTTTCTGCTAATCCAGTGATATGAAACATCTTTATGTATATATAATAAAATAAAAAAATGGTTCAGAGCTATGCTTAAAACATGGAATAAGACTTCCTTTTTTTCTCAGTCAGGGAAAGTCAAGACATTTGAGGAAAAAAAAACAGGGAGAAATCAGGGATTTTTATTGGCCTCAAAAAAAGGTGTCGGTAGTCAGTCTCTGATCTTTGGTTTGGTGGCCAACCAGATTATCCTATGGATAGACAGCTGTGGTGTCTTTTTAGTTTATCACACACATATAGGATGACATAATGATCTTTGAATTTTGAAACTTCAGGAAAAACTCAGGCTATGTATCTTTGTTTAAATTTGGAAATATTGTTATTCAGTCGGTCATGTGATGCAACATGTGAACCAATGTATCATTGAATTGCAACAAGTAATGTATAGTATTCAGACGACTTAGCTAACTTGCTTGTCCACATTGAAGTTTGAATTACGTTGCCTGGTACACCCTATTGATTCAGAAGTAAGGATTATAGCTAGACTTCTTCTTCTTCTTCTTCATCATCATCTTCCAGTTGAGTACCGGCCTCATAAATAAGAGTGTTTTCGTACTCTGTGCGGTGCTTTTGTGCTTGGTGCAGCGTATGGATGCGAAACTGTACTTCTAATATTTCATAAATAAAAAGTGTGTGTGGTGCAAGTAAAATGGTTCCCCTGTGTACTGTTTACTCTGGCCTTCAAACCCCCCCCCCCCCCCTCCCTTTGAACTGTGTAAGGGTTGGGGCTGCTCTAGTAGATCTTGGGGGGGGGGGTGTTTCACAAAGACTAAGATCGACTCAAGTTGGACTTAACTATGGCAGGCCATTCATGCCACTAGTACCTCTAACCATTCCTGGCATTCGTTTACCAAGGGACGTACAAATCGTGGTCCCAAATCTACAGAATTTACCTTCTTTGATAGTTCATTATTGAAGTTAAAAAAATTATCTAAAGATCATAGTTGAGAGACTAATTGTGAGAGCAACCAGTGGCATGAATGGCGTGCCATAGTTAAGTCCAACTTAAAGTAGATCTTAATCTTTGTGAAACACCCCCCTGGAAGTATATGCCACAGGCTGATGAAGAAGGCCAGGGGGGTGTTTCATAAAGCTGTTTGTAAAGTTACGCATGACCTTACAAATGACTTATGTTTGAAAAGCCAATAGGATGCCCAATCATTTTTAACTGCATCAACTAAAGTTGAACTGTGCAGATGTAGATTAACATTCTTATCATCACAAACATTTTTAATGCAAAGTATATTGTTTGCCATAATTTAATTGAGGTTATAGGAAATATTAATCACACTTTGTTAAAACATCAGGAAAAACTTTGGGCATCCTATCTGGCACTTCATATTCGAATCATTCGTAAAGTCATGCATAACTTTACAAACAGCTTTATGAAATACCCCCCAGGCTAGATAAGAAGCAGTGGTGCAATACATTTATTCTAGCGTTGTGTATTTTTCACTCAAGCCAAGTATTATCATCATCATCATGCTATCCCTTGCAGAATCTTGCTGCTGAGAAGACGTATAACAATCTAGACATCACCATCCAGCAAGCGCTCCAGTTCCGTCAGACATACTTTGAAGGTGTGAGTACGTGCAAGGCTTCAGAGACGTTAGAAACCATCATGGAAAGGATCATTAAAGCTGGGGTGAGTTTATAGAAACTTCTCTCCTCTCTTTCTCTCTCTCTCTCTCTCTCCAGAGGAATTAAACCTGTGGACAACGATGATAATAATAATATTAAGTTCTTGTATAGCGCATAATATGTCTCTATGCTCTTCCAAAGAGCTTTGGAAATTATTACCCTAGCTTTAGCTCCGGCAGCCGTAATCAGCACACAGTGCATTTCAAGGAATAATCCTACTAAGTACCCATTTACCTCACCTGGGTTGAGTGTGGCAAATGTAGACTAATGTCTTGACAAAGGACATTAGTGCCTCGGCGGGACTCGTACCGCGGACCTTGTGATCCACAGTCCGATGACATATCCACTCGACCACGACACCCCTATGATATGAGTAGGAGCACACAAGTCAGAGAAACAAATGAGTGAAAGTTTGAGTTAATGTACGACAGACAATGAGGAATATTTTGAAGTTGAGATGAGTACAGCTATGCAGAAACATTGTTTTGACACAAACACAAATGGAAAAGAGCTTTCTTTCAGGCTATGCAAACCTATATGTGGTGATTCTTATCAGTAGATGTAAAGATAGAAGGAAAGTCATCTCACTCAAATCTTCACCTTTTTGTTCTTTTCGACCGTTGCGGTCATTTTGGGATCTGGAAATTCCCTAAAATGTCTCACAGAATTGAACCAAACTTTCATTTTGATAGCAGATTAACAGAGCAAAGAGAGATAGGAATATCTTGTGGTGTTACATGTACAAAAGTGAGCTGCCCTTTTCAATGATGATATTCCCTGCAAGTTCTCATTTTGTATTCTTGGCCCCGTTGCATAAAACTTACCATTGATGGTAATTTTTCCATCAATGGCAACTACCATGGTAACAGGGCTCAACAGCCAATCCAAATCAAGGTTTCCATGGTAGCTACAATTGATGGCAAAGTTACCATCAATGGTAAGTTTTGTGCAAGGGGACTCGGATGTTTTCTGGTCCAAATAACCAATTTAGAGGATGATGCACCATTCGCAATTCCATAACATCTTTGCAAACTGAATTCAGGTCCTGTACATACTAATTTTCCTCTTGAATGATATTTTAATTTGGTTTTTATTCCACTTACCTTCTGACAGGTCCATAGGTTAGTTGTGACGGACGATGAGAAGCATGTCATAGGCGTCATCTCACTCTCAGATATCCTTAATAGTTTAGTGCTCAAACCAGCAGGTAAGATTTCCATGGATACGTTGATGATGATGGTGATGATGATGATGATGGTGAAGATGATGGTGATGGTGATGATGAGGATGGTGATGGTGATGGTGATGGTGATGATGGTGAAGATGATGGTGATGGTGATGATGTTGATGATGGTGATGGTGATGGTGGTGGTGTTGATGATGGTGATGATGATGGCGATGATGATGGTGATGGTGATGGTGATGATGATGAGGATGAGGGTGAGGATGATTATGATGATGGTGCTGATGATGGTGATGGTGATGGTAGTGGTGATGATGGTGCTGATGATGGTGATGGTGATGATGATGATGATGATGGTGATGATGGTGGTGATGATGGTGATGATGATGATGATGTGATGATGATGATGATGGTGATGATGATGCTGATGGTGATGATGATGGTGATGGTGAGGATGATTATGGTGATGATGGTGATGGTGATGATGGTGAGGATGATTATGATGATGGTGATGGTGATGGTGATGGTGGTGGTGGTGATGGTGATGATGATGATGATGGTGGTGATGATGATGATGGTAGTGGTAGTGGTGATGAAAGTGATGTTGGATGATGATGGTGCTGATGATGGGGATGGTGATTATGGTGATGATGATGATGGTGGTAGTGGTGATGAAAGTGGTGATGATGATGATGATGGTGAGGATGATTATGATGATGGTGATGGTGATGATGATGGTGATGATAATGGTGAGGATGATTATGATGATGGTGATGGTGATGGTGATGGTGAGGATGGTGAGGATGATTATGATGATGATGATGCTGATGGTGATGATGATGGTGATGGTGAGGATGATTATGATGATGGTGATGGTGATGGTGATGATGATGATGGTGATGATGATGATGATGGTAGTGGTGATGAAAGTGTTGTTGGATGATGATGGTGATGATGATGATGATGATTGTGGTGATAGTGGTCTCCTTTCATTGGAGGCAATTTAACATTAAACATTATGTGTACATACACATCAAATTGTGTTTTTACAATAGGGGTTATTTATCCCCTGGATCCTCCTCTAAACCACTGGCTTTCAGATTAATAGGTTTGTTTGTGAAGTCTTTCAATCAACAACCAATAATTATATTTTCTCTCTCTGCTTTTTTTTTCTCTCACCCAGGTGTCCCCAGTAGAAAGAGCAGCTCATCATCGTCAACACAAGGGTCGCCGCGGGTATAGCAGGGTCACCAGCAGAGGGCAGTATTTCCGACAAGTACTAGCAGTTGCGTATCAGTTCTTATGTTCCTCAGAGATCGTACAAGGAGGGCTACGTGGTTTAGGAGAACCATCATGAGCACAATGTCATTACGGTTGCTTGATGTATCGGGTTCCAGGACATGGATTGCCTGCAAGTGCATCCTGCTGTATTGGAGATCATGCAAAGTCATCTCATCGCCAAAGAAATTCCCTGACTTATTTTTTCTCTGTCATTTTTTTCATTGTCAACAATTTCTTCATGATGTTATAAAGATATTATATTTTTATTTTATTTGAGAATTATAGTAGAATCACCACAGGCACACGGATCATAAATAGAAATAATTTTCTTTGTGGTATACAGTCAATAGTTCTACAGAGCTTACACTTATGCAAAGAGTTACATATACATGTATTATAATTGCATTTTTCAAAGTAAACCTTTTGGCAACATTTATATCTGTTTGAGACACAAGTCGAAATAAAAGATGCACAAGTGTTTGGGAATTCCAAGCTTTGAGATTCGTAGCAGAGTTAAACACAAAGGAATTGCTTTATCTGTGATATTTCACCTTGTGTTAGCTTTGGTCAGGCATGTCATTTGAGCAGCTCGCTAGAACAGCTGAAAACAGGAAGATATGGAGAAGCTGTGTCTCAAGGTCCATTTAATTGTAGCCTTAACGGCCTCCAACTGAGCTATGGGACATAGATACTTGTAGATAGATTTGGTTAGTTAGTTTGGGTTGCTGGGCTAAAATCTTTTATAGAGTTTACAAATCCCTCATTAACCAATCGACTACTAGATTATCTAATTCCCATAGGCTTAACACACGGACCACCCGGTTCCGGTAAGCAAAGGGTTAAAATCTTCCAGGATGAATCTCAAGTTTGGACGATTCAGTAAGATCAGGTGGAAAGGAATGACTGGAGTTTCAAGGAAGGACAAATGTTGTCTCTAGGTGTTTTCTTATATGATGCTCTACATCATATTGATTGTAGGAATCAAAAAGAGAAAAGTTGGTGGCCAGTATTCCACTTGTATCTACTACATCTCGCTTTACTTACCTTTCTGTTTCATAGTTGCCAATCTCCAATTAGAATCGCCCCAGTACCTGAGATTAAGAAAGTTCTTTGAACCTTCAAAGAACATTTTCAGCTGTGGGGGGCAATTCTAATTGGCATTAGTATGGCAATTATGAAATAGATAGGTAAGTAAAGCCGACTCATAGATAAAATGTTAGGTCGCAAACATACAGATATGCTTTAGAAAAGAGTTCTGTGACACATCCAAAATTATTCACCTATGTGACAGTTTAGGTGTCTAAGTCAAGACGTATACTGGCGGACTGAAGCTAGCTGCCAGTTTTCTGATCTTCAGTCTGCTTCAGTCTGTCAGTACACATCTGAGGAAGTTATGTGGACTTAGACAGACTGAAGCAGACACACAGGTCATTCAATCGTAATGTGTCATGGAACTCTTTTCTAAATTATTCAAACCATCTTGATGAAACCGTTTGTCACTTGTATGTGGTTCTGTAACACTGCTATTATTTATCCTGTCTTGATAATGTAAGTGTCCTTTCTGCATGTGTTACACGGAATCGAGAGTTAATACTTTGATAATTTTTTATCAAGCTTTTGATTATTTATTTTGATTACATTGTGATTTTCTACTGAAATATTGGAACATAAATTTATGTTTTCTTTTGCATGATATTCTTTTCCCTGAGAAAAAAAAAGGAACATATCCCCTTTTCCTTGGAAATTTGAAGATCAAGCTCACATATTATGTAAAGTGATGCTCACATAGGTAAGATATGCCGGGTACAGAGAAACACATGGCGAGGAATGGTTGTATACTTTAATAACTTCATGCATAGGGACTTGCTGGTAGAATTTATGAAACTGTACAATGTTACTATATCATTATAGAAGGAATATCTAAGTACTGAGAATGTTCCTTTGAACTTTGTAGCGTTGAAAATCTTTACAAAGGAAAATCCTTTATTTAAAGCTATCATCCCTATATGATATTGGTAGTAGTATATTTTCGAGCCCAAATCGAGTTAAAGATTGTACCACAACTTGAAGAGGGCTTCATGGTGTCATTATATTCAGGACCTTGTGATTTGTTCAAGCTATCAAAACCAAAATGTCACTAACCACCATCATCAAAAATTGTTTACTCAGTTACCTGTACTTTATGAACAAATTTTTGTTCAATTTGTTTTTTCTTGACTTACTTTTTATTTCTTGTGGTTTTAACAAATCTGGGAACCTATGTGAAGACATGTATGTTTTCTTTGCAATAATTTTTATTTTAACTCATTTTCTGTGAATGGACTATGATTGCATGTATACTTCATTTCTTTTCTTTTGGTGTTTTTTTGTTTGTTGCCAAAAACCTGTATAAATGTATATAGAAAGCAAAATGAAATAATTTGTAGCAAATTGTTTTTGAAATATTTAATATTGATATCACTAATGATCACTTTGATTTGTCGCTTGTTATCTCGTGGATGTGATTCAAGTGTGTTGTCATTGTTAACAAATGAACATCACATCAAAAGTTCAAGTTTCTAGGAAGTTTGTTTCTTTTCCCCCTGTCTACGGTAATTAGATAATTTGTATGCCTTTTCCCGTGTCTGATTCAAGAATTATCTTTCACATCTGTACATTAGTCATCACTTATTAAGGTAAGTGAGATCCAAAATACTTGCTTCTACATAATTCATTAACGAAGTCTCTTTTCACACTCAAGGGCGCTGTTTTATGAAACATGTACCAATTACAAATTACATTGCGATACAAGCAACTGAAATCAGTTTATTAGATTGACTGTAAGTAAAAAAAAAAAATTAAATCCAGATATACACAAATGTAGACAAAGTAAGTTCTAGATTACAGTTATTGAACCATGAGGTTTGATTTGGATTGAAGATTGAGATATAACAAATTACAGACAATAAGGTTGTCATACATAATATTGATACAGCTGTGAATGCATCATGTCTAATTCATACCTTGTGTACAGTCAACAAATGTTCATTTGTGGAATAGGCATTCTTACAGCTTTAGACCTGGGCCCCATTTCACAAAACTTCTCATCAGTGACAAATGACAGTTTTTTTTAATAAGCTAGTGAAATCCTTGCTTTAGATTGGTTATCAGCAGATTTGTCACAGATTTTTGTCATTTGTCCTTGAAAAAAGGCTTTGTGAAACGGGTCCCTGTTGTTGACCATAGTAACCTAACACATTTCAGTCCTTAACATTCACTTTGATCGGTCTTAAATTATCTGCTATGTATACTTCTTTCTTTCTTTTTCCCCCTCATATCAAAAGGCTAAGAGAAAAATTATTGAAAAGTGACAAGATGTGTGTTTGCACTTTTCTGCTGACCACTCAAAATAATTTTTAGTTTCTTGTTTTATCAAAAAATATTTGGTATTTTATTGACAATCCGACTTTGAGCTAAGGGAAAGGGGGGGGGGAGGGCTATTTTCATTATTGTTGTGGAGTTTGTATGTGTGTGTATATCAACATCCCACCAATGTATGTTACACACTTTCTTTGATATCAGGGCCTCGTTGCATGAAACTTACCACTGATGGGAACTTTGCCATCAATATTGACTATCATGGTAATATCACTCACCAGCCGATCAAATCAAGGTTTCCATGAAATTTACCATCGATTGTAAGTTTTATGCAACGGGCCACTGATGTAGAGAATGGATAAGTTTAATAACAGATGTTGAATAGTTACAAATCAATTCAATGTTTCATACTTCCAAAGGACTGAAATTTGTGCGGGTAACTTTGATGCGACGGGCCAAATCTTCTTCATGATATTAATATCAGTTGACCTTTAGACCACAAATCGAGCAATCTCAATCTGAGTTATCGAGCGGCTTGGGGGGGGGGGGGGGGGGAGGAACTCCCCAAACTTCTATGGCCAGTCTCACCCCGTCAAATGGTATAGAGATCATTCATATTGGATGTGCACTGTATATGCACTGTATGATAGAAATAGTGTATATCATACTGTTTTAATATCACAACTGGTCTTCTTGAAGTCCAATGGTATTGTTCTAGTGACAAAATGATTAAACTTTGCAGAGCAAACGATACATTTTTCTTTGTTTCATTTTTCTCCCCAAACTTCTATGGCCAGTCTCACCCCGTCAAATGGTATAGAGATCATTCATATTGGATGTGCACTGTATATGCACTGTATGATAGAAATAGTGTATATCATACTGTTTTAATATCACAACTGGTCTTCTTGAAGTCCAATGGTATTGTTCTAGTGACAAAATGATTAAACTTTGCAGAGCAAACGATACATTTTTCTTTGTACCTGCTCTATAAGGTGCTATACCAAAGTCTTTGTATAATTGGACTGGATTATTTTGGCAAATGGGTTGATAGTTGGTCGATTGTTCTAAATATCACTGAAGATGATATCTTGGAAAATATGATTGCAGATCTATGGTTTTATCAATCTCTTTCTTCAGAATTAGTCCATGGATATTTGAACAATGTTGGTAACCTTGTGACTCAATTAATGTTATTAAAGTACACATGCTTTCTTTGTAATTCTAAAATCATGTGTTTTGTAGTTCAACATGGTTACCCCTTTTGTTTGTATTGCTGTTACCCCCAACGGAGAGGTGGTATCGTTCTTAGCAGTGTACTTTTAAAAGTGTTTATTATTGAAATATGAAATAAAATATTGAATTTATCATATATGACAAATGCTTCACATGAGGTGTCTTGAGTTCATACCTTGAGAAGTTGTATAAAGTAGAGTCATTGTAATTTGAATGAAAAGACAGTTACTGGAATATCAGTAAACATTGCTTAAATTGTTGTCAGGTGATGATTATGAAGTTGACTACAGGGAGGGTGATGATGGCAATGATTATGAAGTTGATTATGGGGAGGGTGATGATGGCAATGATGATGACAATGATGATGAAGTTAATTATGGGGAGGGTGATGATGGCAATGATGGTGAAGATGATGATGAAGTTAATTATGGGGAGGGTGATGATGACAATGATGGCGATGATGATGATGAAGTTAATTATGGGGAGGGTGATGACGGCGATGATGATGAAGTTAATTATGGGGAGGGTGATGATGACAATGATGATGAAGTTAATTATGGGGAGGGTGATGATGACAATGATGATGAATATGATGATGAAGTTAATTATGGGGAGGGTGATGATGACGATGATGAAGATGATGATGAAGTTAATTATGGGGAGGGTGATGATGACAATGATGAAGTTAATTATGGGGAGGGTGATGATGACAATGATGATGAAGTTAATTATGGGGAGGGTGATGATGACAATGATGAAGATGATGAAGTTAATTATGGGGAGGGTGATGATGACAATGATGATGAAGTTAATTACGGGGAGGGTGATGATGACAATGATGATGAAGTTAATTATGGGGAGGGTGATGATAATGATGTCATGATGAATATGATGATGAAGTTAATTACGGGGAGGGTGATGATGACAATGATGGCAATGATGATGAAGTTAATTACGGGGAGGGTGATTATGACAATGATGGCAATGATGATGAAGTTAATTATGGGGAGGGTGATGATGACAATGATGGCAATGATGATGAAGTTAATTATGGGGAGGGTGATGATGACAATGATGATGAAGTTAATTACGGGGAGGGTGATGATGACAATGATGATGAAGTTAATTACGGGGAGGGTGATGATGACAATGATGATGAAGTTAATTATGGGGAGGGTGATGATAATGATGTCATGATGAATATGATGATGAAGTTAATTACGGGGAGGGTGATGATGACAATGATGGCAATGATGATGAAGTTAATTACGGGGAGGGTGATTATGACAATGATGGCAATGATGATGAAGTTAATTATGGGGAGGGTGATGATGACAATGATGATGAATATGATGATGAAGTTAATTATGGGGAGGGTGATGATGGTTATGAAGATGAATATGATGATGAAGTTATTTATGGGGAGGGTGATGATGGCAATGATGATGAAGATGATGATGAAGTTAATTATGGGGAGGGTGATGATGAAAATGATGGCGATGATGATGATGAAGTTAATTATGGGGAGGGTGATGATGACAATGATGATGAAGTTAATTATGGGGAGGGTGATGATGACAATGATGATGAAGTTAATTATGGGGAGGGTGATGACGGCGATGATAATGAAGTTAATTATGGGGAGGGTGATGATGACAATGATGATGAAGTTAATTATGGGGAGGGTGATGATGGCAATGATGATGAAGTTAATTACGGGGAGGGTGATGATGGCGATGATGATGATGAAGATGACGATGAAGTTGAGTATGGGGAGGGTGATGATGATGATGAAGATGATGATGAAGTTGAGTATGGGGAGGGTGATGATGATGATGATGATGATAAAGATGATGATGAAGTTGAGTATGGGGAGGGTGATGATGAAGATGATGATGACATTGAGTATGGGGAGGGTGATGACGGCGATGATGATGGCGATGATGATGGCGATGATGATAAAGTTGAGTATGGGGAGGGTGATGACGGCGATGATGATGGCGATGATGATGGCGATGATGATAAAGTTGAGTACAGGGAGGGTGATGATGCCGATGATGATGAAGATGAGTATGGGGAGGGTGATGATGACAATGATGATGAAGATGATGATGAAGTTAATTATGGGGAGGGTGATGATGACGATGATGATGAAGATGATGATGAAGTTAATTATGGGGAGGGTGATGATGACAATGATGATGAAGATAATGATGAAGTTAATTATGGGGAGGGTGATGATGACAATGATGATGAAGATGATGAAGTTAATTATGGGGAGGGTGATGATGGTGATGAAGATGATAATGAAGTTAATTATGGGGAGGGTGATGATGGCGAAAATGAAGATGATGATGATGAAGTTAATTATGGGGAGGGTGATGATGGCGAAAATGAAGATGATGATGAAGTTGAGGTTGATGATGTAGCCTGCCCCTTTCCCTTCTCATAAATACCTCTTTTTACCTCTGACAAATGCTACTATTAAAATCTAAATAATTTTCGATTGACAAGTGCTCCTTGCTCTTTGTAATAAATGTCCCTTTTCCATGCTTTACATCTCTCGTAAGTGCCCACTTTCATGCACGAGAAGTACCCCCTACCATGTTTTTATTTTAACTTTGACACGTGCCCCTTTTCTTTTTTAATACGTGTCATTTTCCCTTCAAGTTCTTGAAATTCTCGCTCGCATTTAGAATTGATGTTATTATCTTTTCATTTGTTCATTTATTTCCATCTTCATATAACAACAATAGATCATTACAATATTATACATTAATTATACATTTTACCAGTATCAAAGACACCAAATTTACCAGTCGAAAATGAGAAAAGGGGAACTAAAATAAGGCCAAAAGGCCTTGTAAAATAAGTTCCCTAAAAGTATCAAATTATCATTTGTTTTTTTCAACTTATTTTGTGACTCAAAGACATGTAAACAAATTAAAAACAAACAGTTGATAACAAAATTATGAATAAGCCAGAGGAACAGCATAGCGTAAAATTATGGTTATGTTTTATGTCAGTATTTGGACAAATAATGCATTTTCAGATATTTTTTGAATAATCTTTGGTTATTACAAAGGGGAATATATTTTGGTAATGAATTCCAAATCACCGGGAGATTACTTCGAGAAGATTTTTCTTCATACATAAACATAATTTTCCAACGAAGAAAATTTGTACAATTTCTTGTGTTATAATTATGAGTACTAAGATTCGTAGGGAGCATGTTCGAGATTTTATAAGGAAGAAGATTATGAAAATAAAGGAACCCTAGCACTGCTGTATGAAACTGGTATAAATCAAATACATTCAAAGTTTTGAGCTTGACAAAAAGAGGAGCGGAATGAGCAAGATAATGGCTTCTGGTACAAATACGCAGTACTTTTTTCTGTAATTTAAATAAATTTTTCATTTTCAGTTTGCCACAGTTACTCTAGACACTGACACAATATGATACATGTGGTAATACAAGTGCATTATATAATGAGCAGAGAGCATGATCTGAAAGATACACTGTCGCACATATAGTTTGAATATTCCTTTTTGTACCCCAATTTATGGAATTATTTTAAAAATGATTTATTCCTAATAGATCTAGATATTTGTATACATTCTTAGGTTTTATTGAATAATAATTTGCCAGTGTTTGTTTTGCGTGACTGCTAAAGCATGTGTATGATAATATGCTTATCAACTAGGAGACCTACGCCCTTAAGTCATAAATGACAGTAATGAGGATTAATGCCCCCACAAAAGAGCACTAATATAGCATATCGACACGGTTTTGATCCTGGGGCTTCACAGTTACGAGGCCATTGCTTTGTCACTGAACCATGACTGTACGCAGCGGGGGCTAGGGTAGGGGGGGGGGGGCAGTTCCCACAAACATTTTCAATAATTCATTGCATTTTACCCCGGTCCCCAATATGAACACAAATCTTCTGTGTGCTCATGCCTTGAGCCATAATGCATGGCCGTACAGAGGATTTGTTTATGTTGGGGACCGGGGGGGAAATTCAATGAATTATTGAAAATTTAATAAAACCGAATCGAGCCTTGTAAGATGGAAACAAAATCCCAGTGCAAGTTATGCGTACTGTCTGCATCAACGTATACATCACTAGCTAATCGGGGGGGGGGGGGGGTGGTAGGGGGGAATCAACCGCGGCCCTCCTTTTGGGGGGCGACCTAACAAAATGGAAACGGTAAAAAGAGAGAACGATGGAAGAACAACATGAGAAGAGAAAGAGAGAATAATGTAAAAAGAGAAGAAGATAGAGGATGCAGGAAAAGGAGAGAGACAGAGAGAGGGAGAGAGAGAGAGAGAAAAAAAGGAAGACCATGAAATTCCCTGCCTACAAATTACATTTCCGATGAGTTGGCTCGACATGTGCTTAAAAAGTTTGCGGACGAAAGTATAACAATAAAATAGAAGTTGTATAAAATTGTCTAAGAGAGAAAGAGAGATTATTGCTAAAATTACATGAAAGGGGCTATGTGACTTTTGAGGAGGAAATTACAATTTCTATCGCTCGTGACGACTATTTGGAACTTCCTACTTTAAAACAAAAATTCAAGAACCCCATCCGCTTTGATATAAACGTTTCTCAAGACGAACTTTTGTTGTATAACATTGGAGAGAATGTGAGTTTTATGTAGTTAAAGCTTCTAACAACCACTCCCGTGGACTGGGGGCGAAGGGACCTTGGAGCCCCCCCCCCCTCCCTCAACATTTTCAGAGATTGCGCCGCAACCGCTTGGAATTTTAAAATTTCGTTTCATGAATTTTTCCCCTCAAGTCTTAAGCACATTTTGATACCATTTTCGTCGAATACTGGATATACCTGTAAGGTGTTATATAACAATCAGTTTGCGCATGTCATCAAACAAGTGTTATAATTGCAGATATTCATGTACAAGCAGAAATGTGAATAAAGGTTTAGATTTATTTATTTATTTATATTTATTTATTTCTGATATTTATACAGGGTGGCACATATCACCAATTTGGTGGTCTTCCATGAGGCCCTCTTTGGTTAGAATAAAACAAATAACAGCAGCAAAAACAAAATAGATAAATACACAAGCATATAAACAGGTAAAATACAAATTAATTGGTATCCCCATGAAATAACTGATCATTCAAGAATCATCCTTGATCATTTACAAGAAAGAGGTGAATGGAATTTTCAATTTTGTTTTTATTTTTTAAAACCTTCATTTAATAATCTGATATAGCTTAACGCACGGGATACCAACATTGTTATATACATATTTACATTCAATTGCTCTTTAACTAATACACTTAAGTTGTTTACAGACGTTCACTTTTAGATGTATTTGTTCATAAGTGGGAGATATGAATTGATATCAAATTGCTTTGATATGTTTCTCAAAGTATGAATATATGATATAACGATAACCATGTCAACCAAATTTCATAATTTTGCAAATAGGAAAAAAATGGTTACCTTCGCACGAAACTCCCAAAAGTTCACTTTTGGGGGTTTCGCTTTTAGATGTTCACTTTTAGATGTATTCGTTCATAAGTGGAAGATATGAATTGATATCAAATTGCTTTGATATGTTTATCAAAGTAACGGGGTGCTCAAACTAGCCCAATGCAATAAGGGTTAAAGACTCCCGGCAAAGGTTTTGCCCCTGTACCTCATCCGTAAAGATAGAAGTGGTTCCCAAGACATTCTTTAGTTGTATAAAATTGGAGAGAGTGTGAGTTTTATGTATATAGTTAAAGCTTCTAACAACCACTCCCGTGGACATTTTATTATTTACAAGATTTCTTGCTGTCTGATGCTTTCGAGATCACTGGAGCGAGGAAACGGTAACAATGTATAACAAGAACCCCTAGGATATATCCTTTTTATGCAGATGGATTCTTCTACCATTCTTGACCGAGTGCATTTCAAACTCAATGATGTGGACATCATCCCATTGAATGTTATGTCCAGGATTAAGGTATTAAGGATGTGTTCCAGTGGCGTACGCATGATTTTTTTCAAGAGGGGGGGGGGGTTTAAAATTTTGAAATCTGGCCGAATTTCGCAACGACTCAGCCAGCCGCTGAATGAGCGGGGGGGGGGGGGGGGGGTAAGAGGAGATTTTTTTTTTTTTCGTTGGGGGGGGGGGGTAAGGTCACTTTTTTTAGGTCAGCCATGAGCATAATTTTTTTTTTTTTAATAATAAAAAAGAAAGAAAGAAAAAAAAAACCTAAAGGGGGGGGGGGTTAGGGGGGGGTTTACACACATAAAAATACCAAAGGGGGGGGGTTCAACCCCCAACCCCCCCCCCCCCCCCCTGCGTACGCGCCTGGTGTGTGCAGTATGGGCACACAATATGGGCAGTGCAATTTATCATGCAGATTGGATTCTGTGAAATACTATTATTCTTATCAGGTGAATGAAAATTAAGTTTGTATCGAGGCACTTGATTAACTTGGGGCGTCATTGAGAATGCCGTAGATTTGGCCAAAACACGTTCTGGATTTCAGTACCTCAGCGGTCACCCCGCTGTTACTATAGTAGCTTCTCGATTCTGCACACGAACCGCAGATTCTCCGTCCGCGTTGAGCTTGCGAAAACTCCCTATTGAACTCGAGATCGACCACCTCATAAATGGAAGGCAGCGGGTGCGTTGACGCAGAGGGGGTGCAACAATTGCCATGGACTGCCTACTTCCCTGATATAGATATGAACCCTATTGAACATTTGACTCTGGCTATTCATTGTCGCCTACCTTTGCTCCAGTACGTGCCTTCGACTTCTTGGATCATTCGTCTCTCGTCAACATGGTGTCCATAAAGAAGATACTGAGCCTGAAGATATTCTTGTGCTTGTTTTTAGTGTATTCTGCATCTAGCTTTCTCATTTACTTAAGGACCTCAGTGTTTCAAAAGATTACTTTGACCGAAACGCATTCTGAAGTGCGAAAAACGCTCCATGAAGTTGAAAACGAGAAAAAACATCGCTTATCAAACTATTCTAGTGATAAAGAGAAACTGCTTGGTTGGAGACAGACTGTTCAATGGGAGTCCAAATTAGACCAGCATGAGTATCGCTATCTCATCAACCCGGAGAATGCATGCAAGAAATCAGAAAACATGACATTGGTTATCCTCGTAAAGACAAAAGTGAGTAGTGTAAAACGGAGGAATATCATCAGAGAAACATATGGCGAGGGAGTGGTTAAATACAATGTTTCTGCGAAGATTGTATTTCTTACTGGATTCTCCGGGGAATATAATTCCACTCTGCAAGCCCAGCTCATAAGTGAGGCTGATATTCACGGAGATATTCTACAAGAGGACTTTATTGATAGCTACTACAATCTAACCATTAAACTCATCATGGCCGCCAAATGGGCATCCACATTCTGTAACAATAGTTATTATGTAATGTCAACAGATGACGATGTCATTGTGGACATCGTTAACCTTGTCAACGATCTCGAAGCAAGTACGTTTCGTTCGAAGTTTGTGTTGGCCGAGCCTGCAATTGACTGGAAAGTGCATCGGGATCCTGGAGACAAGTGGTATACTCCATATGAATTCTATTCGGAGAAGTCATGGCCTCCCTTTCCTCGAGGATACGCGTATATCGTCTCCAGAGATGTCGCCCATGATATGTATCGTGCCTCTCAGAAGATGGCTGCACCGATACCCTGGGACGATGTCTATTGCGGTATGCTCTTACAGACATTAGGGGCAGAGATGAGAAATATAATACCTTGGTTTCAGAGTAGACATGGACATGAGAAACCAATAGCTCCGTTGAAAGCTCAAGACCACTATGTGATTATAGATGCTACTATAAAATTTAATAAGCCCCCAATGAATACCTGGAGAGCAATTGAACATAGATACAAGAACATTCACAACTTGTAGCGAAGTTTGCCCGTCCAGGAAGATCTTACATAGGAGAAGCTGTACGATGGATCGACAATGTGTTATTTAATTGATTTTCTTTCGTATTCATTTTTTGAGAGTTTTTAAACGATTGGGGACGTCGTTTTGCAAATAGGTCAAAGTTTTATATACACAAGTAAATAGATGCCAGTTATGAACGGGAGTCATTCACAGGATACCAAATCCAACGTGGGGTTCAACAATGTGATCCTCTGTCACTATATTCATTTTTATTAGAAATTGAGATTTTGGCGAACGTAATCAGGAAGAAAAATGTTATTCATGCAAATGATGTAACAATCTTAAACCAGATGTGAAATTACGAACAGTTCAAAGTTATTTTTTTTTTAGGTCACCAACGAGCGGAGGGCCAAAGTCAGAAAAAGGGGTTTGCCTGCCACTACCACACAAACTAAGTACACCTTGTTCATTCTAAAGATTTTATCATAGTACACAATATTGCAGAGATGTTTTTCTTAAATTTGTTGCGAACACCCCTAAATCGGAGGGGGCGTCCAAAACAGAGGTCCTTTTGACGAAAAGTATTTTGTGAATAATATTTTGAGGGAGCATTGAACCACCATGAATGTGGTGTCATATGAAAGAAATTAAACTATCTATATTTTTATAACAATATCAACGGAATTGAGAGTAATTAACATCGAAAGTTTAAGTGAAAAACATGATTTTTGTGATTTTATTTTCTCGAAATATTGAATGATATAAAAGAAAAACGTTATTTTCCATCAAAATTGGAGATGAGCCATTTTCGTTACTTTCCAGGAATTTGCCCATGTAAATGGACAATATCATATTATAGCCACGGGGGATTACATATGGTTAACATTGAGAAACAGATACTGAGTTTTCGTTTAAGATGGCTTGGTAGATTATTGGATGACAGTAAAGGTCCATGGATAGATATGTGTAATTATTGGTTTGATTTGCTCGGTGGCGTAAGTCTTCTGTTAAACTGTACCTATGACCATTTATTTATTTATTTATTTATTTATTTCGTTTTATTTCAACAGGGTGGCCCCATCAGTAGTTAAAATACTGTTATTCTTGGGGGCCCTGCATAACATAAAATACATATATAGACATAGACATACATATACATGAAAACATCATCACATGGTGAGTAGTAAACATACCAGAAAGAATTACAGATTAAATCTCAAATGTAAATTTAAACTCAGCAAGTAAACAAACAAAAATCCACAAAAAGAAATCAAGTCAAATAAAAATCAAGTCATCAAGTAAATCATTCATAAACAAATTTTGAAAAAGAAAAAAAAATTATATTGAGGTGACAGTGTGTCTAAACATAATTATTTGTAATTTGTAGGATATTTATGAGAAATACAGTGATCTGCAATTGGTAATTTACTAAATATTGAAGTTTGTGATAGAGGCTACTTATTTGCGAGTACTTGGGTTATATTTACATTTTTCTAAAATAACTGGTGCAAAATGACTGCTTAGTTTGTGCATTTCGTACCTCACTAGGGAGGTTGTTCCATGTCATTGCACCCTCAAAGGAAAAGGCCCTTCTACCATTTTCAGTTTTAACTTTGGGGACGACTAATCCACGAGTATCAGCGATTCTAGTGCTATAACGATGTGTTGCTGCAGACTGAGTAAACATATCTTGAAGATATGAGGGGGAAATACCGTTTACAATATCAAACATAAGTTTACATTTCTGGAATTGCCAACGTTTTTCCATGTTCATCCACTTGAGTTTTGTGAACATTTCTGAACTTGGTGTAAGTACATTCATTTGTAGAACAATCCTAGCCATTTGTTTATGCAACTTAATCAGTGTATCCCGAAGACCTTGATTACAATTTGACCATGAGGTGCAGCAATAATCAAAATATGGTAATACCAGTGCATTTGCTAATAACTTGGCACTGTCTATCGTTAGATATTTTCTGATACGTCTCAACAGTGCCAACCTTGAAGCAATTTTGCTGGAAGTAAGCTTCATGTGTTCATTCCAGTTAAGGTGCTGGTCCAACCACACCCCTAGATATTTCACATGTTCTACCTGTCTAATTTGCAGACCATCTATCTTTATGTTGATTGGTGCCTCGATATGTCGTAGTTTTTGGGGTGTCCCTACAAGTAAGAAGTTGGTCTTGTCCGTATTAAGGGATAGTTTATTATGGCAAAGCCATGATTTAACCCTGTCCAGATCACTATTCATTGTACTCTCTATCTCCTTTGGGTTTAAGGCACTGAACATAATTGCCGTATCATCGGCATACAACATCACCTTACTATGTTCAACGCTATTGGGCAGATCATTCATAAAGAGGGTGAACAGCAGGGGTCCAAGTATAGAACCTTGAGGTACTCCTGACTGGAGAACTTGTAGATCAGATCTTGCCCTTTGCACCAATGTGCACTGATAACGACCTCTTAAGTACGATTCAAACCACGATAGTGTATTACCACGTACACCATATGTGTATAACTTCTCGAGCAACTTGCTATGGTCAACGGAATCAAAGGCCTTTCGTATATCTAAAAATACAATCCCTGTTAATTTACCACTATCAATATTCCTGTGCAGGTTATCGCTAACATATGTCAATAAGGTATTCGTTGAGTAACCTTTTCGGAAACCTGACTGTTGAGCATTAAGCAAGTCAAACTCTAACAAATGATCATGAAGCTGGGAGTGCACAGCCTTTTCCAGTACCTTCATGATTGCTGGTAGGATCGATATTGGGCGATAGTTGTTCACATTGTCCTTGTCCCCGCCTTTATGGATGGGGGTAACCCTTGCTTGTTTCCATTCTTGTGGGACTACTCCCAATCTAAGAGATAGATTAAACAATCTGGTAATTGGTTTGCTAATGATAGGAGCAGCTAGCTTCAGTAGCCTGGCACTGATTCCATCTAAGCCGGTTGCCTTATCAATTTTAATGGATTGTAACTCTTTAAGCACAAAATCTTCTTGCACATCAACAAATGAAAAGCAATTTTGACATGATTCGGGTCCATCATCAGAAGTGGGTGTACATTCTGTAGGGGGGTATCTTGAAGCAAGTTCACTCCCGATCGACACAAAGAACTGATTAAATGCATTAGCCAGTTTGAGAGGTTCGGTCTCGGGACAATCTTCTAGGTTTAAGCTAGTGGGTACACTGTATGTTGAGTTTGGGGCAAGACTCTTGAGAACTTTCCATAATTCAGAAGGATTGTTCTTGTTAGATACAATCTGCTGATGGCAGTATGCTTTCTTGAGGGTGGTTCTTAGGTTGTTTATATGATTTCGACAGGCTCTAAAGTATCTCCAATCTTGTGGGTGGCTAGAGTTTTCGGCCCTTTTTCTGAGTTTGTAAATTATTCGATGTGCAGAAATCGCAACTTCCTGATTTCTATCTAGAAATATTACAAGCCTGGAATTATGTGAAAGGTTTTACTTATAGTGATAATTATTCTGTACAAGATACATTTTTGTATAAGCAAATAGTATGGCATAACACGGATATTGTTTTTAATCCGAAGTCTCTGTTTTATGCAGATTGGTTTGGTTGTGGAATAATTTATCAAAAGGACCTCTTTGAAGAAAGACATTTTTTGTCTATTAAAGACCTGTCAATACGCCTTGAGACAAAAAAGCAAACAATATATTTTATTCGATTATACTAAATTGAAGAAAGCTATTCCAAAGAAATGATTCAGTGATCTTACAAAGGACGAAACTGAACCAGTATATTATATTCAATCTCTAGAAATTCCTTATTTCAAATTTGGAAGAGTGTCTTTACTTATCAGTGACGTAAGCAGCAAACGTTTCTACAATCTGATATATTTTAAACATACATTCAACACCAGATGCTGTCTTTTGGGGGAAAATATTCTACAAAGAAATATTGACTGGTCTTCCGTGTTCAAAATGAATTTAACATATACAAGGGAACATCGCTTAAAGGAGTTTAATTTTAAATTGCTGTACAATATACTACCTGTTGGAAGCAATCTTTACAAATAGGGATTAGCAGACGACAGATACTGTCCCAAGTGCCATGTCATAGAGGACATAGTGCATGTGTTTATCGAATGTGAACAGAATAAGAATTTGTTTGATTATATCAAACATGTTGTGAAGTACACTTTTAATATTGATTTTGTCATGGATATCTCTTGATTATTTAAGATTATTATTGACAGAGAGATATACGTTGTAACAACGCTCGCATTCTGGTGTATATACAAAATGTTAGTCATGAAATGAAAACCGTTTCAAACTAAGATACGTATTTGCAAGAGAAATCAAAAACAGAATTAATGTAAATCAGGAGCTTAAAAAGCCTGACCAGAGGTTGCCAAAGAAACTGTTACAATCACTTTAGATGAAAAGTAGCAAAATATTTTATAGTTCAGACAAAATATGTGATTTCTATTGATAACATTGTGCGTCAATTGTATTTGTTCTCACAACTTTATTTTGATGTTTGAATGTAAATAAACATCTCATTAGAGGCACAAAACAAAATCATGTGCACAGGAGAGGTTTATATCTCTGTTCAGTGAAAAGTTATAGCAACCCAAAGTTATTGATTTGATTTCCACAAAAAAAAACAAAAAAAATTGCCACATGTGCATTAACTTTATGTATATACGTGTAATGTATTAGGGACGTGTTTGGTGTGTTTACCGCCGCTGAGAAATGTATAGTTTAACCCCTTTCCTCTTAATGAAGTACATGAATAAACTGTTGCTCGCAAACTTCAAAGTTTAAAGTTCATAATCTGGTACTGTGCGAATTATTAAGTCCCTATTATACACTGTTGGTCATAATGGTGGACTAATTATTTTTACCCCAATTTATGGAATGATTTTGACAATGATTTATTCCTAATAGATCTAAATAATAGTATACATTGTCAGATTTTATTGAATAATAGTTTGCGAGTGTTTGTTTTGCGTGACTGCTAAAGCATGGGTGTGCTACTATGCTAATTAACTAGAGGACCTACGTCCTTAAGTCATAACTGATAGTAATGAGGATTAATGTCTCACAAAAGGGCACTAATATAGTTGATCGACACGGTTTTATCCTGGGGCCTCATGGTAGCGAGGCCATTGCTAAGCCACTAAATCATGACTGTACGCAACGGGGGCTAGGGTACGGGGCCGCCCCAGAAATACAAAAAACAAAGATAATGCAATACGTAATCAATAATTCATTGCTTTTCCTCCGGTCCCCGACAGGAAAAAAAACCTGTATATAGGGCCATGCATTATGGTTCAAGGCATGGCCCTACAGAGAAGAATATTCAGTATGAAAAAAGGGGAAAATCGTTCATTTAAGTTTTGAAGACTTTTCGTTAAATGCTAGGATAAAATGTTTATCACAATCATGTTTGAGTTAACGTGGTGTCAACCCCTCACCCCCTTCTCTATTCTGATTCTAGGACACCTAACCCCTGGACAACCACCCCACGGACAACCACCCCTTGGTCAACCACCCTCTAGGACGACTACCCCCGGACGACTACCCCTAGGACAACTTTTCCCGGACAACTACCCCGTAAAACTACCCTCAGACAACAGTACTACCCGCTACGACAACCATCACAACTACCCCCGGAAAACTTTCCTAGGGGGTAGTTGTCTGGGGGTAGTTGTCCGGGGGGTAGTTGTCCTAGACCGTAGTTGTCCGGGGGTAGTTGTCTTATAGAGGGTAATTGTCCTTCATTCCCCACATTCACCCCTTCGGAGCAATAATCTTTTATAGTTATGAATCTTGAAGTTCATTAATTTTAAGATTAATGGACACAATGGTATAAGAAGTTTGTGTGTTCCTAATTATTCTCCCTCAGAAAAATGAACTTTTTAACATACGAGTACGCCATGACACGTCCCAAACTGGGGTGACAAATAGCCAGTATGACATTTGTTATCTTTGACATGACAATGATTTTGCAAACAAAATGCAAATCCAACAATAATAGGTACGGTGCGAACAAGTTGTTATTTTGACTCTATACAAGGGCAATGGAGGTACTGGGATTTGGTTTGGAACATTCATTTGGGAAATATTGTCACCCCTGTTGTGTGCCTTGGACCGATGTCTCTTGCAACCAGACAGATGCGCGACTCATCGAATACTAGATCTACTGTACATAATTATCACAGTAAAGCCCTTATCACATTGATAGTAAGACCTTTTTCACTATTTTAATGAAACTATTTCTTATTTTAAAAATGTATATACGCATTGCATAGTTTGTCGGTGTTATATTGACAGTTGTAAGAATTGTGGAGAAATTAATAATAGGCCTAATAATCCTATCGTTTAAATAATTATTTTTTGTTAATCAATGTTAGAATGATTTTTTAAAAGTTTCTATTACAAATATTTACAAGTCAAACTATGTAGTTAACAAGGCAAGAGTTAGATCACTGTCATAATAATGCTAAGCGTCTTGGTGTTAATGTAATTGAAATGTTAATGAATCATCGTATTTTTATTTCTAGACAGGAAGGGAATATCCCAACAATAAATATGATCAAGAAACTCCTATTTCATAATAACGTTAAAAGTTTAAAACTTTCATATCACCAAAGGCTCAGAGAGTTATAATAAGGATAGAGGAATTACTTTACGAGGAGAAAAAACATTATTTCGAAAGTTAATTCAGTTTATTTGGCATCATAAAACACTATATAAATCATAAATACATAATAGGCCAGGACCTCTCAGAGGCAACCTGTGCTTTACAAGGTTAACGGAATATTAAATTAAATGGCGACAAAAATAAAATTGCAAGTTATTTACATACAGTATGTACATTTAGAAAATGAAAAAAGAAAGAAAAAAGGCCGACCATTTACTATTCAGCTGGTATCAACCAATTACAATCACACACAAACACTTGCGCAATACACACACAAAAGGGAAGAGGCCAGAATGAGAAAGAGAAGAAAGGGAAGAGGTGAGAAACAGAAGAAAGGGAAGCGGTATGTTTTGATAATATGTTTTGATTGGTTGGTGTTGTTGGAAGATTCGTATTCTCTTGTAATTTCGATGTAAACAAAAATGGTATTGAATGCAACGCCCTTTTATATGCATAGGTTGTTGGGGTGTGTGATAATAGCGAATTTTTGCTCAGCGACGGACATACCTTCTGCGACGCAGAGCACTCAGGGTTACGGCCGTCGCACACAGACCGCCCTCGTTACAATACACGGTTTCGCTTTTCGGTGAACGCGTACTAGTGGGGGCTGTTAGGGCTAAATAGGGGTTGTTTTGTGCAGATTCTTCTCAAAGCACCAAATTTGACCCAGAGGTAGATTATACCATACTATTACGATTTCTGCCGGACGCCAAGAAGGGCGCTCTCTGGGACTGCCATATTGGGCAAATCCAAAATGGCCGCCATCTCAGTTAAAGGTCAAGCGTAGTTCCAAAAGAAAAAGCGCTTGTATGATAATAGTTTATATATTTATGGGGTTTTGGGGGTCAGAGAATCTGATTTTGATGTTCTTTCATCGATTTGAGGTCTCCTAGGGGCTGCCATACTGGTCATATTGGTAAAATCCAAAATGGCCGCCATTTGATAGTTACAGGTCAAGTGTAGTTACGAAAGGAAATGGGCTAGTATGTTAAAAGTTTATATATTTATGGGGTTTTCGGGGTCAGAGAATCTGATTATGACTATATTATTTCATCGATTTGAGATCTCCTTGGGGCTGCCATACTGGTCATATTGGTCAAATCCGAAATGGCCGCCATCTGATAGTTACAGGTCAAGTGTAGTTACGAACGAAAATGGGCTAGTATGATAAAAGTTTATATATTCAACCATGAATAGGTTTATCATCAGTTTGGGTGGATGCAGACCAGGGGCGGATCCAGCCGGCGGCAGGGGAGGGGGCTCAATTCGTGAGAAAATATTTAGCGACGAAACAACCGGCCGATAATTCGCATAGTTGGGGAGGTAGCATATATTGGCACGAGCTTTAGTGGAGTCATGAATATTCATTATTCCCTACGTCACAGACGTGCGGCGTGCGTACTCTGTCACTAGTACACGTACGTTCGTAGGTATACCTACATTGTACATGGACTTTGCTGCGGAATGAAGAGAATCACTATTTAAAGGACAAATTACTCCATGAAGCCAAGTACGAACAGAGAATTGAAAGCAACTACACTCCCTAATCTAGCTATTTTTGTAATAACATATAGTTAATTTTTTCATAATAATTTATTCTTTCAAGGCTACATACTTTTAAAGGAACTTTCAAAAGATGATATTGTAGATAAATGAAAAAAACAAAAAACATGTGCACCCAGCAGTTCAATGCAGTTCATATACCTACATACCCACTACCAAATATTACTTGCATGTTGCTTAAATAGTTCGATAGTTGACGGCCACAGTATTAAGTAAAATAATAGGTGTTTCATGTATTTTAATACTGGTAAGTTGCTCGATAACATCACCCAGTATAGTATGATTCAATATATCTCATTAATGAAACTATGTAAAGGCTATATAGTCTCAAACATACCTACACCATTAAACCGAGTGCCAGCACCATTAAACCATGCCCCCAAATTATTAAGTAATCTTCTTTTGGGTATCGAAAGACCGAGGTTTCACTGGTTTATTTAGGGAATTGGAAAATTGATACTATAATGTTCGATTACATCACTCAGTATATGATTTGATCCGAGATATATCTTATTAATGAAACCATACTAAGGCTATAAAGTCTCAAACAAACCAACACCATTAAGCCGAGTGCCAACACCATTAAACCATGCGCCAAATTTAGTAATCTTCTTTTGTGTATCAAAAGACCGATGTTACCCGGGTTTATCTAGGAAAATGGAAATTTAATACTGGTAAGATGCTCGATGATATCACTTAGTCTCATTTGATTCGATATATATTTCATTAATGAAACAATGCAAAGGCATTCTAAACGAACCGTCACCATTAAACCGAGTGCCAACACCATTAAACCATGCGCCAAATTTAGTAATCTTCTTTTGTGTATCGAAAGACCGAGGTTACCCGGGTTTATCTAGAAAAATGGAAATTTAATACTGGTAAGATGCTCGATAATATCACTTAGTCTCATTTGATTCGATATATATTTCATTAATGAAACAATGCAAAGGCATTCTAGTCTCAAACAAGCCATCACCATTAAACCGAGTGCCAACACTATTAAACCATGCCCCAAATTTAGTAATCTTCTTTTGTGTATCGAAAGGCCGAGGTTTCACTGTTTTATTTAGGGAATTGGAGATTTGATACTATAATTTTCGATTACATCACTCAGTATATGATTTGATTCGAGATATATCTCATCAATGAAACCATACTAAGGCTATAAAGCCTCAAACAAACCAACACCATTAAACCGAGTGCCAACACCATTAAACCATGCCCCAAATTTAGTAATCTTCTTTTGTGTATCAAAAGACCGATGTTACCCGGGTTTATCTAGGAAAATGGAAATTTAATACTGGTAAGATGCTCGATGATATCACTTAGTCTCATTTGATTCTATATATATTTCATTAATGAAACAATGCAAAGGCATTCTAAACGAACCGTCACCATTAAACCGAGTGCCAACACCATTAAACCATGCGCCAAATTTAGTAATCTTCTTTTGTGTATCGAAAGACCGAGGTTACCCGGGTTTATCTAGGAAAATGGAAATTTAATACTGGTAAGATGCTCGATAATATCACTTAGTCTCATTTGATTCGATATATATTTCATTAATGAAACAATGCAAAGGCATTCTAGTCTCAAACGAACCGTCACCATTAAACCGAGTGCCAACACCATTAAACCATGCCCCAAATTTAGTAATTTTCTTTTGTGTCGAAAGACCGAGGTTTCCCGGGTATATTTAGGAAAATGAAATTTGTAATACTATAATGTTCGAGTACATCACTTTGTATATGAGTTGATCCGAGATACATGAATATCTCATTAATGAAACCTTGCAAAGGCATTCTAGTCTCAAACAAGCTATCACAATTAAACCGAGTGCCAACACCATTAAACCATGCGCCAAATTTAGTAATCTTCTTTTGTGTATCGAAAGACCGAGGTTTCACTGGTTTATTTAGGGAATTGGAAATTTGATACTATAATGTTCGATTACATCACTCAGTATATGATTTGATCCGATATCTCATTAATGAAACCATCTAAAGGCTATATTAGTCTCAAACAAACCTACACCATTAAACCGAGGGGGACGCCACGTGACCCCGAATATTTGTAGAAAACATTGATTGAAAACATATTAAAAAAGTACATTTCTGAACAAAAGAGAAAAGAAAAAGGGCTTGCCCCCAAAATGTACGTGAGCCATCATCCCATCCCCAGCCCCCCCCCCCCCCCCCCATGATCAGTCCGACCACGCTGCGCCATTCGGCCCACCCTCCCCGCAGTATTCCCTTGGTACAAGTATATATTACCGACAATTCTCTTCCAATTAGTTTAGATGGCGTAGCCTGTCTATGTTTCAAGGAGGGAGGGGCGGTGGGGATGTGGCAGCGTTACTATCAAGGGGCTGATCCAGGCGCGAATCCAGGGGAGCCGAGCGGGCCTTCCCCCCCCCCAACAAAAAGAGAGAGAGAGAAGGAAAATAAGGGAAAGGGAAAGAGGAGAGAACGTTAAAGAAAGAAGAGGAAAAAGAAGAGAAAAGGGGGGAGAAGAAGGAGATCGGGGGGGGGGGGGGCGAAAAGGTGTTACCTCCCAAATAATAAAAGGAAGGAAAGGGAAAGAACAAATGAAAGAAGAGAAAAAGGGAAGGATAAAAAGAGGAAGAATGGGGATATCAGTTGCAATTTTCTAGCCAACAAGTTGTGGATCGGGGGAGGGACCAAAAGGCCCATCCCTCTCCCTCCCCCATATAATTAAAACATGGTTTATTTCTAATTCGATACCGGTGATTTACCGGTGTTTATAAATGACATATTTTTCCGAGATTTTTCCTCACTTTTTAGTTAATTATACTTTTTAAGGCATCCGTTTGTTGGAAAATGACAAATTCCTAAATTTACAGTCATCAAAAAAATATGCTTATTTAGAGGCCTTCATGTCAGGACCCGCGAAACAGCGGGCCTCGGAGGCCTCGAGCTCCCCCCACTCTTTTTTTGAAAAAGTATATTAAAGAGAAATAGAAAGAAATGAAAGAATGAAAGAAAGAATAGTGACCTGCGAGATTCCCAAAATAATGAGGTATCAAAATATATTCATCTGACCGTGATTAAATGTCTAAAACCTCTGATCTTCTGGGGGCTTTGCCCCCTGGACCCCACGCCAATAAGTAACCTGCCAGTGTCACAAATAAGGTATCAAAATTTGTTCATCTGGCCGTAATTAAATGCCTAAAACCGTTGATTTTCTGGGGGCTCCAACCCTCGACCCTACCAGGGGCCTTAAGGTGGGCCCCTTAATGCTTATCGGACCGGTATAAAATGTCTTGAGCTCCTGAGCTTCTGGGAGCTCCGCCCCCTGGACCCCACGCTAATTAGGGTCATGCCAGTCTCACAAAAAAGGTATCAAAATATGCTCATCTGACCGTAATTAAACGCCTAAATCCCCTGAGCTTCCGGGGACTCCGCCCCTAGACTTAACCAATGGCCCTAAGGCGGGCCCCTGCATGGATGCTCATCTGACCGTAATTTATTGCCTAAAACCCCTGAGCTTTCGGGGGCTCCGCCCCCTGGACCCCACGCCAATTAGTGATCTGCCAGTTTCACAATAAAAGTTTCAGAATATGCTCATCTGACTGTAATTAAATGCCTAGAACCCCTGCGTTTCCGGGAGCTCCGCCCCTTCGACCCCACCAGGTGCCCTAAGACGGCCCCCTGAATGCTTATCTGACTAAATGCCTAAAACCCCTGAGCTTCCGGGGGCTCTGCCCCTGGACCCCACCTAGGGCACTAAACCGGGCCCCTAGGTGCTCATCTGACCGTCATTACATGCCCATACCCCCTGAGCTTCCGGGAGCTCCGCCCCTTGACCCCCCGCCGGGGCTTTGCCCCTCAACCCATCACCAATTTACGCTACTTTCTACCTGATCGTAAATACTGATCGTAAAAAGACCCCCGACCACTTTGAAAAACGTTAAACGGGGCCTGCATGTAAGAGCCCGGGATAATGTGGATTTTTGTCTGCCCCCCCCCAAACGTTTTTGCTCATTACACCACTGCTGGTTACTATTACGTTCCAATATTTGGCTCGCATAATTTCACATTTGGCCCCCCCCCCCCCCCCTCCCGCCCTAAGAAATCCTGGATCCGCGCCTTGGCTTATGTATCATGTCCCTAACCCTCAGCAAAGGAAGGAAGCGACAGAGAGTGGAATTTGTTACCGTAAAGCATTATGCGAACGGTGGCGTCCCCTGTACTATTATGTCTTTTTAAAGGTATATTTTTCTGTTAAGCTTATAATATTATATAGAGACATCTCAATGATCTAGCTAATATTTCCCCCGCTCCAGTGGTGCAAATCTTGCCCCCCCCCCCCCTTCGACTGAGAGTCAAATTTGTGAAAATTTACATTGGTGACAAGACAATATATTTTACAAGAAAACCACTTCAGGCCCCCCTCCCCCGAAAATAAATATAAATGTCCGACATCTGAATGTCCGATTCGTCGGTTTAATGGGGCTCGTGTTGGTTTGTTTTAGACTATATAGCCTTTAGATAGTTTCATTAATAGGATAGTATATCGAATAAAATCAGACTTAGTGATGTTATCGAGCAACTTACCAGTATTAAATATCCATTTTCCTAAATAAACCCGTGAAACCTTGGTCTTTCGACACACAAAAGAAGATTACTAAATTTGGCGCATGGTTCACTCGGTTTAATGGTGCAGGACTGGGTTGTTTGAGCCTATAAAGCCTTTAGATGGTTTCATTAATGATATATATATCAAATCAAATCATATACTGACAGATTTTATCAAACATTATAGTATCAAATTTCCATTTTCCTAAATAAACCCGGGGACCTCGGTCTTTCGACACAAAAGAAGATTACTAATTTTGGGGCATGGTTTAATGGTGTTGGCATTCGGTTTAATGGTGACGGTTCGTTTGAGACTAGAATGCCTTTGCATTGTTATATCGAATCAAATGTGACTAAGCAGGGCTCAAATTAATTTTATGTCCACGGGGGCTCTTCCCAAAAAAAAAGAGCCCCAGTGAGCCTTCTCACGGGGGCTCTTTTAGTACTGACGGGGGCTCTTTTTTATACAAATATCCTGTTACTGACTTTCATCCCGTGATGACATTCTCTCGATTTCTTCCCGTTCTGCACATTTTTTCCTCCTCATTATTGGGAGCAACTTTTACATTCTTTCTTTACTGAGCCGCGTAGCGGCGAGGCGATTTGTGTGTGTGCTATTTTAGACAGGCGCGGATCCACGGGCCGATTATACCGATCCCCCCCCCCCCCCCTAGCCTCCCAAACCGGTAAAAAAAATATGATAGTAACGTAAATTTTACTTTAAAAAATAAAATAAAAAACGCCCCCCCCCCCCTGACCTGCCAGTGACACAAATGCGGCATCAAAATATTTGTGCTTCTCTGACCGTAATTAAATGCCTAAAACCCCTGAACCCCCCCCCCACACCAATTTACGCTCGCTACCCTCTACCTGATCGTAAATACTTTAGCCCCCTTTGATAAACGTTCCGCGGGGCCTGTGTATATAATTTATACGCATACAACACTGATCTCTATGATGTCTTTAACGTGACATATCTTCTTCTCCCCTTGCAAACGAGAAAGAAAACAAGGCTCTTGAAAGTCAAATAGATATATATTAAAAAATGTAAATAATGTTTGAGTATTTTTGTCATTTCTTTTTACGAATTTGCCTCGCTCACGACTGCAGCAATTAGTCACCATATAGTCAAATAGCCCTTTCATTTCATTTTAGAAATAACCTCTTTCTCTCTTCAAGAGATATGGAATGTTCAATCTGAGGGCTTTTTGTGGTCTTTGAAAAGAGCACACAATGGGAGCAGTGTAATGGATTGAAAGTCAGACAGCCTTTTCATTTCTTTTTTTAGAAATAAACTCTAATCCATCCCTTGGTATCGAAATTGCACTGCCCCTAATGTGTTCTCTTTTTAAAGAGCACAACGTACCTTCGGACTTCGGATTAGGTAGCAGAACACAATACCTGAATACTGCATGACACAACATTCAATGGATTCAAAAAGGATAAATCCTAGGGGTCCTTGGTATACATTGTTACCTTTCTTCGCCCCAGTGATCTCGAGGCAGCAGACAGCAAGAAATGTTGTAAATAATAAAAGGTCCACGGGAGTGGTTCTTAGAAGCTTTCATCTAAACATAAAACTCACACTCTCTCCAACTGTATACAACAAAAGGTTGTCTTGGGAACCACTTCTATCTTAACGGATAGGGTGCAGGGGCAAAACCTTTTCCGATACCTGTATAAAACCAATCCTTCTTTATAATTCCGAAATATGAGGGCTTGAATACTTGATAAAGGATACGAAAGAATTAAAGAAATGCTACAAAACATTCCTACCTGACTCCCTACAACCGATTTTTTTTTAAAGCTCTCATTGGCACTAACAGATCAGCGATGAGTAGCACTATTATAGCGGAAACTGAACGATTCCCCCTCGCACTAACAATATTAAAATGTGCTGTTGGCTGCTGGCATCACGATGATAAACTCCTCCGAAAAGAGCTTTGTTTAGCAAGCTTACGTTGAGGGCAAAATCATTGACATCAAATATTGCAAAAACATGAAATCCTTTTAAAACTCATGAGGTTTCTCTCGCATCTGGCAAAACCATAATACATTTTCTATCAATAGGAAAAATTACAAGATAGGTATATAAAAGCCTGGAAAGACAGTATGAAAATAATAATGAATACTCTACAAAATTAAAAGCATATAGAACAGGGTTCAAATTATTTTTTTGTACTCACACCTCTTTTAGTACTGACGGGGGCTCTTTTTTATACAAATATCCATTGAATTGGTATCTATGATACTCCTCAATTATTTGCTATTTCATCATTATCATATTAATCAGCATTTTCCCTCTTACAAATTTACAAGCTACATAACTGTTACTGACTTTCATCCCGTGATGACATTCTCTCGATTTCTTCCCGTTCTGCACATTATTTCCTCCTCATTATTGGGAGCAACCTTTACATTCTTTCTTTACTGAGCCGCGTAGCGCCGAGGCGATTGTGTGTGTGTACTATTTTGGACAGGCGCGGATCCACGGGCCGATTCTACCGCCCCCCCCCCTAGCCTCCAAACCGGTAAAAAAATATGATAGTAACGTAAATTTTACCTTAAAAAATAAAACAAAAAACGCCCCCCCCCCTAACCTGCCAGTGACACAAATGCGGCATCAAAATATTTGTGCTTCTCTGACCGTAATTAAATGCCTAAAACCCCTGAACCCCCCCCCCCCCCCCCCACACCAATTTACGCTCGCTACCCTCTACCTGACCGTAAATACTTTAGCCCCCACTTTGATAAACGTTCCGCGGGGCCTGTGTATACGCATACAACACTAATATTTATGATGTCTTTAACGTGACATATCTTCTTCTCCCCTTGCAAACGAGAAAGAAAACAAGGCCATTAAAAGGGATTAAGCGACAAATAATGATTGTGATTCAAATTGATGCGAATATTTGTTTGAATAAGCACTGCTATTCACCCGAATCTTCTTTTTAAAAACAACTTTTACAAATCTCAGCCATGCTTACTGTGTTGAGACGTTCCATTCAATGTAAAATACTCATCAAAGAATACACTTCTCCTAATCTGAAAGTGATCTTACAACACAGTGGCAGAATTGCATGGCTGAGATTTGTAAAAGTCGTTTTTACAAAGAAGATTCTGGTGAAAAGCATTGCTTATTCAAAAAAAATCCTTGCATCAATTTGAATCACAATGATTATTTGTCGCATGATCCTTTTATTAAATAACCTTGTTTTCTTTTTTGTTTGCAGGGGGAGAAGAAGCTATGTCACGTTAAGAAATCATAAAGATCAGTTGTATTATGCGTAATATTTACATTATGATACCAGAACAAAATGTTGATAAATCAGAATGTCATTTTAGAATACCTCTATACAAATGCCACATTGTCTTTAGCCCGTATCAGTAGTAGTATGAGCCAATATAAAGCTATTATTCTTTATTCAGTTCAGTATAATGCTTTTCCTCAAAAATAGTTTCGTTATTTTTTTAGTGTTGAGACGCTAAGAAACGGTTTCAAATGTACATTCCACAAACCCTGAACCATTGCAAAATGATGGTGGTTCTCTCTCTCTCTCTCTCTCTCTCTCTTCATTTTAATCATGCATTATCAACTACATATACAGCAGCGACAAAAAACTTAGGGTTATCTGAGATAGGTGAAAGTAAGAGTTAAAAAGAAAGTCATGCTAAAACGGCGCTTCACCTCCCCCCCCCCCCCTGAAAAAGCATCCCCCCCCCGCTTTAATATTCACCGACCGGCTGAGTCGGCGCAAAAATGCTCCAAAAAAACTGGACCCCCAAAACAAAATGTGCATTTATCCAGCCCCCCCCCCCCACCCCCCCCCCCCCCCCCCCCTCCGCTCATTCGCCGATCGCCGGCTGGCTGATTCGCCGATAAATATTTTCTCAAGATTTGCCCCCCCCCCCCCTCCTGCCGCCGGCTGGATTCGCCCCTGATTTTTGACCCCCGTAAGTGATGTTTTCCTGGCATCTACTTACATGCGAAGCATCGTCCACGAGCCGCAAAGCGGCGAGGCGATTTTTTTTGTTGTTGTTGCTATTTTGAACCCCCGTATTGTTTTCCTTGCATCTACTAACATCTTACTATGTGGGTCGATCTGGACACATAATGGCGTTTTTCTATGCACATCACATTTTCACTTGGCAGCCCAAGGGGCCGGGGAGGGGGAAGGAGGGGGTTCAACTCCCTACCCCCCCCCCCCGTAAATCTGCCCATGTTACCATAACATTCCACGACATCTTGGTCTTCCTCTTCTTAACCCCCCCCCCCCCCGTAGATCTACCCATGTTACCATATCACTCCACGACATATTGGTCTTCCTCTTCTTAACCCCCCCCCCCCCGTAGATCTGCCCATGTTACCATATCATTCCACGACATCTTGGTCTTTCTCTTCTTCTCAATAGGGACTTTTAGATTTGCGTGGACGTGGACGTGTTACGTCCTTTTAAGGCACTGGCAGTCACATGTGACCGGGCATGTGACGTCCTTTTAAGCACTGGCAGTGCCTTAAAAGGAGGTCACACGTTGCAGTCCACGTTCTCATCGTGAAAATCTAAAAGTCCCTTATATTGATTTACTGGTCGAGGTTCATTATTTGCTGGTCATTTGAAATCACCAGATTTCAGCGGGTTTCCGCTTTTCATAACGAAAAACTTCTCCATGACCATGTTTCTGCCCCCCCCCCCCCCCACTCAGTGTTATTTAGGGTACGCATAATTATGCTCGTTCCCTCTTTTTGAAACAGCACCCCCTATCTGAGGACTGCCAACATTTTCGAACCCCCCTTTCGCGGGCTTTTCCTGCCTTGGAGAGCCCCCTAAATCAGGAAAAATGCTCAATGTACCCCCCCCCCCTATATTCGGAATAATTTCTCAGGAGTCCAAGGAGATGAGAGAAAAGAAGAAAAAAACACCCCCTTTTTAAAGAATTCTCCGGGTGAAGAGTCAAATACACCCCTTTTTTTTTACAATTCTCGGGCCGGACTTTGTCGCACGAAAAGTACCCCTTTACCGGACATTTTGGCAACACGCATGCGGTTATTCTGACCCCTGAGTGGGGGGGGGGGGGGGGGGCGGGGTTTCTGCCCTTGCGCGATCGCCTCCATAGCTCCAGCAGACATGGCGCGGCAGCGTCCACACGTACCGTTAACCACACGGCCTATAACCACTGCTGACGGCGGCACTGCACTGCGAGCTGAATCGGTAATAATAGGCCTACTCATAGAACGAGAAATCTTGCACGCTAATCTAAGTCCCATTTCATTGGTTTAAGGTTTGTAAATTGAAACTCAATATTGTGTTAAAGTTTTTTTTTTTTTTTTTTTTTTTTTTTTCCTCTTGTCAGAGGTACTTTATTCATTTACAAAAATAACCAACACACAAATCATTACATCATAACAAAATTTTACATTCACTTTAAGTATTTTCTTAAACTATTAAGAGAAAATCTTCAGTGATATAAAATATCCCCGAAGATTTTCCTTAGTTCCCAGATGCTATTTCAAAAGCTCTCAAAAACTCTCCAAAAAAATACTATGTCCCGAGAGCCCCTGAAACAACATCCGAGATGTTATCCAAGAGTAACTCGTATTTAAAAACATGCCATATGAAAAAGATGTTGTATGGTTTACCTTGAAAATAATTTAACATATACATCAAATAGATTGCGTATTGAGCATATGCAACGATTGTATTTATATCTGCTCCATTTGCATGTTTGAAATCAAAACCAGCAATTAATAATTCTTCGTTTAATATAATTTTTTCTTTAAAGTTCAATTCAATCAATTCCACAATACGTTTCCAGAAAAGCTTTACGCTCGGGCACTCTAAAAGAACATGAACGAAAGATTCTGCTGTTTTACAAAAAATGCAAAGGTTTTCATTTACAATTTTCCATTTGCACAGATTGTATCTAAAGGGTAAAATCCTATGAAATGTCTTAAAGTTGAGTTGTTTTATTTTATTGTTTTTCAATGTCTTAAACTTAAATTTTAATGTATCTCTCCAATCAAAATCAATGACAAGGTTCAGTTTACCTTCCCAAAATGTTAATACAGCTGGTTCTCTTTTCTTAAAGTCACACAATAGGCTATAGAAATGGCTAGACTTCATTGAAGATAGTCTTATAAAATCAAGTGTTCTTATTTCGTATAAGTCGCCTTCGAATTGTGAATTTGTTTTATCGTCATGTGCGTAATTAACATCTTGAATTCTTTCGATCCACATTTTTGGGATCGCATTTTTAAGCTTCGTATACATAAAATCAACTAGCAAAGAATTTGAGCCAAGCACTCTACAAATATGTTCTCTTGGCCGAAAACGTCCATTTTCTACAATGTCATTCATTGTTATAATGCCTTTTCTAAACCATTCTTTAAAAAAGAGAGGTTTGCTCTCATGTGTAATATTACTATTGTACCACAATACTTGATTTTCAACATTCATAACTTGTGGAAATTGAATATATTTAAGTTCGCTCCAAGTTACGAGACAGTTAACATAAAAATTAGGTATTTTTTGTTTTAAGCATAACTTTAACATGTCTTTACTGGAACAATTTGTTTTCAAAATTACTAACAACGGACATATTTTTTCAATCCAGTATCTAAACATAAACTTCCACGGTATATCATAATTATTTTCAAAGAAATTGTTAAACCATGATAAATGTAGCGATTGAAATTTAGAGTTTAAGTCGACCATGCCCAATCCTCCCTTTTCAATATCATTAATTAAGACTGTTCTCTTGACTTTTTCTCTTTTTGAATTCCATAGAAAATTATACATCAGTTTATTCAAATCAACAACTAGTTTCTGAGGGATAGGTAATACCGAAGCAACATACACAAATTGTGAGATTACAAGTGATTTAAGAATTACAACTTTACCATAGTAAGTTAAGTTTCTCATTTTCCAAAAAGTCAAGATTGATTTTACTTTTTCTAGTTTCACAAACCAGTTCAATCGATCAGACTCCTTTTTATCCCTTGTTAGATACATTCCCAAATACTTGACAGGTTCATCGTTCCATTTAATACCTTCGATAAATGCTTGTTGCTGTTGTATAGTAACAGCATTTGTTTTCATCACATTTAAGCTCGGCCCAGCGAAGTGTCCGAAATGTTTTACTTCTTCGAGAGATATGTTGGCAGATTGAATGTTGTTTAAAAAGAGAACAGTGTCATCTGCCAGTTGGGATATCTTAAATTCTTTTGAAATACCAGTGTCAGTAGTTACGACTGTGATACCATCTATATTATTATTTTGCTTTATTTTTAATGCCATAATTTCAACAACTAGAATAAATAATAGAGCAGAAAGCGGACAGCCCTGCCTAATGCCCCTTTTTATTTCAAATTTTTGCGAGACCCAACCATTATTTATGACACTCCCTACAGCATTTGCATAAATGACTTTGATCTATGTGTTATGATCTATTGTGTTAAAGTTATAACAGAAAAGATAATCTTTATTTTATAATTCCACGGGGGCGATTTTGAATTTTGCAATCGCCCCCGTGAGCAACCTGACAGGGGCGATTATGCAGCTCACGGGGGCGAATCGCCCACCGCCCCCGTGTATGTTGAGCGCTGAGACTAAGTGATATTATCGATCATCTTACCAGTATTAAATTCCATTTTCCTAGATAAACCCGGGTAACCTCGGTCTTTCGATACACAAAAGAAGATTACTAAATTTGGCGCATGGTTTAATGGTGTTGGCACTCGGTTTAATGGTGTTGGTTTGTTTGAGACTTTATAGCCTTAGTATGGTTTCATTAATGAAATATATCTCGGATCAAATCATATACTGAGTGATGCAATCGAACATTATAGTATTACAAATTTCATTTTCCTAAATATACCCGGGAAACCTCGGTCTTTCGACACACAAAAGAAGATTACTAAATTTGGGGCATGGTTTAATGGGTTGGCACTCGGTTTAATGGGTTGGCACTCGGTTTAATGGTGACGGTTCGTTTGAGACTAGAATGCCTTTGCATTGTTTCATTAATGAAATATCGAATCAAATGAGACTAAGTGATATTATCGAGCATCTTACCAGTATTAAATTTCCATTTTCCTAGATAAACCCGGGAAACCTCGGTTTTTCGATACACAAAATAAGATTACTAAATTTGGCGCATGGTTTAATGTTGTTGGTTTGTTTGAGACTTTATAGCCTTAGTATGGTTTCATTAATGAGAAATATCTCGGATCAAATCGTATACTGAGTGATGTAATCGAACATTATAGTATCAAATTTCCAATTCCCTAAATAAAACAGTGAAACCTCGGTCTTTCGACACACACAAGAAGATTACTAAATTTGGGGCATGGTTTAATGGGTTGGCACTCGGTTTAATGGTGACGGTTCGTTTGAGACTAGAATGCCTTTGCATTGTTTCATTAATGAAATATATATCGAATCAAATGAGACTAAGTGATATTATCGAGCATCTTACCAGTATTAAATTTCCATTTTCCTAGATAAACCCGGGAAACCTCGGTCTTTCGATACACAAAAGAAGATTACTAAATTTGGCTCATGGTTTAATGGTGTTGGCACTTGGTTTAATGGTGTTAGTTTTTTTGAGACTTTATAGCCTTAGTATGGTTTCATTAATGAGAAATATCTCGGATCAAATCGTATACTGAGTGATGTAATCGAACATTATAGTATCAAATTTCCAATTCCCTAAATAAACCAGTGAAACCTCGGTCTTTCGATACACAAAAGAAGATTACTAAATTTGGCGCATGGTTTAATGGTGTTGGCACTCGGTTTAATGGTGTTGGTTTGTTTGAGACTTTATAGCCTTAGTATGGTTTCATTAATGAGATATATCTCAGATCAAATCATATACTGAGTGATGTATTCGAACATTATAGTATTACAATTTTCATTTTCCTAAATAAACCCGGAAAAACCTCGGTATTTCGATACCCAAAAGAAGATCAAATAATTTGGGGGCATGGTTTAATGGTGTTGGCACTCGGTTTAATGGTGTAGGTGTGTTTGAGACTATATAGCCTTTACATGGTTTCATTAATGAGATAAATATCGAATCATACCATAATCATACCATGTTATCGAGCAACTTACCAGTATTAAAATACATGAAACACCTATTATTTAACTTAATACTGTGGCCGTCAACTATCGAACTATTTAAGCAACATGCAAGTAATATTTGGTAGTGGGTATGTAGGTATAGGAACTGCATTGAACTGATGGGTGCACATGTTTTCTTTTTTTTCATTTATCTACAATATCATCTTTTGAAAGTTCCTTTAAAAGTATGTAGCCTTGAAAGAATAAACTATTATGAAAAAATTAACTATATGTTATTACAAAAATAGCTAGATTAGGGAGTGTAGTTTCTTTCAATTCTCTGTTCGTACTTGGCTTCATGGAGTAATTTGTCCTTTAAATAGTTATTCTCTTCATTCCGCAGCAAAGTACATACATGTACAATGTAGGTATACTTACGAATGACTCGTACATGTACGTGTATTAGTACATGTGTATATGACAGAGTACGCACGCCGCACGTCTGTGACGTAGGGAATAATGAATATTCATGACAGTTGGGGAGGGGGGGGGGGGGGGGTAGTGAACACTTTTTTTTTTTTTTTGTTGCTCCCGAAAAATTTGAAAATTGTGCCGGCCGATAATTCGCTCAGGCCCACCCACCCCCCACCCCCCCCCCTGGATCCAACACTGGTGTCCAACAATTTTTCACAAAATAACTACAATTTCTATTGTGCAAAATGTATGACTCCGGAGAGTCTTTGCATTTTAGAGTACCTAGATAATATGCTTTCCATAATACTCTCATTACCTTAGCCTGCTAAAACACTCTTTCAATTCAATGGACTTGAATTTCTCTGTGCATTAACCTGTACAACTATAATTACTTTTATCTCATTTATCTCTAATCTTTTTTTTTGAAGAGCACCTAAAAAGATTGTAAAACAAAGGTGTTTTTAGTATTATTATAATCATGAAGTTTTTATCGTTATGCACATAATCAGGAAACCAAGGTTACCTGTTTACGAATCTATTCCGTATGGTGTTTTAATTGTTATGATAATCATAAAGGTTTGATTGCCGTGCACTAATCAAGAACCTAAAGTTACCTGCTTACGATTCTATTCCATATACTGTTTTAATTATTATGATAATAAAAAAGGTTTGATTGTCATGCACAATGTTATAATCAAGAACCTAAGGTTACCTGTTTACGATTCTATTCCATATGGTGTTTCAATTATTATGATAATCAGAAAGGTTTGATTGTCGTGCACTTATCAAGAACCTAAGGTTACTTGCTTACAACTCTATTCCATATGGTGTTTTAATTATTATGATAATCAGAAAGGTTGATTGTCATGCACATAATCAAGAACCCAACGTAACCTGTTTACAATTCTACTATTCCAAACGGTGTGTTTATTGTAGCTTGTTTTATATGCTAAGGAGTATAATCAATCCATCGGAGTGAAAACATGATTGGAATTAGTACATACAATCCATGATTGTGCAAATCGATATCTGGGGCAGGCAACGTTTGGTCAGATTTTAGCTTTATATTCAAACAACGTTTTGCGTAACTTTTTAAAGTTTTGTTAACAAAACAAAACCTATAGACGCCCTGTATATATTTGAAATGTTTGTTTATTTTGCTGAGAGAATATAAACAAATTGTTGCTGAGACATGTTGAATAAAAATGGTCTAATGGAAAAAGGAATAGATTACACTTTTCTGCTCATTATTGAAGTCCACCCTTAAGTTAGCATCATTAGTATGCAGAAAAATCTAAATTTAGTTTTCTTTCATCAATATTCGACTTTAAACGCATTTGTTTTGAAAACCCTTGCAGAAATATGTCTTAAATTAGATCCTCTTTCACATTATGATACAATTTGGGTCAAATTTTACCATCAAACTTTTGGGGCTCCCAACGCGAGGCTCTACACCAGTCGCGGTTCAGGATATCTTAGGGGGGCCCAAATTTGAAATTATGCGAGCCAAATATCGGTACGTAATGGTGACCTGCATTGACGTAGTGGGGGGGGGGGGGGTGCAGGGAGGGGCGATTTCCCCCTCCCTCCTCCGCAAAGCGCCGAAGCTTTGACGTTTCATTAAATTATTTGACAAAGAAGACGATTCGTTGTACCGTTCTCGAAAATAATCCTCGTCTGAATTCAGTTTACTCCCCCCCCCCCCTCCCGCGCGAAGCGCCGAAGCTTTTACGTTTCATTAAATCATTAGAGAAAGAAACCGATTTGTTGTACCGTTGGCGACTTTTATCCTCGTTTGAATTCAGTTTCCCCCACCCGCGCTGAGCGCGGAAGCTTTTACGTATCATTAAATCATTAGAGAAAGAAGGCGATTCGTATTACCATTCTCGACTCTTAATTCGGTCTCCCACCCCCTCCTGCGCGAAGCGCGGAAGCTTTTACGTTTCATTAAATCATTAGAGAAAGAAGACGATTCGTATTACCATTCTCGACTCTTAATCCTTGTCTGAATTCAGTCCCCTCCCCCTCCTGCGCGAAGCGCGGAAGCTTTGACGTTTCATTAAAATTATTTAAGAAAGAAGACGATTCGTTGTACCGTTCTCGACTCTTAATCCTTGTCTGAATTTCAAAGGTGTTTTTTGTCTGCTCCATTTTCTTCCTACGTCCTTTTTCTCTCCTCGCTTTTTTTTTTTGGCCGGTGTTTTTTTTTTTTTTTCTGGGGGGGGGGGGGGGGGGGGGGGGCAACCGCCGCCATGGCTACGCGTCTGCGGTCAGAACATATTTTGATACCTTGTCCGCTCCCGGAAACTCAGGGGATTAAGGCAATACATTACGGTCAGACAAGCATTCAGGGGCCCGCCTTAGGGGCCCTGGTGGGGTCGAGGATGCGGAAACCACGGAATCTCAGGGGTTTTAGGCATTTGATTACGGTCAGATGAACATATTTTTATACCTTATTTGTGACACTGGCAGGACACTGATTGGCGTGGGGTCCAGCTGGCGGAGCCCCCAAAAGCTCAAGGATTTTAGGCACTAAATTACGGTCAGATGAATATCAGGGGGTCCGCCTTAGGTCCGTTGGTTGAGTCCAGGGGGCAGAGCCCCCGGACATTTATAGTGACTCCCTTTAATAGCGGTGAAGACTGCAGTTCCTGAGCGATGAGTACCGACTAATATCTGGCAAGCTTCTTCATGTCAAATTCACTGCTGAATAAATAGATTCCAGCTGCATGGAAGCCAGATACATACAGTTAACACCTAAATTAGACACACCCTTACCAAGTATTAACATTTTTCAAGTGTGTGAAAATCAATTTGTCCAAAGCAGTGGCGGATCCAGGGGGGGGGGGGGAGTCTAGTAATCCGTGACCCGGGCTCGAAACCAAGTCGATGTGCTAATGCCCTTTGGTAAGGCATTAATCCTCATTACCAGGTCCCTCGGAGAGGACCTAAAGCCGTCGGCCGCCTGGTTGCTTACTTACAAGCACTTATGCTTTCTTAGCAGTCAGGTAAAAAAAAAGTAACAACCAACCAACCAACTAAGCGAATTTTCGGCCGGCGCGACTTTCAAATTTTCGGGAGCAAAACTATAAAAAATGGGCCCCCCCCCCCAAGAAATCCTGGATCCGCGCCTGGTCCCAAGTTATGTTACTTAAGAATGTGACATACTTATTAAAACTTACGTCTAAAGGAAATCAACAAAGGCAAACTTCATTCTTGAGTTACGAAAAACATAAAATTTACAAGGGTATGAATAATTTAGTTTTTAACTGTATATGGTCTTCCCTACGCCACTACACGTTGAACATATTACTGCTGCCTGGTTAAGTAACACTGAGAAGGGCGTATACAAATGTGTTATCCCATGAAATAGGGCCAAACACTAAGTCATACCTGTAATAATTATATCTGATTTAATTCTTCGATGGCCTATCTTAACTGCCTCTTAGCCCAATCATGGCCTCCTCTTCAACCGTCAAGTATAATCATAAATTACATTTATAAAGCGCTTGATTCAATGTACAACGTAAAATAAACATACAGCAATAAAAATAAATAATTCTAATAATAACATTACAGATAATTAAAAACTTACTTAAACAAAACTGCCCTATAAATTACTATTAAACAAAAAATACTTCAAACTTGCCTTAAAAGACTCTACAGATGGGGATTGACGAATAATAATTGGTAAACTGTTCCATAATTTAGGGGCTGCAAAAGCAAAGCAAAGCAAAAAAAAAAGGTATAGCTCTGGACTCATCGTACAGAATCCACCAAGACGTCACGCACTGTATGGGATTCCTTGGTTCTGTAGATTGACGATTGTCGATGTAACAGTTATCCAAGTATGATCGTCATGATGGAATCTTCTAATGATGTTCTCTGTACTTCCTCCTCGGCCTTTTGGCGCTTTTGAATGTATTTTAGACAGAAATATGGCGCCATATAAAATGATGTGATTCATCATTATCATCATCATTATTTTTCCAGTGAAGAATAAAGTTTCTTCATTATACAAATGATTAATTATAGTGCAAAGCAAATAAAATGACAAGCATACAAATGAACTGAACATTTCAGAAGAAAGAAATACTTTCTAGACAGGACGTTATATTATTTAAATCTGTGCAATCATGTTTCAATTAATACATTTGTGATGTAATGATTACATGACACATTATCTGTTGAGAGCAAAAAGGATGTCTATACTGGTACTTTGCCAGGTGGCATCTTTTAATGATGCTTCTCTGTAAATTCCTCTTCTGCAAATTTTCCTCGAAATATATATTTATGATCATAATCTTCTTTCTATGTATATATACAGTGCGTCCCAGAAAAAACGAAACCGAGAAGTATCGATGTTCTATCATAACTTAATCACAACTATAATTAATGAATGATACATATTTGGAAAGCTTAGAGTCTCCTCTTTCATGTGATGCTACTCAGAGGATGCATATTTCACGCATGAGTGATTAAAAGCAATTTGAAGGAAGGAAACCAAAAAGACATTTGGCGGGCGGTATTTGAATTTCGAAGAAAAATTCACATTTCTAGAAAGTTGAGTTTCTGCCCTTTCATATGACACCTCAATCAGGAAAAATGAGCGAGGAATGACAAAGTTCTGTTTGTTTGAAGTAGTGCTTGCATTTCCATAATTTTACTAAACGAATTCGTTTTCACTGGCTGCCTGCCGTATCAATAAACGAAATTAACAAAAGACTTAACTCCGTTTCGTTGACAATCAGCCGTAGACGAGAGTCTTCATGCATGGCTGATTGTCAACGAAACGGAGTTAAGTCTTTTGTCAAATCTGCTTTTTGCTACGACAGGCACCCAGTGAAAACGAATTCGTTTGTTAAAATTATGAAAATGTAAGGGCTACTTTAAACAAACAGAACTGTGTTATTCCTCGCTCATTTTTCCTGATTGAGGTGTCATATGAAAGGGCAGAAACTCAACTTTCTAGAAATGTGAACTTTTCTTCGAAATTCAAATACCGCCCGCCAAATGTCTTTTTGGTTTCCTTCCTTCAAATTGCTTTTAATCACTCATGCGTGAAATATGCATCATATGAGTAGCATCAACTGAAAGAGGAGACTCTAAGCTTTCCAAATATGTATCATTCATTAATTATGGTTGTGATTAAGTTATGATAAAACATCGATACTTCTCGGTTTCGTTTTTTCTGGGACGCACTGTATAAAGAAGTGACAATATTGAATACTTTGCAACATCGTCTAATTTAGTCAGGGTAACGTAAATGCGCTACTTGGCGTCAAGAGTGGGATTATTTTGTAAATTTGTTGAGGGCAAGTGTGAAGAAAAGAACCAGGAGAAAACCAAGTTCTTAGAAGATACGACACACAGAAAAGAAAGTGATAGATAGACCCATGCTTTCAGACAGCGACAAACCATTGTTCAATTCCCAAATGATCGAGCCCATATACATTTCACAAACGGAGAGGGCGCACGCAGTGATTGCCAATTTACTTAATAGCTCCACCGGAACCATTACCTAAACAGCAAACGCCGAACAATTCTTATATTGATTCAGAGGATTTACCAACACCATGATAAATCCCTGATTAGATACTCAGGTTGATACTTCGAAACGAAGTTAATGTTTGTGGTATTAGACGTTTGTGACGTCATTAAAACTTAAGATGCAACAATAAGACTCTCACAAACATAAAGCGCATCGCCTTGGTTTCGAACCCGGGTCACCGGATTACGAGACCACTGCTCTACCGACTGAGCTATCGCGCCTCCTCTAGATACAACATTGAACTTCCGGCGGTCGGCAAATGACGCTTCGTGTGCGACAGACATGACTTTCCTACTCCAGTCGGCGTATCTTTCATTGATGGCGACCCTCTATGAAAAACAGAAGTTTGTTCTGATCAGGATGATCTATCCTACAAGTGGGAAATGAATTAATGAAGGAATAAATGAATACATTAAATAAATGTATGAATATACGAATAAATAATAAATAGCTCAATAATTAATTAAATAAATGGATGAATGGATGAATGAATGAATAAATGAATGAATAAATAATTAAATAAATAAACGGATGGATGGATGAATGAATAAATAAATAAATAAATAAATGAATAAATAATTAATTAAATAAGTAAATAAATGGATAAATGCACGAATGAATGAATAAATGAATAATTAAATAAATGGATAAATGAATAAATAATTGAATAAATCAATCGACAAATGTATAAATGGATGGATGAATAAATAAAAAAATGAAGATATATAAATAAATATACAAAAAGATAAATGAATAACACCATAAAATAAGGTGAATTTCTTTTATAACCTTGCTTCATAAGATGATTGAACAATATATGATTTATTATTGATAGCCCTAGATAAAGTTTATCCTCTCACAACTCTATTGACCAATTTATATGACTCTTTAGATTGAGCGATACAATCCTGAGTTCTGATATAAATTATACCTGTCAGGAATAAATCATATCATCACAATCAATTCATGAAAAGAGGTCAGAGAAATTTATTCTAACTTTACGGGCAACAACGGGCAGCAGTGTATTAAGTACAGAAATGAAGTATACAAATAAATACATGTACATAACTGAATGAATGAATGTACAATCAAACATCTAAATAATTTATCCCAATACAGGTGCACCTATAAGCTTTATGCCTCACATTGCCAATTCCCCTACCCCGTGTCATGACTGCATGGTCGTACTATAGATTCAATAACCCGTCTGCATATAGGTCAAGAACCTTATTACCTTAGAATACAGACGCGGAACTAATCATATCATTTTCGCCTTACGGTATCTATGTACTGCTGCAGCGCATGTACAGCCGTTGCTGAATTAACCACCAAGTTTAGCTGGATTTCTGTTATGATTATATTAGGTCGTTGCTGCAGATAATTTAGTCCCTGCATTGAATTAATGCTTTTCACTCATGGGTCTCTCGTATCCCTCTCTTACTCTGTTTCGTTCTCCCCCTCTTTCTCTCTTCCTCCCCTCCCTCTATCTCTCTTTCCACCCCCTTTCTAAGTGTCTCTCAGTCTCTGTCTTATTTGTGTCTCTCTCTATTTCTCTCTCTCTCTCACACGCACACACCTACACACGCACACACACACACAAAATCTCTCTCTTTCTCTCCCTCTCCCCCCTCTCTCCCCTCTCTCTCCCCCTTTCTCTCTCTCTGACACACACACACACCCACCCACACCCAAAATCTCTCTCTTTCTCTCCCTCTCCCTCTCTCTCTCCCCTCTCTCCCCCTTTCTCTTTCCCTCTCACCCTCTTTTATGGCATGCTAGAAAGGCAGTTTTATGTTCCTTTGGATAAACAACAAAAAATGGACCACCAGTTTACTAAACGCCTATAGTTTCGTTGATGTTAGATAGAGGTGAGTGTATTGTTGTTCTTTTTCTAATTTTAACTTTTTACCAAAAAATTGCAAATTAGGAAGAGTACGAACGTTAAATAATAATAATAATAATAATGACGATAGTAATAGTAATGATTATAATAGTTATAATAATAATAATAATAATAATAATAATAATAATAATGATGATGATGATAATAATAACAGTTTAGAAATGATATCCGCGTATTAGTATTTCGAGGAGGGATTTTACGATGAACAAAGTGTAGGATGTAAATGCCTACCATTTTATTTTAAAACAACTGTGATTTTTATTCAAAGAGCAATTAGCGAGGAAGCCAACATAGGAATAGACTGTAAATACAACAGGATAGAATTTTTCGAGAGCGAGGTTTGCATCGTCTACACGGTGTGATCATCAGCTTGAATACAGGTAGATGAGTTTAGGGGGTCCCTAGCCAATTCGACCGTGCTACAGGAGTGGAACCCAGTGCTTTTATGAAGTAGCTTGGATTTCTATTAAGCAGACGACATAACGATGTCTGTCTGGAGGCGTTTTTACCGCGCTTTTCATCCCGGCTGCGTTATTAGCGCTGCTGATATACACGACATTTTTTATCAACGGGCCCTTTTAGCGCTTAGCCTTGTCGAGTTAAGAAGCGCGCGATGATGATGATCAACTCTACGCCTGAGTTTCCAAGCTAATTGATCAGCCAGCCCCAGTACAAGTCTCTCACTTATCGGCTTAAGTAGAGTAGGGGGAAGAGATGAAGAGAGTGTGGGAGAGACAGAGAGGGAGATTGCAAAAGTTCACTGTCTGCTGTTAGTAAGATGTCCCGCGTAAGTCCGACGCGAGTGTTGCATCGCATTTGATGAAGAGCAGAGGAGAGCATGTACATACCCAGGGGCGGATCTAGCTTTTTGCTAAGGGGGGGGTTTGACCAAAATAATGACGATGCGGAGCATCGTCCACGAGCCGCGAAGCGGCGAGCCGATTTTTTGGGGGGTGTTTATTTGAACCCCGTAAGTGATGTTTTCCTGGCATCTATTAACACAATTTTTTTCTTTCTTTTTTTCTTTTTTTTTCCTTTTTTTTTTTTTTTTTTTTTTGGGGGGCCGCCCAAGGGGGGGGTTTAAACCCCCTAAACCCCCCCCGTAGATCCGCGCCTGCATACCGGCAGACGATTAACAAAAATCGCATTCGCGCGTTTTCTTCGTATTCCGAAATCGTATCCAACCAGTGTTTACCATATAGGGTTTTATTTCACCTGTGCGTGCTGTACGGTGACTGCGAACACCCATAAGCGATAAAGCGTTTGCTTTGTGGGAGAGAGGCAAATACGACAGGAGAGGATAACCATCAGAAACTTACCGGGCGGTTAAGTGTTTAATATCTACTCTAGATAGCTGTATGAACATACCTCGATTTATTCATGCTTCAGCAGTGATTGTGGTTGTGCTCAAGAATTCTGTCCTTCATTTGCGGAAACTCCGGCGGCCATAATGAAAGGATTCTACCTCATCGGCTGGATTAGTTGCATTACCGTTTTGCTTTTGGCTGTCTACCCGAGTGGGACGGGGGCAACGAGTCTACGGTTCCCCCGCAGAGGCCTCGGCGGTAAGTTGTTCTTTTCATCATCACTTATCACTATCCGTCGTTGCTTGGAAAGGTTAATGGTTGAATCATTTCGGATCAATGCATGTCTGAAGCGGAGATGGTATTAATGATCTCGACGTACCTAATGTACCGTGTATATCACGATGCAACAAAAGCTCAATGTCAGAACGCCATATCGACATTAGCCTATATTTTGCATTGAAAAACAAATGCAGGTGTTTATATTAGAAGGGACAGATCTTTCTTTACTATTCTCTTGCTTCGATATGAATTACCGGAACATTGTATAGAAATATGTTTTCTTTATACGGAGACGAAAGAAGAATTTAGAACGTCCGACTAAAATTTTGTCTCAGCGATGTTTTAATCGTAGGACTAAAGAAAAGAGAAAAAGAAACGTTACAGAAAGAAGAATTATGACAACTTGACATTACATAGCTGTTGTGATTTTATTCCAATATTGTTGGCCTATTCTACTTTGATTAGTGTTACACGCACTTCCCCTATGACGACGTAAATAGGGAACATAATGATGTTATCAAAGGGTTGATGCGAAATTTGCTCCGGGCTTCATTTTCTTAGAGACTGGATAGAGGCTTATGTTGCAAAACAGTATGGTTTTAGGTTGGGTTTAACGGGTTAGGGTATATGATTTGCTATGTTAAGTGTTGGATGCAGGGAAAAGGCATACACATCGATTTTGTGTTAAATATACAGCGAACTCACTAAGTATAGGAGTTGTGCCAATGCAGATGCGGCATTAGCTGTATAGTGCTAGGCTAATGTTATCCATAGATTCAAATAAAATTATTATCTATAGCTTATGAACCTCCCCAGTAAATGCAAACTGTTAAGAAGATGATGCGATCCTTCCCATCCCTGTCGCCTTGTCCTCTAGCATTTTCCCTATTTTCTTTCCTATTTGTGTTGTTTCGTTTTTTTAACCATTGGTATAAAAATGCTATTTTGTTTGTAACTACTCTTAGTGTCAGTTCTTGAATTTGTATTCTTCTTCTTTATGCAGGACCATTATGTAAAACAGCCTGCGAGCTGATCAATGTTATCCTGTTCAAAGTTGTTTTAATAAATAAATAAATAAATAAAATAGTATACATGCAAAAACTCCGATGCCCCACTCTCATAAACACCAGTGCTCCCTAAACCTCAGATCAAACCATAATTGTATTTGGTAGAGTGCTTGATACTCCCCAGATACTACCCCGGATAATTGAGTTGTATAGTTACCATACTCTGTGCACCACCTCCACCCTGCTTTAAAAAAATGATTTCGAAACAGGAGTTGTCCTACAAAATTAATACAATCAATACGTAAGAAAAGCGTAGTGCATGTAACGAGGGTTCGTGTTTATTTTCTGGGTTCAATATTCAACGGGTGTGTTTACAATCCATTTTATTCTACAAGCAGGGATGAATGGAAAATGAATTTGAAGTCTTTCTGCATTGTGCATAACATCCTCTCAATCATGATTAGCTCTTGAACAGTTCTCTGTTGAGCTGTATTGGGTTGAAAGACAACGATAATGACTCATACCCACTGCACACAGGACGTCTTTTGTCCGACTACACAACTGCGTCATTGATTGACGCAGCCTTTGACGCACCATGTGAAAATAATATCTTACAAAATATATAAATTAGAAATGAAAACATTGACTTGACTGACGCAGGTCGTAACGCAATGGGAACGACGCTGTATTTCGGGGACGTAGAACTGCGTCATCGAGGGGCGCATCTCTAACGCGCATTGTGAGAGTGATAACATAACAATTATAAAAGGTGTATGGAAAAAAAATGAACAATGCGAATCTGGAGTTGAATACACTAAATTTGCATACACTAAATTTTATCAAAATGACGCCTCGTTTGCAAGGGATCTAATTTATATTTTGTAAGATATTATTTTCACATGGTGCGTCAAAGGCCGCGTCAATCACTGACGCAGATGTGTAGTCAGACAAAAGTCGTCCTGTGTGCAACGGGAATGAAACATTATACGATTGTCTTTCAACCCAAAATGATAATTTCAATAACAGTACCTGAAACGTTAACGATGAGTGTTCTCTGTATTCCGCGTGTTGTTCTTAAATCACCATTGAGAGAATTACACAGATTTCTCTGATGCTAATCTCTCGCTCCCCCTCTCGATTTCTTCCTCCACCTCTCTCTCCTTCTCTCCATCTCTTGTATTTGCTTAAACAATCCAATTTTTTGCGGCATATTCAGGATGCAAACCTTTAGTAAGTCACAAGAATTGTTATCCTAACCTTTCTCTTCGTTGCGTTGTGAGAAAATACTCGAATACGTGCCGTGTTTGTAATGAAAAAGGAGACATTCGTGCATGTTACTGTTGTATAGTAGTACCATGCATGTTAATGTGATACGGTAGATATTGGACTTCATGACATAAATAATTATGATAAAGGTGTCTACCCGATCTGCCATCTTCTAACATAATTCTCTCTTTTTGATCATTGATTAACACGGACGAGCGTTTGCTACCGGTTTTGATTTGATTTTGTGATTGCGTCATGCATGGGTGAAAACGATTGGGAAAAACTGCGCTGGAATTGTTAATCGGAGATCTGTTCAGGGGTGGACGTGGGAATTGAGCTGGCGGTGGCTCCCCAAAGTGGAAGCGTTCTGATGGTCATAAGAGAGAGAGAGAGAGAGAGAGAGAGAGATGGGGGGAGGAAGAAAGAGACAGACAGAAGAAGAAGAAAAAAGGAGAAGAAGAAGAAGAGGAGGAGGAGAAGGAAGAAGAAGAGGAAGAGAGAGAGAGGGAGAGAGAGAAGGGGGGGGGGGGTGAGGTGTATAAGATAGGAAATGAGAAACACGCTACTCTCTCACCTTGTTAATCAAGAATGAGCCGAAGAGGGGTTTCACTTAGAGCTCCGGAGAAGGGGCAGGGAGGAGGCATCCGTGAAACCTTCGTCACTCTGGATCCGCCTTGATTGAGTAGCATTCGAATAGAACTATCCATCACACACCGATAGCAAGTAAATTGATAAAAACATAGTCCGTACATAGTCTGTACAAACAAAATTCCCCTTTTGTCTTTTGGGGTTCCTCCCCTCCCCCTCTTCTTTCAAGCATTTTTAACGACCTCGTCTGCCGTGCTCGAAGAGAAGAGGGGGAGGGGGGAGGGGGGGGGGGGGTCTGTGTCGGTTAGATCATCTGCTCTGTCTGTATAGCATGTCTACCAAACGGATCGCTGTCTATTAATATAATATACGCCTATACGCACCCTCTTCCAAAATCGTTCTAAGGCACCTGTCTCACGAATACCAAGCTATTCGCGCTTTAAAAGAAAACAGTGTTTTCTTTTTTTTTAAATTCTACAGAAGTGATACCTAGGACCAATTTTGTATTTAATCATCATCTTTTATATATGTATATATATATACAGGCGAGAAAATGAATTTAATTTCTCTTTATTTCATTGTAATCTTAAAACAATATCGATTTTTATGGATGCATTATAAAACACAATACGGTGCATTTCTTCCGCATAATTTAGGCACTCTACAGGTTGCAAATAATCAGGTTAGAAATGCACTTTATGAAACAAAATATTGCACTCCTATGGTTGTTGCTAGTAAGGAAATTGTAATATTCGAAGTTGGTTTTCAATGTGTGTTCAGTGCTAAATAATGTTATTGTTATTGATGATAATAATACAAATAATATTAATGTTCATAATTTGTTTACACGGGGAATCAGCTTTAAAGCTTTTTTTCGAGAGGGCCAAGAATAGGGTAGAAACAAATATTTATGACGAAACAGGCAACCTTTACACCACCGGAACTCCATGCAGGCCTTAAACAGAAATGTATGACAGTCAGCGGATGTTTGGAAATGTTTAAACGATGACAAGCTTTTTCCCTTGCTTCCTTCCCCTCCATATTGTTTATTATTCGCTCGAATGACAGGATTATTTTATCGCGCGATCGAGTTCGTACATAATGTTTGACTGAACACTGACTTGCACCTAATCTAATAAAAATGGAAAGTTGAGATGATTTTTGCAAAATGCTCGAATCATTAGGATTCCTGCATGTCTGCCTCTTACTTTATGGAATATAAATTATGACAGTACAGACCCGTAACAGGTTTGCAATATGGAGTACCTGGCGTATATGAATTCAAGTGGCGCCACGTTACGGGGGGGGGGGGGGGGGCACAGCTCTGAAATACAAGACGATTATAGGGGCGTAATAGGTAAGCAGTATGGAGTTCTGTGGAATAGATTATAGAATAGTGGTTCAGCAATTGAGATGGGGCATCGTTCTTACATTCAGGGTTATTTAACAGGCCTCCATCTATACAAGGAATGCGATTGATTAAAATAAGGTCATTGATTTCGGAGATGTTGTAACGTCTTCTTTTAATGTTCCACGTGCCCTCCATTTCCTCTCTTCCTTTTTACCTGTGAAAGGAAGAGTGACATTCCCCAACTTTCTGACGCCTGACGGTGGTTGAAACGAGTGTCAAAATGATGTCTCTTTAAGGACACCATATACATTTTTCATACAGCCTATGATCGCCGTAGGCTGTACGTCTTTATTGTGTAATTGTCGGTATCTTAATGTATTCTTGATTCATTGGCAGGAAGTTAAAAGTTTCCAATCTTGCGATTACTACTTTATTACCAATGTGACAAAGTTACACAAAGTTACTCGGTTAAGTATTTGAGTTACACTTCCCGCCTCAACAAAGTGTTTTGATATCTACTTTAGATAAATCAGGAGTTTCATTGGCATAACAATATGACTTCTACAGTACTATTTACATTTGATGGAACAAGTTAGTGCTATAAACCTCTTTCGACGTTGTAATATACTTTGTGCAATTAAAGCTCAGTGTCAAGTCAACATAAACAATGCACGGTTAGTTTAGCTCCTGGCTCCATAAGCATAAGCAGTATTGTATAACGCTGTTACTCCTTTCGACCGGGTATAAGTTACTGATTGGTGTGAGGAGGGGGGGGGGGGTACGCAACTAGACCACTTCATCGGGGTTTACCCCTACTCTTAAACGAATAGTGCAGTTGGTTCTTAACGTACAACGGTGGTGAGGCTCCTCTACACGGGGCCTGCATTTAACGTCCTACCCGATGGACGGAGAGTTTCATCAGCCTCGGTTGGATTCGAACCCGCGATCTTTTGTTCCGCAGCCAGACGCTTTACCGACTGAGCCAACTCGTCTCCTCCAAAATGTTTTAAACGAAGTTATCTTCTGTATCTTTATTAAAAGATACACAGTGTATATCATTATTTTAACATTATTTTGTATTGTGCTTTAAGGGTGCTTCAACATTTACTCCGGCGACAGTTGCTCCGGGCTATTGGGCGCAGGGTCGCAGTATATAAGGAAATTGCTTAGTGTAGTAAATTACCAAGGAATAAATTATTGTCGCAGAAGCTAGTGTCGTATAACTGCTTTTAGTCATCGTTATCTGAAGGTTTGTCGCTAACCCTGCCTATTCATCTTGTTACATGTAGCATGTGTAATGTTAATAGTAAGAGCCCTATATTATATTCCCTCACAAAGGCCTCCGCCCCGTCGAGTGAAAGTAAGAGTGAAAATCAATATTGTCTCTTCCCATTAAAGAACGTAATTACATAATGACAAGAAGGTTTGTTTACAATGTAGGTCGAATCACTCTTTCTCTCTCTCTCTCTCTCTCTCTCTCTCACTCTATGCCTCCCCTGTCTCTCTCACACTCTCTCTTTCTCTTTCTCTCTCTCTCTCTCTGTCTCGAGCTCCTTCTCTCCGCCTAATCTCTTTTTCTAGCATATGTCTCACAAAAAATTAACATAATTATTAATCTTGCTTAGTCATACTGATAATTTTCATCAGTCCCCCTATTCCACCTTTCCCCTCTCTCTCTCTCCCTCTTTCTCTCGTTATCACTCTTCCCCTCACGATCTCCCCCTCCTCTCGTTATCTCTCTCCCTCTCTCTCTCTTTCTCTCTCTCTCTCTCTCTCTCTCTCGCGCGGTTACCTTCCCAGTCTCAATACCTTCAATGAAAGCATTGCTAGCCTGTTCACTGTACTACAAGGAACATAATTCATATAGGCCTACGCATGTGAAAATGACCATTGCAGGCAACGAAATATGAAATTATAATTTACGTTTCGCTTGTAATTATATACCTGCTGGGTAGCATTTTTTTCGTCCCGAACATTTTTTGAGACAACAAAATGTAAGTTCCCTGGAATTCCGAACACAAACTCTACTTATAGAGTATCCATCTCTTTTGTAATGTCTGTCGAATTGAACTTTGGTTGTTGCCAGATAAATCAAGGTAATTTTACAGAAGGTAATAAATGTGAATTTCGATTAAAATGGTCAGAACTTCATATAAATCCCCTCCAGCCCCCACCGCAGCATAAAGATGTATCCATTGACAGCTGCTGTTCCTGACAGTATTTGGTCAATAGCCAACGAACCAGTCTGACGTGTTCTGTGATGCGTTTAAGTTTGGTTTAATGAGTCAAGATAATTATGATGACCGTTGATAAGATGATCACTCCGACATCTCATTAGGCTGCCGAGCATAATGAACATAACTTATCGACGTTGCACGCGGATCATTCCTCATCGAGAAAAGCCGATAATTTGTGGCTGTATAAGATAATCAGCACCTTTATTTTTCGTAGAGGAAGAAAGTTGAAAATATACTGGTGTAACTTAAACATCATTGACAATTACTATGAATATAATATCATTATGTGAAAGTTTCCACAATACATTACGAAAGCGCATTATAGCAATCATCGTTACATACCGAAGGGCTATATCTCGTACAGCTTGCAACTCAACGAACATACATTAAATTAAGAAAGATTTTTTGTCTTCATCAGAACCAACACAAATATACTTCTTCCTCTGCATAATTATTTCTGCATAATTTTATACTTCAACATAATTATTTGCCATTGCATCTACATGGTAAGCCGATTATATCACGAGTTAAGTCTGTACGGTTGATACAGACCTTGCTATCGTACGCTCCCATAGTTTTTTTCATTAAGATAATCGACCATTATGATATTAAAAGATGCATTATTCACGGCATGCGAAGAAAATGGGAGTAGACAAAAAAGGGGAAAATGTTTCATTATGGAACTGGGTAAAGCTTCCTGTTTCATAATGTAATTCAATACTAATGGATTTTGTCGCGCACTCCCACAGTGTTCGTTCAGTGAAGACATTAGGATTAAAATAAGAGGTGCGGCTAAGTGGTGGTAGATGAGGGAAAGAAATAATATCGGGGCGGGGGCATGGGCAGGGGCAGGGTCATAATGGAGGAAACGATAATAGTACAGTGACACCACCAGACCAACGCCAGACCGATCCCAGACCGACCCCAGACCGCCCATAAACCGATAAATTCGTTACCAATCGGGATAATGTCGGCAGGGATCGGTTACCGGGGTTGTCAATCATGGTTCGGTTTCGATGGATATGGCTTGCTAAATGTTAACACATCACTCATAAGTTTCTCAGGCATAATTATGGCCCCGTAGAAGAAACTGGATGATAGGAATGGGCTGTGCCCGGTGCCTGGCTAGATGCGTACCATGGGGGAAAAGTGCCCCCAACCTCCATCACAATGCGGAAATGTGAAAGAGAGTGGAGAGGCAACGTGAAAGGAAGATAATACCACTCTCTCTCTCTCACCCCCTCCCCCACACGACTGCCTCCCTGCTCCCTTGCATTTCCACCTAGTATAATCAAAGCTCTCACTAATAGACAGACACACACAAAAACCTGTAGTTTTACTGCATGTTTTATGACTGTATACATTTTGGCTATCGGTATTGACGCGGGAAACTGGTAGGATGGAATCGGGCTGTTTCCCAAGTCAGTTCGGGATCGTCGGTTTGTTTTTGTGTCATTTGTGACCTGCATCGGTTCCCGACATAGCAACATATTGGTATTTGTATCGTTCTGCATGTTGTCGGTCTTCTCAGTGTGACTGTATTCTTAGACTGGTATGATAGTCCCCCCCCCCCCTCACCCTGTGAATGTAGCCATTGACACTGTGTTTTTAGACAAAATAATAGGCTAACTAAAATTATCCATCATGAAAACAACTAAAGAAAACGGAGCAAAACAGAAGAAAAAAAACACACCGTGTAACATTCCAAGGGCAATTTTGTCGATACGGTCTTATGGGCTGCCCCTCCAATGAGAAGCCAGCTACGCTATTTCTGTGAATTGCAAATGAATCAAGTTCATTAATATCATGAATATCTTCATATGATTATGCAATTATTAAGTGGTGACATCACTTAACATCTTTAAGTAAAATAATGATGATAATATCATTATCGAAATGATTGTCATTACCTAATGATTACAATGGCTTACTGAATGCACTAATTATTCTTTAGGCGACGGGTGGTGCATTTGCTTTAATAACGCTCTAGCAATTATCAGCTCCTCAAGGCGAAGTAATTAACAAATTGAAGACCAGGGCCCAGTTTCATAAAACTTGTTATCAATAACAAATGCTAGATTTCTATGACAAATTTGCTCTTAGCCAATCAAATGCCACGATCTCAGTATGACAGTTATTGTAACTTGTCATTGATTACAATTTTTATGAGACAAGGCCCTGGTTTTACGGTGAATTTGCACAATGAACTAATAGGGCTTGTCACTTTCAATCATTTACTAGCATGGTGGAGACTAATTGCGCTATCAACGTAATGAATAACCGAATCTTTCCAGTCATTCACAACGCTTGGCGGTAGAACACTTCATCATTATGCGGATCCATTGGGTATTCTGTACGTATAGGAACTTCGTTCATGAGCTTTGTTTTTTCATTAACGACCACGTTGTGTGCTGTCAGAATTCAATCAAGCTGTCTATTTTTACGTTTTTATGAGCAAATAAAACTGTAAGGGTTGGAAGTATGTTGAAACAATGCACTTGACATTTTGACAGTAGAATTTCATTATAATGTCGCATTACTGTATTAATAACACTTCTATTTCCAGTTAGTGGTCAGTCATTTAGTCAGCTATCCGGGTCCAAACTCCCAAAGTGATATGTATATTAAATTCTCATTTTCGGACGTAGAATAAAGTTAAGTAACACTTTAATATTGATGTAGGGTTTCACCATGTTTTACCAGAATCACAGAGAATTAGTTATCAGTTTTCAATCTTAGATATTTCAACCCATGTCTAACTCCGATTAGCGTTTGAATGCAAAGCTTCATTTATCTACAAAATGGCTTATATTTTCAATTTGTATCGTTTTATTTCTGGAAATGGTTTAGGTTTTGTGGTTTAATGATTTTTTTTTCTTCTCTTAATGAATTAGTGATCAATTACATCTCATATTTTGGGGGAAAAACCTTTGAATTTTAAAGAAATTTTCGGACACTTTTCCATTGTAAAGTGCTAATACAGTTTTATCTTTTATAAATGTATTCGTACAGAATAATAATCGAAACATAAACTCCAATTTCAAGTCAAAGTCCTGATAAAAAGTCACATCTAACGAAGCAATAGAACAAGATTAAAAACAGGTACATCCCTGTTGAATAAAGGTACACAAACAATCACTCACTCCCATTCATATCCAAAATGAATATATTGCACATTCAAAATGTCATGGTGATGTCTGATGTAATTAAGAAGATCCAAGCTTCTTAAACTCATTTTGAAGATTTGCTCAGCCTAAATGCAGTAGGTCGCGTCAATTAGCCGTCGACGCCATATTGCATGGCGAACAGAATACGTCACCCATTTACTTGAATGCGTTGTGTCACTGTCCGCAATTAAACCATGGCGGCATTACTAACCAACTCGTGATGAGACGGTCTAAAACATGGTTTAATATCCGGTACTTCCCTTTGTGTGCCCATAAAATGAGAGAGTAGGTAAACTTCACGCAAGATTCATTAAGCTGAATCGGACCGTAGCGTGTGTGCGTTCTACTTTCGTTATTGGAAGAAAGATAACACTGTACAGTACTGGAAGAGTCTACAAGGGGGAGGGGGAGGGAGGTGGGTGTGTGCAAGGAATACATAAGTGTTTTACGTAGATAGTAATAGAGCACTATAATTCTCATTTAATTAGTAGGTGAGTGAGTGTGTGAGAGAGAGAGAGAGAGAGAGAGAGAGAGAGAGAAAGAGAGAGGGAGATAGTATGTGTGTGTGCGTGCGTGTGCTGTGCGTGTGAGTGAGACATGAGAGAGATATGAAAGTAGATACAAACATTACGTTGGGCGAGGGAAGGGGCGGACGACTAAATTCATTCCTTATAAGTTCACACAAAAGTTATTAGTGTCCTGGGAGTTATTGTCCAAGGAATAGGTCTAATTCTTATCCTAGGGGACGGTTGCCCAGTGAGGTTGTCCGGGAGGGTGTGTTTATGTGGGTTACTTGTCTAGCTGAAGACGCCCCGACGATAATACTTAAGTGTTTTACGTTTATAGTAATAGAGCACTATAATTCGCATTTAATTTGTGAGTGAGAGAAAGCGTGCGTTGTGCGTGTGAGAGAGACAGGAGAGAGATAGGGAAAGTCGATACAGACATAAGAAGATGGGCGAGGGAAGGGGCGGACGACTAAATTCATGATGTTCCTTATAAGTTAACACAAAAGTTATCAATGTCCTGTAAGTTATTGTCCAATGAGTAGGTGTTCTCCTAGGGGATGGTTGCCCGGTGAAGTTGTCCGGGTAGGTGTGTTTATGTGGGTTACTTGTCTAGGTGAAGACGCCCCTACTATAATCCATCAATGTGTCGTTCTCTCCAGGTAGCATTTCGATGTTTGCCTTCTAAATGTCGCGCAAACAACCTCGGAGCTATCAGAACCTATCAGAGAGAGAGAGAAAACGTCAAAAATTAGGAACACGTAACACGATTATTGAATTTAAGATTGATGATTAAACATCTCCGTTTCTACGTTTAACTTAATGCATCCTTAGAATACACAGTCCCTGTCGGAACAGCTGTATTTGGAGTGGAACCTAACTTAAGTTAGCAGTAAATTTAAAATGGCTTACATACCAGAGTAATGTATTTACTTGCTTCCGAATAGGCAACAGGGTACCATACAATTTTCCGAAAAGGAAAAAAAATCAGAAGGGTACATAAATTCTCGTATCCTATATTTCAAATTAGCCTCAAGCTAAACAAATGTTGATAAGAATTACAGATTTGATGTCAATTATTTATTTCGATAGATGACGACTGCCCTTTTACTTGAGATTTTGCATTGATTTTTCTTTGCAATGCTTTCATATCAGAAAATGTAGAGTTACATGTTTGTTTCTTACTGTAAACCCGAGAGATCTAATATTTTATTTACCGGATCAACCATGCAGCTGCCAACTGCGCTTCCAGAATATTTAAAAAGATGAAAGGGAAGGGCGCAAATTTCAATGAAGTTTGCGATAAAGAGCATATTAGTATATTAACTTTAAGGTAAAAAGATCTGAACAGATTTTGTCACATTTGCCGTCAAGGCTACAAATAGTTCCCAAACATGCCACTTTACTTAAAACAATGATATATTTACCGAGATAAATGTGATGGAGGAGGCACACAAACCCTAATGTCCCCTTCAACGACGCCCCTGTCTGCTTGCTGCCAACGGAGCGTAGAACATCGATCAAGATGTAAAGGGGTTTGTGATGAAACGTCCTTACACTATTCGTCTGTGTTATTGTTTCGGTATGGTATCACGATAAACACGTCACATGCAACGCTGACTACCTTCGTCTTATCTCTATATTTTTTTAAAGACTGTTTTATTTTTACCTGGAAGATTGTTAAATGCAACGTTTTATTTTAAAGAAGATTCTGTCACATGTCATCTGAAAGTTTGTTTGCTTTTCTTCATTCTTTTCTTTTACAGATGCATTTTGCGGTTGCTTTATATCGCACTAACTTAACAATCCATCGCCTACTGGATGCGGGTGGCCCATGTATTATAGAGCCTATGGAAATCTAGTACTTAATTGGCTAATAACCTGCAGTGTTACAAAAAAGAATGATAAACTATATATTTTGTTTATCATTATTCCCTCTGGTATAGATAATTTGTTGTTCATTTTTAATCAACAGTCGATGTTTAAATATTCAATTTTCATTGGCGATTGGAATTGGAAGGACCGACCCGAGCAAATATTTGCATACCCCCCCCCCCTCTCTTTCTCTTTTTCCATTTGTTTTTTGCTTCAGAGTCTGCTTCTCTAGCATTGAAAATCTTATCTACGCCACTTAGATTACACTGTGCCATTCAAAATGATTATGATAATTGTGGAGATGTCATTTTGAAGGTTGAATCATATGAAAAAAAACCGTGGTCAGACCATGGACCCTGCTATGGTCAGACAGAAACATCTCTTTTCTTTCTTCTTTTCCTTTTATCCTCACTTTTTCTTTCTCTCTCTTTCTCTCTCTCTCTTCCCTCTCTTGCTCTCTTCCCTCTCTTGCTCTCTCACTTTCTATCCGTTTCTTTCTTACTGTCTCAATTTCTCTACCGTGTTTAAAACTTTTCACATCCTCTCACTAGGCTCTCAGTGTGCTCCGTTTCCATTTCTTTTGTTTATAACGTGTTCACACTGAAACACTCATTCGACACGACACAAGCCCTATACATCATTATTTTCACATGATGCATATTTTCTTCCTATCCTCTTTGTCCTCTCCGTTTGCCTCTGCTTCTATCTATCTTGGATTATATTTCTCTCTCCTTTCCCGACACTCGCTTTCTGTCAATCTTTCTCAATTTTTCTTATCAAGACTTTGTCATATTTTCATTCACCCGACTTGCTTCCTCCCACCTATCTCTTTCACACTCAAAAACCCGAATATATACAGCACTATAAAGAACACCCGTGGCTAGAGTTTCTGTGGGATGTAACTCTTTCTCACTTTCTTTCTTTTTTCATTTATTGTCATCCATCTGTTCCACCTTTCCTCTCGATTTCACCTGATAACACTCCCCGTATACACTCACCGTACATGCGCGCACCTTTTTTTTTAAACCGCCAGTTTGCAATCGTATCTCGTTTTAAGAGGCTCTGTCTCGGCATATGACGTACCATATGCAGACCTTGCTTTGGAATGCTTTTACTCTCAAAAACAAAAGCGGCGACGAATTCGTTTACGAAGACCATAACCATGGCAATTATCAAACCAACATCCATTCCACACATGCTCGAGATATACTCTTACCGCTTAAAATAACTAGTAACACACGATCAGAAGCGTTAATCATAGATACAATCAAAATGCCATGTGAGATAATGGCGCCACGTTTGTGACGTAATAATGGAAAAGCCGCCACATGGCCAAAGCTTTAAGTAATGGCCCACTCACAATTTCTCCTGTCTGATGTTTTATTTTTATTTGTATAAAACAGCGTGTTGAGCGTATTAAAATTAATCTTTATACGATAGCAGTCATCCTAGGGATAGGAAAATTCCTGTGTATTTAATATTTATAAGTAATTTTCTTTTTTGTAAAATATTTTTATAACAAAACACTGTATACATATTTTATTATTATATGTACCTAAGTACATTGTAGTTTTCTTAATTATTGTCTAATTCTCTATAGTTTTTCATTATAGTTTTTTTAAATTTTGCTTAATGTTACTGAACAAATATTTTTGTTGGTCTTCAAATTTGTAATTCATTGAAATTGTTTAAATTGGTACTCTTATATAAAGTAGTACGGAAATGCTTTTGATTAATATTTCATGAATTAGATTATATTTGTTTAAAGGAAAGTTCAGATTATACATGTACATCAGTCATGGAAACTGAATTTCAATGATTAATTATTTCAGTAATAGACGCCCGTGTAAGGGTAATCTGAGGTAAAAATAGCCTATTGAAATTTGACAATCATTTTTCTATTTATTATAATAAAATTCTTGATAATTTATTCAAACTGCGGTACTTGATTTAAGAAAACTAACTGCATGTATACGATTTTTTCTTGAGTAAACCATACTTTGTACATCCTTAATCTATGAAATCCCTAATGATGACGGATGATGAAGGTGGTGATAGTGATGACGATGATGATGATGGTGATGATAATTGTTTTTTAACTTGCACATTTCTTTTTCAAGTCTTGCATTCATAAACACGAGCAGTAAATGCTACCCCTGAGAATAAAAGCGTATTTTAAAGTATCTGAAGAAAGGAAAAATGACGATAATCTATTTCGGTGTAAGAGCCAACGGAGATATCGTGTGTACGCCCTTGTATAAAATCGATTTCCGCTTACATCGTAGGCGCTGTATTTCAAGCGTTGACGTTAAATCAATCAAAGGCCTAGATATCAATCCTTCTTTTACAAAAACGAAATTGTTCAGACCCATTCTCTCATCGTTTAAGAGTTGATTCATATTTGCATATCTATTTCTATATTCATTAAGTCGAAATGAATGCAAATATGCTGTTACTTCGACAAAGCAACAACCACAAAAAGGGAAAAATAAGAAAGTATACATTTGACAATGCCCATCATACAAATTGATTTAGTTGTTCGCCCAGGACAGCGAAATTTTCCATAAAGATACATCCATTATGTCATCGTGATGCATTAGGTAAGAAGAATGTAGCAGTCAGTACGGTACTTGATTTAATTTGGCAACAGTGGGCTCACAGTCGTTATAATTTGGAGAGTATTACATTGCGACACTTGCACATGAGGTAAAAAGCTTTAATTGAAAGGCAATTCGAAATGTTATATTATTATGTTGTCTTTGAAAAAATACACCCGGACTTGTACACACACACACACACGCACACACCCGCACGCACGAACACGCATATTAGACAACCAATTGTTGTAATGCAATTTTTTGGAGGAACAGAACTAACAATATATTTCAATATATATTTCAGTTCCTGTAACTCCTGAATACAACAATGAATAGAAGGGGTTTGACCCAAGTACAATCATCGTGAAGTTTTCAATACTTTAGCAAAACAAATCTAAAATCTTTTATAAATGTAATGCTTCCTGGGAGAAATTTCAATTATTTAAACAATTTTTTTAAAAACTTCAATACAGATCGATCAATCGCTCTTATTTACTGGGTGTGAGCCACAAATATATGTTTAAATAAATCTAAAATCGTTCAGCGTAACGAGTATGGAACTAAAATCCACAAAATACAAAACACCGGTGAAAATAAAGAGAAGGTTATTTTAATGGTTAACCTGTATGGTAACTAGGTAACTAATTGACTTATATTTATAGTTGAAGCAATCAAGTATATCCAATGCAAAATTGCGTCTCTGTCGACCGTTCATCTGGGCACTAATATTCATAAAACATTCAAGATGTAAAATTGCATCCAAATTCCTTCCTTTAACGACAACATGATACAGGGGGGGGGGGGAGGGGGCAGAATTAATGCAATGGGGGGGGGGGGGGGGGGGCGGGGTGAATACATTTTGTTGACATTATTGTGTACGACAGGAAACGGTATTTACAGACAATCTTGCCAATAAAAACTAGTTTACACTGTTTGTAAAAAGTCCCGACTTTATGAAATTGCTGCCCACCTAAAAAAGAACTGAAAATTTACCATTATGGAATACTAATGAAAGGGGGACTCTCATGTGTGATAACGGGGCCCATAATGGAGCTATGTATATTGTTTGTCGATTGACATACTCTAGTAGAAAAAGCATACTGTCATCATACCGCTGTAAAGGTGAACAAGTAGAGGCTAAGTGATGTCCATTCTGATAATTAAAACTTACTCATGATTGACAGTAAACGTAATGTAATACATCAGGAGATTTAAGAGACTGTTTTTTGTTACGACATTCGATCGGGCTATGTCCTGACTTGCCATATCCGCACAGCACCGGATGACCCTGCACTCATGTACCATCATTATGGGCAGAGGTAACTATATCATTGTATATTCAACATTTATATAATTATGTCTATTCTACAATGTTTGCCGGAGAACATTGTCCCAACTTTGTCCAACGTAGCACCAGCAATTGAGTGTTTGTTACAATAGAACAATTTGAATAAATTTCTCAACTGGCAACTATGTAGCAATAATTTTAAAACTACCAGTACAGAAAACTAGTAAAAACAAGAGAAAAAAATCAAACTAATATCAAAATGAAATCGAATTTTATCAATGTTTTGTCTTACTCATTTATGTGTAAGAGGTGATCAACCCACTGCTTTGTTATCAATATCTTCTTTAGACGGCGGCAGATGCAGACTCTGTTTCCTACACCGTTTCTTAAAGGCATCGTTTAACAATGTTAAATCTGTGATTCACGGCCCTACGTGTTGTCAGTGTCTGTGATATGGTGTAATATTGAAGCCGTAAAAAATTGCGCTTCAAAATCATCAAGAAGTGCCTCAAAAAAGAAAAAAAAATGTTTGAGTGACCGGTTTTACCATGCTCGTTTTCCCCAATAGACTGTAGTGTTATGAAAGCCGTTTGGCAAACGCAAAATATGGTTTCGATTTCCAATCGTAAATATATTGATAATCATACAGGCGATCGGCTTGTAAAAGTCATGGAGTTCCTGACTGACCTAAAGGTTTATAATTATAATTGCAGCATGAGCTAAATCCAGGATTTTGTTTCAGAATTTGAGACAAAGTTACCGGATCCCTTTAAACATTGTCAGCATGAAGGAAGGCTATGGATAGTGATCACCCTGGTTGTAATAAGCCTCCTGTGTTGTGATATCTGTTCCCAGGGTCGTCACGAATATTCATTGAACCAGCCAAACGCGAGGCTTCATGGTGGGCAATGTATGATCAAAGACGCCGTCTTGGTAGAAAATTCATAAATAATGTTTCTCATAACACCAGGCTGGATGAAGGTGCGAAGTAAGAAGAACAAATTACAGAATGTCGCAAAATATTCACTTTTCATCGATGAGCATCGGATTTTCCTTGATACTAGGTTTTTAACGCCCTCCAAACAAAAATCAAATAAGTACGAGTGTAGTATGCACCGGTAAATGAAACTTTCCTGTGCTAAGGAGCCTCCTTTTTAGTAGGGGAGGGTGAGGGGGCAATACTTTGGCCTCTCAACTGACTCACCTAACTGTGCATTTCACTTACATCCCTGATATTACTGCAAAATACATTAAACAAGGATCAGTATTTACTAATACTCGTATTGATTAGCTTGTAAGGAATTTGACCACTTCTTTTAGACTCAATAGATCCTTAATAGATATGCCCCGGCAGATAAAGCATTCCAAATCACTCTTTTGTAAATGAATTGTTCATCTATGATCTTTTATTTTGGGCTGACATAATGCAGCCCAACAATTCTACAACTTCACATCTACTTTAGATAGTACGTGCATTTATCTCGTCCTATTGTAATAGGACGAGCACCCCCGTTATAAGAGTTATAAACAGGGGCGGATCTAGCTTTTTGCCAAGGGGGGTGTTTGACCCAGTGGTGGACCCAGGATTTTCCAAAAATCGCGCCGTTTTACTGTTTTACTTTTTTTTCCTCCTTTTTTTCCTCTCCCCCCCCCCTCTTTTCCCCCTTTTCCCCCCTTTTTTCACTTGGCCGTCCAAGGGGGTGTTTAAACCGCCGAAACCCCCTAGATCCGCCCTTGATAAAGCAAATCATTATCATCATGTTCGTTTCACCTGCGCCCTCATACGAGAGGGGAGGTAAAGAGCGCCTCCTCAATCCTGTGTGTACGGTGTAGATTTATAACAAGCGCAAGCGAGTTGTGCCTTCTCGTATGGTAATTATGCATACGGAAAACGATCGCACTTTAGGGGAAAAACGCCAGCTAGAATACCCCGAGCCAAAACTGGGAAAACAGTTTTTTCCCAAAGGCTGCGCATGATAGAGTCAGCTAGATAATCCTGCACTTCGCTGTTAATCTATAAGTCCCTTGGCAAAAGAATACCATTATTCATGGCGGAGAGGCTATACTTCTTTCGATGATACTCATTTCGTATTATGAATACAATCTTAAAGGCGTTGTTAAATATTTTTCTTCGAGCTCATTGCACACAAATTGTCTAATATTACTTAAAATACGAATTTAAACCTTCCAAAGTCGTCTAAACTGAAGATTATTCAGGAGGGATGATTATAACTGATGTTCATAAAGTCGTTTTTCCAATTCCAGCCTTCCGTCTGAAATCTTGACTATATATCTTGATAATCACTGTGCAAGCCCCAGATGAGCAGTAGTAGCTAAGTTGTTTACAGAAACGTAAGATACGCGTTATAATTCTACACGTGAATTAAAATGTTAGATTACAGAGCCCATTTCATTTAATGAAGAAAATTCAACTTCTGAACTTACAGGGTGGTCAGTACCAAAATGGATTACACCAATTTACTAGTTACTAAACGGTCAATTAAACAATGTCATTCCATATTGCTAATACTATACGTGATTCAAAATCATCCTAAAAGCAGTCAGTTGGCGAAATAGTTTGTAAAGAAGCAGTGTTTGTCGAAATGGTGGGCATCATTTAGGCTTACGTATCATAGGGCGTGTTTATGCTCAACCTTTTCTGGCCAGAATCAGGCATCTGTTACGCGTTTAGTTTAAAACACGGTTGCGTCCTTTCTCACTTTTGAAGAATCACCGAAAAACGGCGATCACGATCGCCGATCGTAAACTCACAAAAAGGTGCGTTTACAATTTGTAAACGCGTTTAAATGGGGTCAACGCACTGACCTCTAGTGGGTCTACGTAGCATGCACAGTGCAGGTTTGCGAATCCAGCTGCAAGACCAATTAGGGCCACCCAGCAAGAATTGCCTGGAGGAGCCAGAGAAGTGAGCATAAACAGTACACCGTGGAACTGCGATTACGATGAGCGTTTACGATGAGCGTTTCATATCGCTCATTCTGCCTTCAAAATTGAGCTTAAACGCAGCCATAGATGTACCTAGAGACTTAGATACTTTGATTTATGACAGATATATTTATTACTACAGCTTAAAGCCACATCATGTATTAAGAATTTAACACACTTGCATGTGGTAAAGAATATGAAACCATAGGGTGTCCCGTGACCCAGTGCAAATAGTTGACACTGTCTTTAATTGAATAGCACGTTGTACTACAATTATCCTTGGACATCGGTTCACTATTCACTAACGCTAAATGGCGTTGGGTAGCCTTTTGGGCTTGTCAAGTTACGCACCCTAGAGACAGCCGGGTCAATATGGTCGTGTGAGAGTGGTAAAGTGAGGCTTAATTCATCGGCGGAGGGTGTAGAAGGTGGAGAACACGGGGGGGGGGGGGGCGTGTTGTCCCCCTTAGATTGAGAAACGTGTTTTGGGGTTGTTGGCTCTTTGATGTGGGGGGGGGGGCGGGGGCGGTATATTTTTGTTTTTGTTTGTTGTCGATTGACGGGGCCACATGAGACACATTCCCCCCGTAGATACCCTTTTTTGTTAAGGAAGGGGGGGGCTCGATTGATACGTTGTTATTGTCGTGGCCTTTGCCTCTCGATATTTTAAGATTTAATAAGATCACGTACCTCAATCTCGTTGATTCTGTACATGTATTTATCACTTTTTTTTTCTTTTTTTTTTTACAATTTTCCAAATATTTTGACTTTTTCCAACTTGTGCCCCTATATATATATTCCGGGACCTGCGACTGTCATTTTAATAAATCACACCGATGGGTAGGAAGGTGATAAAACCTCATTACGATGATGTACATCTATACATCATGATCTGCATACACGCTTACATGAAGACAAATCCTTGTGTACAGAATCCTACTTGATTACCATCGAGAGTGTTACGAAAAAAGGTACCCTAACGGGTGATCCAACATTTTCCCAGGCGATAATTTCTCCGGGCTTTGATTCGGAAAAAGTTAAGGATTGGGGCAAAGGTTGCAATAGAACATTTTTGTAATGTAATAAAATTTAATCCATAAATATTTGTCAAGTGTCATGTTACAATTATTTCATTCACATGTAATGAGTAATTGTATTTCAAAAGTCAAAACATGAATTGCATACATTAATTTGCTAGGTAAATTTCAAGTTTCAAATTTATTGTTCCTCATTTTACAAAAAGTATAGACATAAATTATATATATACAATATGAGCACGTCTCAATGAAACTCAATTCATGTGATATTGATTAATTCATAAAGTAAAATGTGAGGAACCTATTGAAAAGCAGTGCTGGTACATTATAGGTTCCTGGTTAAAAAAAAGACATCGTATAGATGTAAAAACAAGTAGAACAAACATTATGGCTTTTTCTATTTATATTGAACATGTATTAATGCATGCAATTCGCATTCTCAATCTTGATATACATCGTAACAGGTTGAATGAAATAATTTGCAACGATGCGCTAAATTAGATTTGAGTATGTCCTATTGCGTGTTAGGTTTGGTTTATGTTTTGAGTGGGGTTAGGTAGAGTTTTGGTTCCAGCGTTTAAGTTAAGAATTGAGAGAGTGTAAGAAAACTAACGCAGAGTAATTATTGTCGCAGATGCAAGTGTTTAATACACCTGTCCCATCAAATTTATTTGGCCTGTAGAGTAATTAAACGAAGTAGACTCCCAAATAATTGTACTCGACAGATATTCTGTTGTCTCTTGTGATTTGTATTGTGAAAGCTTGAAGGCATTTCATTTTACTAAATTTTTTGAGTGGTTGAGAGTCGCTTATTATAATCCGAAGAACGAAATAAGAGCAACGAATCGAAATGAAGCGGTCCGAGATTTTATTGGGAAACCCTAGCAGATTTAGTGTCTTTTGGAAGTTTTGATAAATATATTTGAATGCGACCTACTATGATTTTTATTTATGGATACTTTATGAATTTGTTCGGAAACACTAAGTATTGGACAACACCCTAACGCTGTTGTGCATGCAATGACTCAAAGCTGATTTGAGCCGTAAGCTCCCTGCTGGAAAAAGAATACCCTCATTCACACATATTCACAGTGTGAAGCACAGTGTGAAATCACAGTTCACACTTTGAACACAGTGTGATTCACACTGTGAATGAGTTCGAATGAGGGTGTTCTTTCCTTTTCCGGTTATCCACACTGTGAACCACAGTGTGAAACGAATCGAGCACAATGTGAAAACGCCCCAATTAAACATTGTGGAGCACACTGTGATTCACACTGTGAATGAGTGTGTTATTTCCAGCAGGGCTGTCTCTTTGCTAGGCTCTTTTTAGAATATAATGTGACATGTATAGCCCTATATATACGTCTGCTTAAAACCCTTCATTTCTTATTGATCTGTTGCCCTTTGATTTCCTATTTCACGGTCATTTGTTTAATGATCGTGGTTGGGTAGAAGGAGGCAGAACCATTTTCATTTCCCTCCCAACTCGAAGATTTTCAATCGCCATACTCGGTATATTAGCAATCACAATGACAGGTCGGATGTGTTTTCAATAAGTGAGCGCTAGCTAACACACCGGAAACGAGTTGCATGGTGGGGGATTCAGGCGTGATGCATCCCATTTCAATTAATCTGTCTTCTACATTGAAACCTCAGTCACACTGTCAAACCGAAGTCCGCACCGACTCCGCACCGACCGATGTTTAGCCATTAGGGGTAATGTAGTCTTCTGTCGTAGCTCTAGTGTCGGTCGCGTTCGTGTGACTGCAGTCACTCTTCCATCAGCCCATCTAGCTAAGTGCCAGAATGGTGTTAAATCCACGTAAAATAATGAGAGCTATGATCCATCTTGCTCTAGGCTGAATCTGCCAGAATGTTGAACTATTTGCAATCACGAAGGGGAAAGTTGCTATACGACTCTGAGGTTACAACAAAATTCAGTGTAAGCGAATCAGTCTGTGAGGCTTAATATAATTATGTTCTTTCCAATATCAGGGAACGTCAGACGACGGTGCTACAATCATAGAAAAGAAATCATAAAATATGAAAATGTCATCGGCATGATTCTTTAATGAGAAAGATTCAATCGAAATTGTAATTTGAAAAATATGAAATACATTGTTATGACGCATTTGGGGATTATAGAATAGATGTGGAAATGGGTTTGGGCTTATGGAGCGAGGTGTTTAAATCCATCAGTTCGGCTCATTCCTAATTCTCAAAAAAACCTTGAGAGAGAGAGGATAGGATCCAGTGTTAAAATTTTCTGTCTGGCTCTAAATTTGTTGAATCTCTAAGAGAAGACTCGGATTGTCCAGTAAGATTTGCTCACTTGTTTCTGTTCCTGACCGTCTTCTTATTCTGCGAACTAAATGAGAGTGAAAATGATAATGTAACCTTTACATTTTTTTAGGCCAAGATTAATTTTGAAGAAAAAAAATATTGACTGACCTTTTCAAGTCGAAAAATGAAAGCAAATGAATAATTTGCTCAAGTGTGGATCTGCGTTCATTGACTCAGTGATTCAATAACGAATAGTTATTGTTTTAGCTCAAAATTTCACTGAAAACAATGACCTTCTTTCATTTGAAAACATGGCGTATACATGGACTATATTATGATTGTGCACTGACGGGATCAGGGTGAAGAACAGGACACTTTTTTAAAACAGTTTTTCAGATTTGTGAGAGCACTGTCTTGTTTGTTTAAAATATAGTTATTATACAACATATTGATAAAGGGAAAGGTTCTTTAGATAATCAGATTTATTTTTAGATAATAATCAATTATTATGTGTTACGTATATGTACAACGGTGTAGCCATGTGAAGCACCTACCGTCATTGTCAAAAGGCAATGAAAAATGAAATGATATAAAATAATAAGAGAGATAGAGAAAGAAGAGAGGATGGGGAAAAATAACCCGAGAAAATAATCACATGACACTCTTGCATTTAATTCATCTTGCAAATCCCCTTCCTATCCCAAAACTTGATTAATGCTAGCCCACTTAATCTCTGTATAATCACATGCGACCTAGAAATTGTCGACCTCCATTTTAGGAAAATAAAAGCGAAGTTGCTTACAGTGCTTTGTATTTGAAGATACCTTATCATGCCCCTAGCTCGTCTCGTCTCCCGATTTGAATGCCCTTTGTAGAATCAATCAAACGCTCGTTGTAACGACGATCAGAAATCTATACCAATCTTGCAGTGATTATTTTTGAAAACATCCTGATGAATAGGTACCGTCTTCTCACAATATCTGGGTCCTATCTTCCCAAGTCCGTTGTTAGCACACTTGTTTGTCCATACATGTTTGAACAGAGGAATTGGATATGTTAGTGATTTATTATCATGAATTTTTTCTTTCTTTTTCTTTTCATCCCTTCATTCCGAATTGAGCCATTTCCTTGACATCATAATGATGATTTTAAATTGCATTGTCTTAAATTTGACTGAATGTCATTTTCAGAATGCTATGTTTTCAGTTAAAACTCATTTTATATATTACCCTTTTGTATTAGATTTTAGTGGGTGTCGCTTTATGAATTATGATGCTAATGCTCATTATATGTATTATCCGTATTATCCGTTTTTACTAAATTTTACACATGCTTTCTTTACCGATTCCGAATCGGAGCACACATTGCACATGTTGTAGCATAATTTATGTCAACGTTTTCCTAATTGTTTGACAGTAATGTATAAAGCTGCGGATTTCTACGAGTATTGAGTGGATAACGTTATCTTATTTTATCGTTTATTTTATTTCCAGTTCGTCCTGATTATTTTGACAAGGTTAGGCAAAGGATTGATTGCAGATACAGGTTTATAAGGACAAAAAACTCGAGATACATGTACAGGTACTAAGACATGCCCTAGTTTTTTTTGTTATACTACACGTACATAATGCAACGAGATTACTTGTGTGTATTATGAAAGAATTGATTGAAAAACACAGCGAGATTAGATGGAGAGGGAAGAAGCGAGAGAGTGAGAGGGAGAGAAGAGGGGAGAGAGAGAGAAAGATAGGAAAGGAGAGAGAGAGATAGATAGATAGAGAGAGAGAGAGAGATAGGTGGGGGGGGGGGGTAGGGGAGGGGGGATGCGGAGTGGAGTGACTGAGGGAAGGTATAATTCAACACCAAACAAAAAGTATCCAGCATTTACAAATGTTGCTTGAGAACATTATATGTGTGTGTGTGCGTGTGTAAGCAGCAAATGTAATACATGTAAGCAAAATGTCGTACAGAATGGGAAATTAATTGCAAGCTCCCATTCCAAATGAATTAATTGTGAAGCCTTTAAAAACAGCGGCAACATTACTCTAATATAAATTATTCATGAACATAATCCAATACCTGTGTCGACTGCGTGCAATTAGACAGACATTTTCATCGTTATATGAAAGCCTATCTGCACTAGTTTGGCCAGGAGGGATTATACCTTCCTGCAAGGTCACTGACAGGTGGTTTTCTCATCAAATCAGCTCTCGGTTAACATAAGAAAAGGGGATCATGGGGAACCAACGGGTACCGCTTAGGCATTGTTTGCTATATAGAGGGCTCAAGTAGCTACAAGTAGTGCAGTCCCACTTAAGGGCATGTGTATGGGCGCTGATTTCTCGCAATTTAAAAATCATTGTAAATAGTATTATCTTCCCATAACATAAAGTTTTATCGGAGTAAATTAATGATCTCTGTTATGTATGTGCAAGAGAAAAAGCAGTATTTTTAATAGAAGTATGTATACTAATTTGTAAGCATGAAACGATAATTTAAAATAAAATAAAATGTCCCAAAATACAATATCAAAATATTAAATTGCCATTTAACTGTTGGTCAAGTTGATCTAATATTGGATTCATGTAGCTATACCTTTACGGAAAATGTTAATCCTTCTTCTAGCATGAAGGCTTCTCTTTGAACCTATTTCTTTTTTGGTATAATGACGTTTCTTATGTCTAACGAGTGCAACTGCATATCGTGTACACTTGTAAAGAACAGGAAAATACATGATGGACCTCTTTGACTTGGTGACATTTCAACCAATATTCCAATAACTGTTTTACTCGTGGCGACTGGGTAGTGTGGTAGATAATCTAGTAGGATTGAATCGAGGTGAGGGTAATGGGTTTTTTGCGGTACCATACGGATGTAGGAGGTAGGAGTGAAGGAAATGAGAGAGAGAGGGGGATGGTCAAGAGAGGCAGAGGTAAAGAGAGAGGCGGAAAGAGACAGTGGCCTAGAAAGAGAGTGAGAGAGAGAGAGAGAGAGGAAGAGAGAGAGAGTGAGAGAGAAAGAGAGATAGAAAGAGAGAGAGAGAGAGAAAGAGAGAGAGAAACCCACACCTTTTTTGTTTTTATTCTTTACTTTTTTTAATAGAATATATACTGTACAGCGCGTCCCAGAAACAACGAAACCGAGAATTATCGATGTTTTTGTAAAGCTTAGATCCACTTCCTGCATTTGATGGAATTCATATGAGGCATATTTCATGCATGAGTGATTAAAATCAATCTGAAGAGAGGGAACCAAAAAGGTGTCCTATGAAAGGGCAGAAGCTGCACTTTATAGAAATATGATTTCCCCTTTGAAATTCAGATACCGTCCGCCAAATGACTTTTTGGTTCCCTCTCTTCAACTTGATTTTAATCACTCATGCGTGAAATATGCAAAATATGAGTTGCATCAAGTGAAAGAGGAGGTAGAGGTAATATTTTACAAAACAACAACAACAACAAAACAGCACAACGACAAAACAAACTAGAAATGCAATCGTGTCACAACGATATGCGTGCAATGACGCCCGTGTTTCTACGTGTAAAACGAAAGAACTGCTCTCGGACTATCTAGAGCATTGTGTAAGAAGTCTGTAGTTAATGTGATAGTGGAGATAGGTAGGGCGAAAGAAAGGCCTCAAAAACGGTCTAAAACGAACAAAATGGCGCCTGGAAGGTCACGCATTAGTGATTCCGGGGAACGAAGATTTTCATATTTACAATGATGGCACATGTTTACATATTCACATATTAGTATACATATACCGTGTGTCTCAAAAAAAACGTAACACTTTTGAAATGGTTGCCAAATTGAGCATATATAATTTTATGAAAAAATGTCTATATGTATGGAAAGCTAAAGGACCAACCTTTCATATGATATGAAAAAATTAAAAAAAAATCATGCTTCGATGGACAGTGTTCACTTAAGTTAGAGGTATGAAAATGGGCCTGCGCAGGATTTTTCCTTCCAATTTTGGACAGGTAAATTACTTGTAACTTACAAAATAAGGTCGATATGAGATATTCATGATCGATGGATCAAAAGGATATTTTGAATCAAAAGGATATTTTGAATACCTCGAATTCTGGTATTTTCAATGCATAATGAATGATGTACTTAGCTATTACATGTTTGGGTCATTCATAAAACCTGAATAAAATGTGATTGATGATCCACCAAACTTACGGAAGAAAACTGATAAAGAAAAGGCAAGGGGTAGGTGATGGGATGGGAAAAGGTTGTGGGGGGGAGGAGAGTGGGTTGCATAATGTCAATTATGATTTTGAATACGGTATTTCAATTTAACATTTTCCCATTCTTCCTTCATCCTGTTCACATCTACCAGATCAATGATACAATAAGATGGGAGTGGAAGTTGGTGTGTGTGTGTGTGTGTGTGTGTGGCAGGGGTGGTGTTTGGGGATTGATAAATGACAGAGAGAAAGGACTGGTATTCAAAACATCCTTTTAACTCTTAATCCATCGATCATGAATATCTCATATCAAACTTATTTTGTATGCTAAAAGTAACTTACCTGTCCAAAATTGGAAGGAAAAATCCTGCGCAGGCCCATTTTCATACCTCTAACTTAAGTGAACACTGTTCATCGAAGCATGATTTTTTTTTCAATTTTTTCATATCATATGAAAGGTTGGTCCTTTAGCTTTCCATACATATCAACATTTTTTCATAAAATTATATATGCTCAATTTGGCAACCATTTCAAAAGTGTTACGTTTTTTTTGAGACACACGGTAGATCAATTTGCACAATACAATACATTACAAAAATAAACATGCAATTGAAAGGGAAGGAGGGCCGACTATTAAAAAAGCAGAGCTTGTAGGGTGTAGGCCCCCAGTGACCTTGGTGGGATGATAGAGACTACGCCTACGAAGTTTGAACAAAATTGGGATAGAGGAAGGGAAATGAACGGTTAAAACACTCTGCATATCGTCCCCCATTCCCTACCCTCTCACCATAATGTGACGAACCAATCTCTGTCTATTATTTGGGTTACTATACTGGCCTTTCCCCAGGATGAAATATGATCGCTATTAAATTAGTTTCAGGGATTTGGAAGGGGAGAGATGCTGTGTAGAAAGAGGAATCCAATATTCATTTATCATTTGAAAGCAATTTGATGCTTTCAGGGTCCCAATTCCGCCATCGCAGCAAATCCGGAAAAAGGGTTTTCCCTATAATACGCTTGGCAATGATTTATTTGCTGTACTTAGCAGACCCATTTACTTGTCTGGATGTTTGTTATCCTGAGTGCACAAATTAAATATAAACTTTGGTGTTAGTGACAGCATGTTGTAATTATTTCCTTTAGACAATGATATCTTATTGGCAGGAAACAGGGTCAACATTGTGACATACATCGTATTATTGCCTTCCTTTTGAACAATATTGACGATGTTCGTAGTTAACGGCTGGTAATTCAGGTAGATTACATCAAATTGAAAGAGTATACCGTTACCGTGTTTTTATCTATGCATAGGTAAAGAATTAAATGCTTAGCATGTGAAATAGACTAATATACAAAGAGAAACCCTATATTCATAGAAACGTAAAACAATTCTGACGTTTTTCTCATATATATTTATAGACATTATGGAAAATGGTTCCCTTTATCTTGAGAGTAAACATGTTTGATTAGACAGTTCTTGAAACGCTTTCAAGCGTCACTTTCACGTGAAGTTTAGGATATCTAAATACACACCTGTCGAGAGTGGTTGGCAGCACATAAATCATACGAATTGGACTGACACGCTGGTATTAATTATCCGTATTAGAATTCACGCAATGTACCAACAAAATTACCTGCACTTTTCATGAAACCAGGTTGGTCTTATCGTATTTATTTACACTGACTCATGGTCGTATATACGTTTGGCATAACATTTGAAGATAGGAATATTACTGTAAATGTATTGTTTGTATTGAATGATTATTATGGCCGTCAAAGATACACAATCCTTTTCAATAGAACATAAGTAAAATATAATTTAAAAATCAAATGAGGTAATTATACATATTTATATAGGAATATTGTGATGAAACAAAAATTAACGCAAATGATCAAACACAAACACAATACATCAGTAATCAACTTGAGTTCTTTCTCCGTTATCAAGGCAGTATGCGTTCAGTAAACATTTGCATATTAAATATAAACAGATTCAACGAGAGTACAGATTTAATGATGATCATCATGATGACGAAAAGTATTCGAACTTGCTAAAATCGCGCGGGGCTCTATATATCGGTCACAAAAATTGCAAAAAAGAGTTGACCACTCCGTCGAGCCGGATTCGAACCAGCGACCTATAGCTAGTCGAGCGTACGTAATCCCATAGGGTGGTATTCTCGAAGGCGGACTAACTTTAGTCCATGGTTTAATCCTCCGATTAAGTATGGAATGCCACGTGTCCATAAGAATATTTTTTTGAATAATTTGATATGTCCCTAAATTACCATGATAACATAATTATTTCATAGTTATATTGTTGTTTATCAATTATGTTATTACATTTTATATAAATTTAGTGACAGATTAAATTATTCAAAAACATATTCAAATTAACACTTGGCATTCCATACTTAGTCGGTGGATTAAACCGTGGACTAAAGTAAATCCGCTATTGAGAATACCACCCATAAAATTCAAACTCTTGCAAGCTTAATATCTAAAATCAAAGCTTAAATTAATTTCAAAAGGGGGAATAAGTAGTAAGTGGGGAGGGGGAGTTGTTTGTCTTTTGTTTGAACGGTTGATTGTAAAATGCATCCGGCTTAGAAGAAATTAGTTAAAAGAAGAAGAAAAAAAGCAACCACTCCGTCGAGCCGGATTTGAACCAGCGACCTAGAGATGTCAGTGTTTAGTGCCTCTACAGTCTCCCGCTCTACCAACTGAGCTATCGACGGTTGATGTTCGAGACAGTGGGAAACGCGGTCTATTAAAAATGATAGTGTTTTCTTATCAGAATATTTAAGCTATCACATTTGGTAATAAATAACTAATTACGTATTTAGATTGTATTACCTTTTTTTGACACCATAATATGGTTTGTGTCTACACAAGTTGGAATGTCAAATTTCGTTGAGGTTATTTATCCGGGTTGCTGTAGATGATATACAAATTTGAAATTACAAAAGAAAGAGGGCGATGGTGATGATAATGAATACCAAAGTAATTCTCTAACCCTCACCAATCAGTTACTTGTCACGATTTTTTTTTACCAGCCTTGCACAGAGTGGAATAGACCGACAGCCCCTCTTCAAAAGCGGCTTTCCCTCTTAACGAAATGTCAAAATCAGCATCATGCAAGACATGCACTTTCCTTGTAATCAATATTCCTCGAACATTAAAATCCTCAAATTCACTAGATGTCGCTATGGCCTTGCGGGTACCATGAATATTAAATGAAGAAAACGAACTTCAAATGGGAGAGTCCTTCGAATTTAATGGATGATGCTTTCCCAAACGGTTACCGAAACGGAAAGGCCCCCTGCCATTGGGGATATAAAGTCAGAAACTCATGATGAGCTTGCACGGGTAAGCTCAACATTTAAAGGTAAGCATTAGCATTTGGAATTGATAGAAATATTTATCTCAGAAAATACGGCCACAATACTAATAAAATGATATTTTTCAAATGATTTTGTATTAAATTAAATTAAATTCAAATATATTCATTTCCATAAATCAATCAAAACATGAAAAATGCTTACATAAAATTAATATCAAATGATATTTGCTATATAACATAGAGGGAAAAAAAAATTTAGTCAAGTAAAGATACAGATATCGATGTTGTTGTCCGATGAAACACTCAACATTATATTAACAAGATTGTGCAGTTGTGCTTCTGACATGTGTTTTCCAGAGAAATTGTCAGTAGGTTTTCGTTTGTTTTTGCTTTGTTCTGATTGTATTTCTTTATAATTAACACACTTGATTGGTCATTCAAGCAAACAATCACATTACAAACATTACAGAACTAATGAAACCAGTGTCTCTCGGCAGGCAATTTAAAGAGATAAAGATTGACTTAACGATGATTTCCGCTAGCATTATTGGGTTTATATATAGATTCATTTGAAAAATTCAGATTTGCTGGAATTGACAACTTCACCCGATAACCTATGATAAAAGGTAGGTCATACTATTGAACCTTTTTCGATTAAAATACGAAAGTGGTTTGATTGTGGATCATAAACCTATTTTAAAAGGCCAATATAAAGATACAGCTCGAAAAAAGCATCGTGAGTTGAATTTTTTTTATTATGAATGCGTTTGTAATTTGTCTCCACTATCAGCAATTGCTCATTTTCCATTCTTGTAAAGGTATCTAGGAGAACATTGACAATTCAGTGAATAGAATTTCAGAATTTCGAAATCTTAAGCCCAGAGTTTAGAAAAAATATTACAAAGATGTCGCCTTTTGCCATTTTTGTATATTTCGATTTGCTGCTTATACATGTATAACCTACATATTGTGCACAGGCCTTGGGTTTCTCCCATGAAAATCATGAATAGAAATTCACACTCTGGAAAAAAGATAATTTCCCTTATATTTCCCTAGAATTTCCCTAGAAATGTGCATTCAAATACTAAATTTAAAGGGGTTTAGTTCTTAGAGGGATGTTTATATGCACTATGAAAATATTTTCAGAATAATTTCATTACATAACTTGCAAATTAGCATGAAAGAAATTCATATTTTTCATAATTTTGCATCTTAGTACTGACTGAAATAGTTGAAATTATGTTCGTTATGTTACTAAACATGGTAGACACATTTGAAATTTAAATTCATATTTTCCCGATAAATTGGTATCTAAGTTTCCGACTGAATCATGCAAATCATGTGTTTAATCCGACGTTCTAAAATAATGCAATGAATATAATTTTACATAGTGTGCAAATAATCTTCAACTATTAACACATTAAAATGTAAATATCATCTTAATACCATTGTAAATAATGCAATTCTTCCGAGGTCAATGAACAAGCTGGACGCTTGCAAAAAAGGAAAATTAATATCATGGTTAATGTTTGCAAATATGCAATTGAGCTTCCCTTAACTATAGAAAGATAAATGAAATTCATATTGTTATCATAATTAGATCCTGGTTGAATTATAATATTATGCATATGCCTCCAAGCCGTGGGACCGATGCCATTTTTATCAGGACAACTTTTTGGCACATTGGCTGATAGAAAACCGTCTAATCCGGTAATTTGTTTAAGCTGCTTATCATTTATGGTATTACCGAGCTTTAATGGCGTATTTTCATGATGGATCTGGTTCCTAGCCCTTGTGTTTATACATTCAACTGAGTTGTCCTATGCTGTTTCGGATCTCTCATTGGGGACTTTTAGATTTGCACGACGAGAACGTGGACTGTTACACGTGACATCCTTTTAATGCAATGTGACGTCCTTTTAAGGCACTGGCAGTGCCGACAGGACCTTAAAAGGACGTCACATTGCCTTAAAAGGATGTCACGTGTAGCAGTCCACGTTCTCGTCATGCAAATCTAAAAGTCCCTATTATTTTCAAGCTTGGTCTCACGAAGAACTAAATCTGTGCAGACAGGTCACTTCTGTTCGTTCAAAGAAGTTCTTTATAAGGACATGTACTTTGGAATCCTTCGAAAGTAATGTATATTTAACCAATTAACGCAAGCGTATAGGGTTCAGGTGTTACAATACTGTCTTGGTCAAGCGTATTACCCAATTTCCTGCATGGTATCTCTGCCGAAAGTGAGAATATAATGCTGTAATCGATGCGCCCATATCCGCTGTGACTATTTTTGTTTTCTTAATCAGAGTGTTTGTTAAGGTACAGCTGCGAAGCAATTTCACCCAATATGCATGATAATCGTTATGTCTTAATGCTCATCGATCACAAGTGGAATACGATGACATGTTTCAGGCGATGTCCGAAAAAGCACACACTAGAAGAGAATTGGGGCATTATAATTCAAGGGCGCGCGATAAACCGGTTTATTAACATATTCAAATGTAAGGATGTTGTTTTCCCGGGGACCTAGTGACGAGATATTCCATTTACCCGTTATTAATGAATAAACTACAATACTTGGGAACCAGTCTGCATACATTATTTGTTGGTATGTTGGGCGAGCCTCTGGCCCTCCTTCAGGTTGTTAATAAGAAGATCAAACTTTGTTTCAAAGTGTGCGTAAAATTTGAAGAAGTTAGTAATATACAAATAATACACATCCGTGAGGGCATTAGTAAGAATTACCCACACGAGGTACCTTTGGAACAGTCTAACACGCCCGAGGCGATAGCCGAGGTCGTTTGGACTGTTTTGAAGGTACCAAGTGTGGGTAATTTTACTAATGCCCGAACAAAATGATGTGTATTATTTGTTTTATAAAATTATATTTTCTAACATGATTTGGATAATGACCGGTCATTACCCATATTACGCGCGATTACGCGTTAGGCAAACTAAATGCCTGGTCACGTGTACGCTTTTAACCAATCATTTGATTAGGATCCACGTCATCATCTTATTAACTGGTCTATTAGGTATAGCCCCTTCACAGAGCAACCTCCACGTACTGTAACGCCCCTTGAAATGCGAGGCGTCATTTTGATCGCGTCATTATCTGCACTAATCAAAGCCTGTGTAGGTTCATTACTTCATACGCAATTAAGTTAACATAATGTCTTTCGAACTTAAAATAATTTGTCTGTATAATGTCGATCTCACGTGGCACGTCAAAACACACACGAGTCGTTAACACACGCCTTCCACGGCTGCGTCAGGCCAATGACGTCTTGTGTGCAACATGAATACAAAATGTGATGTGTTGACCATCGTGTAAATGGGCGTTAATAACATCTGCTTGGAGTGAGAAGGGCGAAAACTCATATCATTTTCACACAGAGTAAACGCTCCAATTAGATTAATATAATGCAAAGCTAAGATTCACTTTCGTTTCTATTGTTTACGCGTATGTATCTGCATATCGCATGGAACTATTAACTGGAATTCAGGACAATTATGGACTCACATAAAGGACTCACTTATCAGGATACTCCGCCGACAGTTTTAACGTGGTAGAGCGTTACAATTGACACTGCCTTGTAGTTGCTTTGATGATTGATCACATCTAATTTGATAATAGGGACTTTTAGATTTACACGACGGGACCGTGGTCCGCCACGTGTGACATCCTTTTAAGGTAATGTGACGTCCTTTTAAGGCACTGCCGGGCACGGCCTTGTGCCTTAACACAATGTCACACGCGGCAGTCCACCCTCTCGTCGTGTAAATCTAAAAGTTCCTATTGTACTATCAGTATCAGGGCATGCACGGTCACGAGAGTAAACTGCTCAGTCTACCAAACGAACACGTGGCATATACAGAATAATTCACAGCTACGTGATACATCAAGGTCCATTCTAACGTAGATAAGAGACAGCTTGATTATAATGTACATAGTGTATATATAGGTGTCTCCAGGTCTCGAGTGTCCGTTGCATGTGAGGCGTCATTTCGGTTGCGTCAGCTGCGCTAATCAAGGAGGCAATTCATGATTGCGTCAGCTGCGCTAATCAAGGAGGCAATTCATGATTGCGTCAGCTGCGCTATACAAGAAGGCAATTCATGATTGAGTCAGCTGCGCTATACAAGAAGGCAAATCATTATTGCGTCAGCTGCGCTATGCAAGAAGGCAATTCATTATTGCGTCAGCTGCGCTAATCAAGAAGGCAATTCATGATTGCGCCAGTGATTCAACGGAGCGTTTGCACTCTTCATTTTGCAATCACGTTTTACACGATGTCACGCTAACACAGAGCGTCAAAGACTGGGGAGGTCACTGACGTAATACTACGTCAGTAAATGACATTTTGGGGAGAACGAAATGCACAGAAGCGAAAAAAGTGAACGACAGACCTTACCATTATCAAGGAAATTGCATTTTGAAAGTAGACCTATTTCTGAAACAATATTCCTTTCGAGATCAGGTTTCCTTCTTTTGTTTTTAATTCGGGGGGGGGGGGGGGGGAGGGGGAGAGCTTAGAAACCATGCTTGATTCGATGCACCATTGACAATATTGCAGTATTAATTGCACAAGACACACCCATAACCTGTACAGAATCAAATTTAGACATTTTCTGTAGGTTGAATTTTGACAGATAGGGGAAAACGTAATAATGTCTGCATGACACAGAAATATTGTGTATCTTATCCAGTAGTTTAGATCTACAAAACTATTGCATGTGATTCACCTCTTGATAAAATTGAGAATCAAAATGTGCATGGAATATTATTCTCTGGATTATAATAACACAACACACACAAACACTCCACAAAAACTCTCTCCCTCTCTCCCTCTCTCCCTCTTCCCCTCTCCCCCTCCCCCCCTCTCTCTCTCTTTTTCGCTATATATATATATATATATATATATATATACACATATATATATATATATGATATATTATGTTTATCCCTCTCTCTCCCAATCACACTGTTTCTCGTTTCTCTCTCTCTCTCTTTCTCTTATTTTGATATTCAGTGTCCTCCTTTTCCGTGAACTTTCTCATTTTACAATTTCCCAGCACGTCGTCTTCATCTATCATGTTTATTGCACATGCTACATGTTTCGATTCGGTGATGATGATACACATAAAACTTGATAACTCAGTGGTAACAGACCCAGGGGGTTCGGGGTTTGCGGCAACGGTGTATCCAGTCGCATAAGATACATCTGGCCTATTCACCTCAGAAGTACTATGAATAAGTACAGCTTGGGTCTAAGGCACCTTCGTACTAATTCTCGCCCCGAAAATTGATAGTAATAATGATATTCAGATTTTATATAGCGATTTGATCAATCGACGAGGTCTCCAAGAGCTTTACAGACATGTTACCATAACGGTCATTGGATTCAGGCTTGCCCGCACACAACGTATGCATATTACACGGTCCCTGGGAGCAGGCGCCATTTTGCAGACGCTTAGAACGCTGAGCAAACCACATTGACTTTGACATCCTACTGGGTACCCATTTAACACCAGGGTGGACAGTGGGAAGAGTGGATTAATCCATGAATATCCCGCTCTATAGGCGATTCAGTGCACTCTAAAAGCTTTCATCCTCAATGACATATTCAAAGTACTATTAAAAAAAACATTAACAAAACTCAAGCCCTATTATGATTGACCATGAACAACAAATTGAAAAGTACTTGCTTCCTGAGGACTAGCGTATATGAAATGAGCGTTAGATTCCACGATTGTGGGAACTACTCCGAGATGAAAACGATGAAAATTTAGCATTCAGCACTTTTTGGGTGAATTAGACATTAACTTTAACAATGGTTTGAAGTATAAATTTTTAAATCACAATTACCGCGGCTTTAGCATGGCTACCATTATGGCGCGCTTTCATTCGAAAGCATCATACATTATTCTATATAAATTGGAAAAGCAATTTGTTTAGAAAAATACATCGTATTTTATTCATCTTGTCGAACACAATATTTCTATTTCTGAATACAAAAGAAAGAGACAAGAAATTACGTAAAGAAATGGATGTAATGATTGAAAAACAAATTGACAACGGAGAGATGTATTCTAAAACCTATTCTTACATGTCATGAATGACAATAACTACTTAAAGGTATTACAAAGTTTTGGTATGGGGTCATGAATTTGGTTCAAATGAACATATTGGAAGCATATGCGTTTCTACAATATCCATTGATCGTTGTCGCGGTTGAAATCGAGTCTAAAGTTATGAAATTATAAACAATAAACTCTTTATGTTGTATAGCTCCCTCTCAAGGTCAAGATATTAATTTAGCTATGAAACGAGGTTTCTTGACTAAAATCGACCGATTAGCTATTCTCGTTTGGAAATTGTATATCACAACTACATATTCTGAGATTTTCATGGTCGCAGCTACCATTGTACGGCCCTAGGCGCTTTTTTAAATTTATCAAAATATACCGGGAGCACCGGTAAATTGTTATATTCAATTTTTCTCGAAAACAGAAGTGTTTTGGGGGCTAATATGTTTAGTGCTTATAATACGTCCACAGGGGCATCCAAATATATCAAATTGTAAAGATTCACTTTCCACCCAATTTTCAAAATTTCCCAAAACTTTGTATTACCTTTAATATGACCTGTCATGACTTTTTGTGACTGCGTTCACACTGATGATATTTCAAGGCCCTGCCTTATAAATAGTTGATATTAATCGCAACTTATATGCGATTGATTTAGATCAATCGCAACTACGTATGCCTACATAAGAGATAGGGGACTGCAAACCTACGATTGATTAAAGGACTTGCGATTAATTTGGATCAATCACAAGTCGTTATAAGACAGGGCCCAGATGTTTGATAAACATGTACCAAAAATGTATATAGGCCTATATCCATGTATTTACTTGATATTATCTGCTCGCTATCTTTAGGAAAACAAGAAGAAAACGAAATTGTAGGATTATGTTTATCTCGAGATTCATTGAGCTACATTCTAGGAAGAATATATTGTCGGAACATTTTGAAATTATGTGTAATAGCATATTACCATTTACCACAAGCAATCAAAGGAATCCGACAATTTACTTTAAATGGGTTTCCTGAACACAATATTATCTAATGGAGAAGCAAAAGCTTATGAACATCATCATTTATTTCAAAGCTGTCATATTACCAATGGTCAAACCTTTGCACCTACCCCAATGTTATTTATATACAAAAAAGATTGATGCGATAATTTCTTTGAGATACTATTATGAGTGTAATAACGTAATGTATGAGCTGTACAACTCAACTTCATTTCGCTTGTGGTTAGAAATCACTTCAATTTGTTATGAAGTGCAAAACTAATCACCAAATACAAAGAAATTTTATTTGATAATGGAAATAAATTTGATGAATATGGCAATTTGTGTGTCTCCTGTGTGTTTTCATAATGAACTCAAAAACTAATGTCTCGTGCATTTACTAACCGGAAATCAGTTTACTTATTTCACTTATTTATTTTATTCTATTTTGTTTCCAGGAACATAAAAGAGTATAACAATAACAAAGAATACAAGAAAACAGAGTACAATAATGAATACAATAAGAGAAGAAAAGAAATCATCAACTTATGCATGTGGATTACCAAAAGAAATCGAGTTTCTTTAGAGGGCTCTCCTCATTAGATAATGGTATAATACATAAATATATATAAATATACATGAATATACATAAATATACATAAATATATATTAATATACATACAAATACCCATATGATATAATTCAATACCAAGAAGATTCAATAGACAGATCATGACATCATAAATTTAGAACAATTGAATTTTATGCAGGTTGTAAGAAGTGAGACAACAACAAAAATCATTTATATTTGGCAAAGAAAAGCCTGAATTAAAACTACATTATATCAAAATTTATTCGCATTGCTTAGAGCATATCAATGTTAGAAAGAATTTTATGATTTAAGTCTGCACGATGAGGCACTGTCATTCTGAGAGGAAGATACTTCATGAAGATTACTGGGGACGGAGATTAGAAAGCAACTCTGAGAGCTACGATCGAACCTTGCTATGATGTACTGTCATTCAGAAAGGAAGATACTTCATGAAGATTACTAGGGACGGCGATTAGAAAGCAACCCTGAGAGTAACGATCGAACCTTACTCCCAGGGCAGCGCCATTATGATATTTACTCTTCCTGATATAAGTTTGGTTTGTCTATTTGCTCAGATGGTGCTACAACTTGTTTATAGTTTCGCCTTCTACTCACCAACATGCTTCAATCGAAACGACCTATACCAAGAGCATTGGCGGAGTGAAGGGGGAGGCAGTGGGGACATGACTGGCTAGTGCCTCCTCTTAAATCTTCTGGTTTTCCTTAAGTCCTCAAAAATGATGCCCCTTATTGCATTTTTGTACCACACTTTTACAACGTTAAGACCTAAAATGCACATGAAATGTGATTAATATTATTCTTCCTAGGATTGCTCGCTTGTCACATAATTATTCGGGGAGGATTTTGCCCCACCTCCATTTCTTAACAGTATCCTGGATCCGCCCTTGCAGAGAGGTTCGGATGAAATGCTAGGTTACTTATACCGGTGGGGGCGAGGAGACATCCCCCATCATTACTCCATTAATCAAATCTAGGGAAGCAAGCGTCTTTGTTGCCTATCATGCTCCCCAAGAGAAAATAACTCTCGGGCAAGGCCTGGTGAAATGTTTTTTCAAATGTGGGCTTAGCCTAAAAGGGCAATTCTTGGAAAAAGGGGGGAATACAACATTATCAATCTCCTCTCTAACAACTTCTTGTTTTCCAACAAACATGGATGAATGCCATGTTGCTTTCATTTTAAACACTTTTTGTGTCTTTAAAAAGCGTTTATTTCGATATTTGTTTTTCATATATTATTTGACCTCGCACTAAATTATATTTTTCTTAATCAAAGTTAAAGCATCTTTTAATGTCATGAATGGGTATTTATGTAAGGCCACATTAGCGGTAAAAGGGAAGATTCATGTTATAATCATAGACGAGCACTTGTTCACGTGGGATTGGTACGTTTTGTCTCAAGAATTGCACTTTTCTTGATGTTTAAAAAGTATAACTCATCCCATACTCCTCCCGCCCGGCTCCGCGGCAACTGCTTTCAATATTTATAAAACCACTTTCGTATGCGAAGTAGGAAACTCGTACCAAGCTTATTTAGTAAGGTCTTAAAGATAACTTGAGTTCTGGTAAAAAAAGAAAACGAATTCTCACAGAATCTAACGAAACTTACACTGAATGTTCAAGATTACAAATAAATGTCATGTGCCAAACAATTTTGGAAGAAAATGTATACTGGCTGAGTAATGAGCATAAAAAGATAAGGAAATCAGGGTAGTACTAGCCCCGACACCATGTGTGTTGTCCCATGTACATCTTTCTGTGTAAGTGATTGTTACTTTACCAAGACTCTGCCAAATTTATGATGATTTTGATGACTCCAGAACCTTGCATTTCACACCATTACTTACATGCTATATGATCAACTTTTCTGATCCATTCCACACCTTTTCTTTCACAATGCAATCGCATTACCAGAACTCAAGTTTATCTTTAATACAAATTTTATGTGGTCTTGTATTTGTTATTGATTCATATCTACTGTAGATGTCACCAACATTTCTTTCAATAATCCAGATCCTTTCCCATATCACTGTACCTTTTGGAGGATTTTTTAAAACTTGTTAAAGGGTGTGTAGCATGACAAGACTGCGTGTCTTTCCCGTGGCCTGACTCGGGGCCACTCGGGTATAATACGACTACGGACGACGCGACCGCAGTATTCACGTGAGTGGAACATACGCGAAACCGAAGCGTGAGTAGAACTTCAGTTTGTTTCGCGAACGCTAGCAGTTGTCCAAAAGAAGTTGTAGATGGCGTTAACCAGTAAATGCCACGCCTCACCCCCTTTAAGATATTTAAATAGAAAACATATAGAAGCCTGCCATACCTTGATCGGGGATCCGATATTTGCACCGACGATACTTGCTCCAGTCTCCATTCCGCCAGAATTATAGGATTAGGGTTAAGTTTTCGATTTGGGGTATACTGGTATATAGTTAGGGTTTAGGTTATTAACCTCGGTTGGTGCATAATAAATGACTACGGAAAAATTATTGTCGCCGGCGCATGAGTCTTACATAATCAATATTGCTATACCGGGAACGTGTTTAACTTCCCTCCGTAGTCGAGTCACATTGTGAATAAATCACCTGTAAGTTTGTCTTATGGAATCTAAATAAAGTACAGAATGTTTTGACGCTTGATTGGTAATTTTTAATAGGAGTACCATGTGACGTTGTCTTGTTCACCCCAGTGGGCCTTAAACGGGGTACGACACAACCTGTGACCGTCATTAATAAAATCAAATAACATTGCTAAAACAGATCAGAAATAGCCTTTTTTTTAAATTAATTTAAACAAAACAGAAACCGCATATCATTACCCGTCTAGGTTAGACGTGTTAAAAAAATTATGTTGGTGAAATAAACTGTTTAAAAGGAAATTGTTGTTAATCAATGTATCATGATGTTAGTATGCCCACCGATACCTAAACTTTGATTTGATTTTTAGGACCATATGAATACAACATGCCATTTAGAGGAAACTTCTCATGATATGTAAACTGAGGCGATAGAGGAAAACAAAATCATACATAAAATGTTATCGCCTCCAAATATGTTACTGCTGCACGTTATTAGAGTACCTGTTTTTTTTATATGTTTAATCATGCAGGCCTATTTGTTTTATATAATATCGCAAAAATGTACGTTTAAATCACGTTATAAATTAGAAGACAAGTGAAACGACAATATTACAACATCAACAACAACAACAACAACAAAACAACCTTACGTTCCTTACTGCATTTTTAAGCATTCAAAATTCAAAGCCTTTTCATAAAAAATGTTAAATAATACCTTTTGAATAATTGACAATGTGGACGTGCCCGCGTATTTACACTCATCCCCTGTTAAAGTGATCATGGACAGATGGCAGCAAGCCCCTCACGACTGGAGTAAGATATAATCAACATTGAAACATTGTAATGCACAAGGCTGATGGAATATGGCAACTGCTTTGTATGGGGCCATTTTGTTAGCAACGATGACCTAATGTTAATATTAATCGGTTGACCGTTGACCTTTAATCGCAGACCGAATGTGAAGGAGATAACGAATCGGAGTGGAGTTCGTTAAGGGGCAAGGAGATTCGTGAACATCCGTATAACCAGTCGAGTATCCAGACCTCAGAAGCAGGAGTGGAGGGGGGAGGGGGTTGGCAAAGCAATTCAACTTATTGTGATCCATGTACTTTAAGTTAGGAGGGCTCTGTCTTTCGTGAAGGGGGGGGGGGCAACGCCCAAAATGACTTATTTTGAGGAAAAAACGTAATTCTGATGAGAAATTTGTCTAGATTAAGTTCATGTCTTGACTTGAATTTTTCCTTCGTCTGAAAGGTGTCAGGTGGGGCAAATTACCCCACCTCTTAATCATCCTTTTAATACACCAGTGAACGTAGCTGCATGCATGCGTTGTCAGACTATACATGTATATGGTACGACGCTTGTCGGGTTTAAACATGATAAATTAGTTGAGTAGCGCAAATTGGGAGCAACAGGGCATTACAACTAATTAAGAGAGTTAGTAGTGCCCTTGATTGAAGGTTAATTGGGGAGTAGTAATCGAGACAAGTAGGCGGAGGGAAAATGGAAGGGTATAACTCAGGCGTACAGCTAGGATGTGTTATGTTATGGCTTGCTTTGCGATGTAATGTTCGCATTATGAGACGGAATTCAATGTGTATAGCTATTACAATTCTTGTTACAACGTTGCAGGGTAACTGTCATCATATAACTGATTGACTCCAGCTCTGGTTAATATGAAAATAACAATCTTTGTAGATGATATTAAACTACCTACGAGTAATACCTGTATACAACCTAGTAGTAACACGCGGCTGCCTTGAGCAAGCTGCATGCTCTGGTTTCTTCAGTTTCTTGCTGTCTACTCCTTAAAGATTATACTGAGGCGAAGATTGATGCCGATGAGTATCAAGTATATTTATTCAGTGTGAGATGGATGGTATTTCCCCTCTAGGCCAGCAGTAAGATTCAAATTATTACAAAAGAGCATGTAATGATTGAATAAAAAAAAATCACCGTGTTTAATTTTTTCACTTTCGACAACCAATCATTCGTCACCGTCTTCATTACAATTATACAATTTATCCACAATGATAGCTGTAGGTTGTTAAAAAATCCTCACAGTTTTGTTTGTCTTTTTCATTCTATCTTTTTTATTTTGCGAACTGAGGTAAAATTTCGCAGTCCCCATACAATGCACCGTCGGTTCATGGAATATCATGTGAGCAGCGAAATACGATTAAGGAAACTTGATTTAAAGATCCGTTGCATGTTAAAAAATAGCCTTCTTAACCCATATTCCATAATCCCTAATAATCCGTAAACAATATTTGTTGACAGTGATCGAATATTTATCTCTCGCTTTTGGTCATATTTGAGAGAACCAATTCATTTCTGGCCCAGTTAGTATACCTTTGGAAAAATCAGGCAAAATCAAAAGGGTTGTTAACACTGATAATATTTTTCCCCTGAGAGCAAAAGCGATCATATGGTGATAGGTGCATGCCCCCGTTTGAACTTGGACGAATTTCAGACATGTCCACATACGCGTAGAGATGGGAGCAGAAAAGAGGGTATAACTAAGCTCCATAATTTTCTTTAAAGAATATGTATAATTATTGGTTATGTGAAAGTGCCTTCGACCTGCCTTATAATTTTGTTGAGTAAAGTGCGAAGAAGGATGATGTGAAAACGCTCCCAAGTCATATCCAATACGTCAAAATACCCATCCAAATCGCACACTGAATTGTAAAAACGCTGCAATTGGAGACGGAAAAGAAGAGTGTATGATGTATTGAGGATAACTTTAATGGTAAGCTATGAGTGGGGCAGAGGCGATGGCGCCGCTTGCCTTCTAAATGGTAAACGATATCAAAATATTCGAGATTTTGTTTTATGAAGTTCTTACAACATTATTGATAATATTCCTACAAAATCGTTGATGTCTTATCCAGATCAAATGTTGGTCTATTTAAATATATTCTATAGGTGATGTGTGTGTTTTTCTTCTTTTCTTACTGCGAAGAAAAAAAGAAGAAAGAACACAATTTTCATAATAGTACGTTTCTCTTCTTTTTCGTCATCTCCGTCGTCATTCTCTACCTCAACGTATTTTACTCCTTTTTTTCCTGTCTTTCCTCTTCATTCCTCTTTTCTTCTTTGTCTTCTTCCGCTTCCTCTTTTTCTTCTACTTCTTCTTCTTCCTCTTCCTCTTCCTCTTCTTCTTTTTCTTCTTCTTCTTCTTCATCCTTCTTCTTCTTGATCTTTATCTTTGTCTTTTGTAGTCTACTTCTTTATCTTCTTTCCCCCCTCCTTTTTCTATACAGTATTTTGGAGTAGAGGAACCTTGTATTAGTGTGCCAAGGTGCAAATATGAGCCGTGCCTCGAGCAAAACTTAAACTGATTTCTGTATACAAAAAAGAGTGTTCGATGTAAATGGGGGAAAAAGTTCTCCTTGTTCTGTCGCAATGATAACCCAAACCAGCTGTTTTTAAAACGCCTTACTGTTCAGAGAAGAAGATGCTAATATAGGAAGCTACAAACAGATGCGACTGGGGAAAAAACAAACATCTGTAATTGTTGTGGTTTCTTACTGTTATATCAGGTTTTGTCTACTTCCAGATGATAGTGGAAAGGGGATGTACGAGATAATTGTTCATTTGTTTGTTTGAATTTCATTGCTGCGTTCAATTACGTAATGCGAAATAACTTAATATTACAAAATATATATATAACAAGATTTTCAGACATTAACAAATTACATGTACATTTAAACACATAAAGAAAATACACATATGGGAAATTTAAAATTTAAGATCAACAGAATTTGTGAACGCAAGGGATTGCCACCATGAGCTAGTTCATTTAAGTCAATGGCGGCCTTAATGTAGAAAAGGCGACTTTATTTAAAGGTTATTATTTTGTGGCAACATACATTTCAACTTCTGAATGATTTCTCGCCTCGAGAAATACTTATTAAGAGTGAATAAACATGCACATCGGATTCTTTATGCTTTGTCCATAATTTTTGATCCCGATATCCAAAACATGGTTTAAAAATGCTACATGGGGAAAGGGGTATCATGCACAATGTGGCATGGCTTCGTTTCGATGTCATGGGCAATCTTTTGCAAGGTCCATTAATCTTGTTACATTATGCATAGGCTTATTGTAATATGTTTCCTCCTTGATTGTGCAAATATACTAATTTTCTCTCTTGATTTAAAGTGAACTATCTACAAAATAATACAGATAAAGTAAACGATGTTTATTTTGTCATTCTTTTCAGACTTCCGAGATCGTGACAAACCAGCGTGGCACCGGACATCAAAGATAAGGGTAAGTCCGCATTGAACTTTATGATCAACTTTGATCATTAACACTCTGCTGGGTTCCCTTTAAATCTATTTCAGTGAGAAAAAAAAGCATGGAGGATAATTTACCCGCTTCCCTTGTAGCACATAAATCAAGACAGACAGGCCATGCATATTAAGACAAATGAGATGGTCTGGGACAAAGAAGGGAATGGAAGAGAACAAGATAAATGCTATCTGGGGGTTGGAGAAAATCACTTGAATACTCCCAGAGACATACAGGTTGCCCATGCATATATATCTTTTAAATTGAATAAACATATTTGCATTTTATGAGAGTTTAAGAGCATTTTGATGGTGTTTAACTTGTTAAATAATTGCTCACTTAAAGGAATAGCTCATTGTTCTCTCGTTTTCCTTGGTTCTAAATTGTTCAGAGGTGTGTGTGTGTGTGCTTGTGTGTGTGTGTGTGTGTGTGTCCGTGTGTGTAAAGGAGGGGGGGGGAGGGTAATTCATTACAAAAAATTATGATTTAGTCAATGAGAATATTCTATAACATCGTGTTCTTTGGACCAGCAAAATATATGAAATTAAAACATTGTTTATGTTTTCCTTGTAATTTCTATTATTATGATAGAGAAAGCGAGCGGAGAGAATTGAACTGCCCCAACAATACATCAGAGCTGCCTTAGTTTTCGACGAAACCTTTGTAAGTAACACTTGTCCAACTTTTAGAAATGTTCAAGTGGTATAGTATTTTATTATCAGTCGGAGTTAAATTGGAGGGCAAGAAATGTCCACTGCTAACAAGACCTGTCAGAAATGATTTGTTTTTATTTAATGAAAATCATACAAAAGCTGTCAAGCCACATTTACCTCAACGAAAACAACAAATATCGCACACTGGGGTCCTAATTGTCAGGAATAAGATAATGGTTAGATTATTCTCTAAAACAAGAAATTTAAAGATTTGAAGTCTCTGCATAGAGTACCAAATCAACGGCAGAGCGAGCAGCGCAGCTCAACTGTCATTTGAAGCGGTGCGGAACTTATATCATAAACGAGGGACATGCATTGTCCTTCAAAAGCGGCCCTCTCCTTGACTGGTTATTGAAATGGCAAAACTAAACGGTTTGAACCCCTCGATAGACAAGCAGTGCTGTTACTAGAACTTCAGATTTAGGTTTAGCTATTCGTATCTTAGAGTATGTTTTTAGTATTTGTAGTTAATTTCTAGTTTTGTTTAGAATTGTACGACAGCAAATGAAATAAAATATAATTATATCCAATCAGTTTTCGTCTTATGCATGTTATGTGTTTTTGTAATTAAGCAACAAATTTCCTCTTTGATTTTGCTCATCAGTAAAAAAAAAAAAAAAATGTTAATGCTAATAAACAATTATTTTAGCTGCCAAATTCTGGATTCGATATCTCATTAACAATTGTCTACATGGTACACAAAACCCTATCGTATACCCAATATAAATCATGTCGGGAATACATAATACGTCACTCACTGTAATGTCGCTATCGGAATTGCCTCTCTATAATAAGTTGATTTATGGAAAGGTTTACAAGGAGCGCACGTCTCTGTACTCTACTCGGCATAGACGGGAGAAAGCACCTTCACTCGACCGTTACACTAGTCGTAATGAAGTTGAACGATGTATTCAATATTACAAATCTGGGGGAATAGCAAGGTGATGGGGTGATTTATCAAGTATTTACAATTTTTGACAGGGTCTTCTTAAGAGTAAAATGTCATAGAATGCAAATACATCTCAGAAACTGGGAAATCGGGCCCAGGAGGTTTCAGGGTCTCAGAAATAGATGCCAGGCATGAAAAGTATATGAGATGAATATAAAATAAGCCAGAAGTGACGTACGTGTCTAAGTGAGAAGGGGTCTCCTCGTTTAAAGAGAAGGTCGAGTTCTGGGAAGAGGTGAAAAATAATAAGTGAGCGTTTTCATCGTTATTATGCAAGTGTGGAAGAACATCAGAGAAATTAATGTTCCCTGAAAAGCATGGCTCTTCAAATGCCTTCATATTCTAAATATGACATGTAACAGCTTAAAAATGAGGACTACAATTTTATGCCACATGTTTGTGTAGTCCTATATACATCTTTCTGTGTACAGTACTTGTTACTTGCACCAAGACTTTGCCAAATATCTTTTCATGTTGATGATTCCAGAACCTTGCAGCACACACCAATACTAAATATGCTAGAAGATTAATCTTTTCTGATCGATTCCACACCGTTTCTTTCACAATGCAATCGCATGACCAGAATTCAACTTTATCTTTAAACCTAACAGGAATAGTTTGACCTGGTTTGAGACAGAGTTGAGGACTGGTAAGGTTTTTTTTAATATGCACTATACGAACGTCAAAATTGATTTGCCACTTTGATCATAATTTGTTAACCGCGTCGTAGATACTGCATAAAATGTTCCATTTATATTAATTTTGAACCATATCCCACTTTATCTTCTTTTCTTGCAATGATTGTTATGCTCTTGAAAATATACTTCTGGACATCATTATACTATACTCTCAAACTTTCATCATACTATACTTCCCAACTTTTAATGCATTTTGCTGTTGTAATCAAAGATAGTTTCGAGATAGAAAGGCAGTTTTACGAGAAAGAAATACATGTATTGAATGTGCACGGTCGAATAAAATACATCGTTATCATATTTAACTATTTTAGAAAGTATTCAAATTCTGTCCGTGTACCCAATTTAATTTACAGTTCGTTACACAGCCTTTCCTGCTAATGACGATAGATTGGAAATGTACGTATGAGAGAGAGAGAGAGGGGGGGGAGGGAGAGGGAGAGGGAGGTGGTTGGGAGGGGAGGGATGTGGTAGAGAGTAGAGAGATAGAAAGAGATTATTGGTTAGATAATTCGAGAGAAGAGTGTATACAATAAGGGAAGATGGGAGGGAGAGAGCGAGCGAAAGGGGGAGAAAGAGAGAGAGGGAAAGAGAAAGAGAGAGAGGGAAAGAGAAAGAGAGAGAAGTGGGGGGGGGGAGGACGGAGAACAAAATAACAAATATGATTATGTCGTGCTTTTCTTTCATCTCAATAATTTATGTGTCCTCTTTTCCAGCACGCGCCTTTTAGTCTTGACGACGAAACAATGGAAAGGTTTGCAGTTAATCTCACCAAGGAGGTGGATCAGGTATCTACATCGAATTTCGTTTTTGTTTCTCTCTATCTCTCCTTTGAATCAGAACATCCTTTATATCATCCCGGAATAAATCACATTTGCTACGAGCTAATTATATATAATTTGTACTGAACTGCAGTGATCTATGAATGATTAAAACATAGACGGGTTCATAATATCATCTTTATTGTCCATACTAGTTTTAGCGATGGAAATTTGTGATATTTACATGGTATACATGAACAGACATTACAGATATAAATTCATTCAAAAAGGCAAGTTTGAGTTGGAAAAACTCAAACAAACATTAAAATGCCATGCATCAAATCTAACACACATGTATATAAAGTAAAGTATCAGTAATGTATTGTACCTTTATCATTATTAGTATAATTATCATTATTATCATCATTATTATAAGTATCATTATTGTTATTCTTATTGTTATTCTTATCATTAATCATTATTTTCATCATCATAATCTTCATCATCGTCATCCACAACATTATTATCAAGTTCATCAATTGGTAATAGTAATAATTTCACCAAAGTAATCTTAAGTGAGCACCAGAACCGCTTCTTCAAGCAGTCATGTTATCAAATTAAATCTGCTAAATGATGTTTAATGATTGGAATGAAATGTTCAGGCCCTAAACCAGGCAAATAAATATGACATGAACGTCAGGTAAAATTTTTCCTATTTACTTCACCCTACGCATATTTTGATTTTCAAAGACTCCGTCCTTTGCCTTTTTCTAGTCTCTTCAAGACAAACATGGGCAAGGAATATTCATTTGAGAGATTTCTGCCCCTCGCTTTCGTGGCTTTTAGATAATAAATCCAATCGAACTACGTCTTGCTTACTAAAAAATCCAATAACAAATAACGATTGATGTTCTTTGTCGTGTCTTCCAGACATTCAGGCAGCTTAATATCAGGGTTCTATTAGTTACCATGGAAACATGGACCTCGAAAGAGCACATGAATGTTTCATCTCCGCATCATCTTCTAGAAAGGTTCCGCGACTACGGCACCTCCCTACTAAAATATCATGATATTGCCTTTTTACTTGTGTAAGTGAACATTATCAGTCATATTTGCATACGGCTCTCAAATAGCAATGTAATGTGTATTGATTTCTAATGCAACAGATGGATCTATTCATATCTTATATATTATTTGAAAGCAGGTCGGATTGTAGCACTCGCTCTTGATCTACCATTTGTTGGATATCTAGCAGATAGAATGAGATATATTTTCTCTTTGAAAACACACAGGAACATTGAATTCCGCCCTCCCGCCCCTCCCATTCCATTAAAAACAACGCGGTAAACGATTTAGCGTGATGCATTCTTATAGCAATACCATAATTAAAGATTTCTTATACAGCTTGAAAAAATAAAGCAAAACAAAAATTACAACTGAACCGAATGTTTACCTCGAAAGAATAACCAGTGAAGGGTATAATTAGCATTTGATTAGTTTTGCACGTGCAAATATTGATCAAGATATCAAAACAATAAGTAAACGTCAATAATTATGATTGTACATATACGTATGTGATATAAAGTTTCTGTTTCTTTTTGGTTTAAAACCACAACTATGCGGTTAAATATAATTGACAAAATATTTAGTAATAGCTCGAGTGATATAATTTCCTTTTTTTTCTTTCTAGAAACTAATAATACTTTCATAATTATTAAACTTTGTTGCCATCCTTCGAGTGATATCATTTCCTTTTTTTCTCTCCAGAAACTAATAATACTTTCATAATTATAAAACGTTGTTGCCATCCTCCAAAAATTGGAAAGGATGTCAATATAATATGCTTTCACTGTGTCGCTATAACTATTATTTATTTATATTGATATTTTGGTGCGTCTCTCTTTTCTCTTATTCTTTTTGCCTTTTCCATTCCTGGCTCCTTTCTCTCTCTATTGATTTCTCTTTCTATTTGTCTTATTTTTCCTTCTTTCTCCTCTCTCTCTCTCTCTCTCTCTCCCTCTCTCTCTCTCTCTCTCTCTCCCTCTTCTCATTGTCTCTTCGTTTGTATCTTTCTCTGTCTGTCTCTCCTCTCTTCTTATCAACAGGTTTAATTCATCCGATATGGCAAAATCAATGACAAGTTTTGATTCAATTTGCCACCGCAATCCGCCGGCAGCCGGTGTTATTTGGGTAAGCGCTATCCTAGTCCAAAAGTATAAAATGTCCTACTTCTTTTAAAAGTATGTGTTCTTAAATTTCTATCTTAAGGATTGGGTACATTGGGTATTCTTTTGCAGGAATGAACGGGAAAGCGTTGACATGGAATCAATTTCTTGCAGAATTAAACAGGTTTTTTTTTTTGTAATGCAAGCCGGTGTTGTTCCTCATTTCCCCTCCTAACGGCGATGGTAAGATCCGTTGCAATTATCCTGTAGTAAAGATCGATACTTATGCACGAAAAGACTGAGTAAAGAGCAAAGAGAAAGGGATATTACAAACATTAATTGCTCGCTTGCAATTGCAATGAAACAGATTCTTAGCCTTCGTTATGACTATTGTGAGTATTTCTATCTGCTGATGGAAAAAGATCTGCCCAAGAGAGAAAGGCTGTAGACTTTACGTCTGATGACAAAGATGTACAGACCAAAATAAAAATGACTTTTAATCACTTTTTTTCACTATATATTCCCCTTTTTTCCCCCTTCATCATCTCTCTATCAACTCTATCTCTTCAAATTTTGTACGTGACAGGTTTCAGATATTGCAAAGCCATCGAGGATCGCAACTTTGATATCGAGAGGAATAGCAACAAGCCTAGGACTATTAGAAGATACGGGTGAGGATTGGTAAAAAGGAGAGTTCTGTATGCACTTTCGATTTGATACCCCTCCCCGGGATTGATTAAAATCAAAGCAAGTTTAAACGTATTACAAAAAAAAAACATCATCCTACTATTACTACTACTACTTCTACTACTACTACTACTACTACTACTACTACTACTACTACTACTACTACTACTACTACTACTACTACTGCTACTACTACTACTACCACTACTACTACCACTACTACTATTACTACTACTACTACTACTGCTGCTGCTGCTGCTGCAACTACTACTACTACTACTACTACTACTACTACCACCACTACTACTATTACTACTACAACTACTACAACTACTACTTCAATTATTACTACTTCAATTACTACTACTGCTACTAATACTACTTCTACTACTACTACTATTACTTCTACTACTACTTCTACTTCTACTACTACTATACCACTACTACTACTACTACTACTACTACTACGACGACGACGACTACTGCTACTCCTACTACTACTACTACTACTATTACTAATACTACTACTTCTTATACTACTACTACTAATACTACTACTACTACTTCTACTACTTCTACTACTACTACTACTTCTACTACTTACTACTAATACTATTAAGATCTGGTTGAGCATGTGACTGCAACTAACCTGTAACATATTTCAAAATAGAGATCAAAGTTGTTCAAAGTTTTGTTTATTTTTTGTCTAGATGCCTGTCAGTGTGAAAACCATAGTTGTCTCATGAACGTGTCTACAATTAGGTAAGAAAATACATACATAAAAGAGTTTGAACGTACATGTAACTGGAATAAACGAATTTAGAGTTTTTTTTTATAATTATGGATATATTAAAAGGTAATGCACACCATTGATATACAAGGTTTAAGTATCAAATGAGGTTACATATCTTAGATAAGCATGATTATGGAGGTATAGAGCCGGTCATCTTTTCTTCAAAAAGTTTTTTGTTCATTATAAAACTTGAGCGTACTATATAATAATACACAAATTCTTCATTTACAATATAAATATTCAACACTAACATCGATGATGCTTCACGAAAATTAATGCCCCAATCTTCATTCCATATCATTTTATTTTAGGGGAAATCCCAGGTTTTCTGACTGTAGTGATCAAACATTCCAAGCTGCCTATAATAGTGGAAATTTTTGGTGTCTTGACACTCCACCAAGAAATATTGAGGTAAGAGAAAAGACAAGAGAGGGAAAGAGAAGAGGAAAGATATGAAGGAGGGAGAGAGAGAGCGAGAGAGAGAGAGAGAGCGCGAGATAGAGAGATACAGATATGCAGAGAGAGAGAGAGAGAAACAAAAAATCAAATAGACAGAGAGGGGGGAGATGGAAAGGGGATAAGTTCTGGTCATATATTATGCAAGGGGAAGAAAATATAGAGGTTTTGTTTTTTTCTTCATTCATGGTAGGTCTACCTACTATAATCGTCTCATCGGATGTGTCCCGAACTACCTGTTTGCCGACAAGAGGTTTATTCTTCGAAAATTTGTCGCAAGGTGGCGTAGTTCAAATGTAGCTATTCACACGATCAAATCTAGAGTGTTCTTGATATTAAAGGAGCTACACAAAGAAAATTCACTCACAACTCATAATTAGAACAAATTACATATGGATGGAAAGATTTTCTCTTGAAAAACACGAACAATTTGCTGAGAAATCATATAGATATCATGGAAAGGCGTAAAATGCCATTTTTAAAGACCCTCCTTAGACCCCCCGAACGCCCCTGAACGTAATTCAAACACACAAACGTAGCGAGCTCTGAATAGTGACGTCACACACTGGACAAACAGCTCAGAGCCGTGTAGCAGTATGCAGCTAGCCAGCCGAGTACCGTATGTGACGTCACAAATATTGACGCTCTACAAAGGACCGCTGAAGGCAGAAAATCTGGACCTCAAAACTAACATTCTTGAGAGTTGATTACTGTGGGCCCCAAACATATTTTGAAGAGAAGAGTTGTTGTTTTTGATCAGCAAGGCTTTCCCTTCGCAATGATATGAGTTTTGCATCAATTCAAAAAACTTTTGATTCTTCGTGTGGCTACTTTAATAAAGTTTGGAGAGTTTCATACCGAAATCAAGGATATGGCAAGTATCCTCTGCAATTTCTTCCACGGATACCATAGTATAGATAAGAAGAGGAAGAAGAGTAGCAGGTCTTAGTGAGAGAGAATATTCATGCCTCATTCTCTCCCGATACCATTTTTTGCTGTGATAGATATGAAATATGATTTTTTTTCTTCAAGTTGCTTATATCCTCGCGAGTGAATGAGTCGGGGTTTGTAGTCATATGATCTAACATTTCAATACGGGACTAACACGATTTTCTTACCTTAATTTCGAGAGCTGATAGAAGCACCCCTGTGCAGCAATGGAATAGTCGAAACTGGAGAAGAATGTGACTGTGGAAATGATACGGTAAATAAGTTCATTTCATTTTGCCTTTAAAATGAAAACTGTTAAATTGGAGATTTTACGATAATCTGTTTATAAATTTATGGTAATTTCAGTACCTATTTAATTGTATTGCCTATAGAAGTCATTTCGGATTACGAAATACGTCATTGTCATATTTGTACATTTCACCATATAGTCAATTGTGTTTTAAAAGTTTCCTAGGTTGATTTTTTAAAAGGTTTTGTGATCTAATATGTAGGATGATGAGTCCTTTGCAAAAAGTTAACGGTATTTAAAAAGAAATCGTCCATTTAAACTTTCCTAAATCTGTTTTTAGAATGTTTGAACAACACAACGATAAATAAGCAGAGATTAAAGAGGAGGACATTTCTTGAAGGTATTGAACATTATCAAGTGAAAGTATTTCTTCCATGAAACATACTTTTTTCAAATTTATCAGATAGTAATTTAGTCATTTTAGCACATATTTGTGTAGTCTATGGCAGATATAGCGTGAAGTGTGTATATTGGAAATGTAGTGAAAAGTGTTTTTTACATAAATCCATTTATCTGTTTTTTAAGGCATGTTTGTCCTGCTGTCAAGCCTGTGTTTTAGTGGAAGGCGCTGAGTGTGCAGGAGGAAGATGTTGCAATAGACAATGTAAGGTAAGAATTTTTGTTAAAGTCCAGTTTTGAAAATTCAGGCAGTTATGCTATGGTCACATTACCCAAAAGTAGCCTGCTCGGCGGCCGAGCGGCGAGTTTTTAACCAATTCTGCCCGGCGGCTGCCCGGCCACCGAGCGGCGGCCGCCCAGGCACCGCTCGTTTTTAGGGCATCGCTCGGTCGCCGCTGAAGTTTTAGCGCGGAGTTAAAATTTGGGCGGCGCCTGCTCACATTTCACTCGCCGCCCAAAATACGCTCGGTGCCTGGGCGGTCGACGCCCGGGCACCGACCTAATCGCTGGGCGATGCCTAAATTCCAGCAGCGACCGAGCAGGCTACTGATCGGTCGGTCGCTGCTCTGATTTGTGACCATAGCTTAAGTGATGATAGAAACGTTCAAAACCAAATGGATGCGCTAGACGGAGCCCTTTGGTAAAGCATTAATCCTCATTACCAAGTCCCTCGTTCCCCTGATTGCTTACTTGTAAACATGCTTTCCTAGCAGTTAGGTAAAAACAAACCATCAAATCAAACCGTCAATACTGTTTTGTCTTAATAATCAAACCCAAAGCGTCTATGTGATATTTTAAATTTCTTTTCCATTGTGTTTTGTAAAATGCCAGTTCAACTCACATGGTGAAATGTATACCTGCAGAGAAACATTAATCTAGTTGTCTTGTTCCAAAATGTTCGTAGTTCGATAGAGGGTTGTCCCTTGTAGTCGCAATGGATATAGAAATGTATTTTTTTTTTAATCGAATCTCGGTGTATTTATTTCTTATCTCTTCATATTTTTAGTTATTAATGGCTGGTTCCATCTGTAGAGAACGCCAAGGATCATGCGACATTCCAGATTATTGCTCGGGTACATCCGGAAACGTAAGGCGGTTTAGCTTCTTAATTGATTATTTGCCTTGATTTGTCAAATTGTAACTTTCATTCGGATTCATTAGTGTTTATTGATTCTCATTTCATCATCCAGTATTTTAAACGCTAGATATTACTCATTTGAAGATGAATATTCATATTCTCAATCAATTGTTATGCAAAAAAAAAAGGAAAATCATTTGACACAAAGATTGTTCTCTGGCTGTTTCCAGCGCAGTCTTCAGCTGTTTGGCATAAATTATTATAAATACAGATGGAACGATATTTGAAGTGATATCCATACTTTTTTTGCCAGCATGTTATTATAACTTTCATTCGAGGCGGTAATTTCCTAAAGATTTTTTTTGTGCAAACAATAGTTCAAAGTGATTTTTAAGACAAAACATACCTTTAGGTATGCTTTCACAATGGTTTTACATTTAAGAGAAATAAAACCCATACACATTTACTGTATTCGTTTCATCTTTGTTATTTTTCTACCTCAAGTGCCCTAAAAACGTAGTGCTTCATGATGGGGCTCCTTGTAAGAAAAAGGTAAATATAATTTATTGATGTCATAATGTTAAAAATAAAATTAACAAAGTCTTGCGTCCAGTTCTTGTAAAACACACTACATAAAACTATCAAGAGCATAAAGTTGCTAGCAAATGTCTAGAAAAAAACGATAACTTGATCGAGTTACTTCTGAAAGTATGCAATTTGATGTTTTGTTGTAATTTGTTATATCACAAAACAATGCAATTGACGGAGAAATCTTATTTAATGACATTTTATCCTCAAACACTCTCAATTTTGTTGTAGGCTTGCAAGTATTAAAAATATTTTTATTCTCCCTTGACTTTATTAAGACAGAAGAACACAAAATATAATAAAACTTCTTTTTCGGAAATTTGCAATTAAATTCTGTACAAGCATGTACAAATATGAGTAAGAAAGAAAATACATTTCTAAGTTCAGAATACTGTCCTCCCCCCCCCCCTATATGTATTAAATGAGGCATTAAATTTTGAATTTGCAAAGTTCCAACCCATATTCCCTCTTAATTTTTCACACTCTCTACATCGCTGGTACTATTACGTATCAGATGTTATCGCGTCCATGTGTTTTTGCGGTATGTACGTGTATTGCACATTCTTGTGACTGACAGCCTGCGATATTTACTTTGTATGTACTTTGTATGTATACATACTCTTTAAACTCAACAGCACGCACTGCCTTTTCACTTTCTTTCTTAAGTATGCATTTTAATTTAAGAAAGTATTAAGTATCGAAGTGCGTCGTCATACTGGCCAAGTTGTCCAAGTTGCGTTTCCGAACATTATTTTGTGCTAAACACCAGCCACAAACAGTGAATTTGCCCTGCTCCACTCTAGCCCGTTGCTTGAATGATTATGCAGTGTTACCTCATGTACAGGCTCTGTCGTTTAGAACCAGTAACCTGGACAATGGTTGAATGTGAAGTTAATAGCACTTCGGTACGCTATAGACAGCATGGTGGGAGAACAAAATATTAACTCATCAATCCTGATTAGAATTAGAGTCTTAATATTGCACGTTTCCATATCATTATCAAACTACCTATGACTTTATCCTTGACGAATATCAACTCAAGGCTATACACATTAGATGCTTTCATTTATATTCTCTTTCTGAATGGGTCCATTTAGACACGTGAAACTTAAAAAGGTGTAGAGTAACTTCTATTCTGACATTAAAGTGAGATAAATCAGGGGTTGTATCATAGCATATTTTTAATTATTATATTTATAGCTAATATGATCATTGAAAATTGTTTTAAGGGAAAATATAGTTTTGAAGATTTTTTTAGTAAAGGGCAAATTGGAGGAGACCTCGCAAGATACGTCACAGAGTTGCCAAGTTATGTTTGATTTATCGCACCTTCATAACTTTCTTACTGTTAATTGGGTTTTGCTAAAACTTTCACTGACTTATTTCTCTCATTTTCTCCTATGAAAACCAACTTAAGATTAGAGTGGACTTCCTCTTTCACCCCTTTATAGTGCATTCACTGTTTTATCACAGGGAGTTTATCTCCTCATTTTATATTTCTTACCGAATCCCTTAGTTCATTCCTGAACCCAACACTCTACTACCTATCCATCAGCCTAAACCTAACCTAAAACCTAATTTGAAACTACTTCCCTAACCCTTATCTTAGTCGGAAAACATTATGCATCATGGATAGGGGGAAATAGAGAGACTATCACCCCATCCCCGAGAAGCGTAAAAGTACATTATTTTCATTCGTTGTTTTGTTATGATTATGTTTACCAGGGGATGTGCAGTGCGGGAGTTTGTCAAACAATGCAAGATCAATGCTCACATTTATGGGGTGAAGGTAAGTCATGACTTCCCTTACATGAAACATTATTTTGATTCTTTGATTTACCTCTATGCTTACCTCGATCATATCTATGTATATCTTTGTATTTCGTCAATTGTCATATTTTATGTACATCAATAATACTTTTATTGTTATTTGAATATTTCTAATTTTTTTTCTTCAATAAATGCAGAAATTATACTTACAAAAAATAATGCATATTCTGAAAAATTCTGAAAAATGTTCCCTGGCGTACACTGAAAATGATATAAGGTTTGTGGCTTCTTGGAATGTAAAATTCCAGTAAAACTGAAAGATGCTATTTATTATGTTTGTGAAGTAGCATTTTTGTATTGATAATTACTACACTAGTAGGAATATTGTGAATTATGATATTACCATCATCTATTTTGTTTGATAATATATCAGTATGACAAGATTCATGTTTTTTTTCTTCAAAGATTTGTATATGCGACTCCCCCCTACAGTCATAGAATTCTAGATCCGCAAATGATTAAGCCTTTTGTAGTAAAATGATTATGATTAAACATGATACAAATAAGCACTGCTCTGTGTGGGACCAGTGTGAATTGAAGTTTGAAGTTGAAGTTTATTTATTCCGCATTTTACATAAAAAACAGTTTATATTCTTTTTTTGTTATACAAGCGTATATTATATAAGAGTAGCTTTCACACAAGAAAAAAAAAATTACAGATTTCAAATGAAGTATAATGTACGGAAAATTAGTAAAAGTTAGGTAAACAATGTAAAATTTGGGGAGCCTAAATAAAATGTATGTGAATAGGCTCCCGTACTGAGTAACACAATATAGTAGGTCTGAATTTAAAAGGTATAAACGAGTAATTATGTTCTTGTTTTCCGAACTGGCCAATTCTTTATCAGTGCAACATTGATACATGGACACTATACGTTTACCGTTATCCAGGTAGCAGGCTAGCTGGGGATACATGCTTACCCAACGTCACGGCAGAAATGCTTGAAAGGACGCCTAACTACAGGTAATTAATTGTTATGTGACAAGTTAGAACATGTATTAGTATCCTAGAGTATTGAAAGAATAAGATATTCTTACAATTTCAGGAGGGATTTAGTTCTGATTTCAACTAATTCGGATAAAACCCCGCAATTTGTGTTTCAGAGGCATGACAGAAATAATTATATACCAGCATTCTTTAGCACAACCGGTGCCTCTGTTCCCGATTTAGTTCGTTTGATATTGATATTGACGCCAAGAATTTTTAAAAGAAAGAAGCAGTTATAAATCATAACAGAGGAAGAATGTGGAGTTCATCACTTTCGTTCCATACAAACGAAAGTCTTCTAGTTAGTTTGCAGAGGCGTGATGGATTAATGGTATATAGAGCAGTTGTCTCGAAATCCGAAGATCTCTGGTTCGAAACTAAGTCGGAGAGCAAGTGCCCTTTGGTAAGGCATTAATCCTTATCAAGTTCCTCAAAGAGGACTTTAAGCCATTGGTCCCCTGGTTTCCTACTAACAAGCACACACATGCTTTCTTAGAGGTCAGGTAAAAGAAACAACCCAACCATTTGATTTGATAAGGTGTTCCTCTGTATTTTAATATGGATAAGTTAAAAAATTCGAAAAAGTAGACCTACAATAGTCAAAGACAAGTGGCCATTGGAACAAGCAAAAATCATTGCTTAATACAAATATTACATCTGATATAATAAATACACATGTGGGGTCTTTCAAACCATCTACGGCACCTAGTGGAAAGGTTAATGATCGTACCCAATGAATGATATATTCCATTGCGATGCAATCACTTTTCTGTGTCCTATTTTTTCTTTATCCATCGAAAGGTGTTCCATATTTTCATAGTCATTTCCTTAACTTGACGAGGATAAAGGAGCGCGTTATCACCGCTCTTTTCATTCAAATGCAGATCATGATACACTATAGTGACTATATAGGAGCAACAGCTCAGCAAATTTCTGTCTTAACAATTTTACAATTCCACATGACATTGTATCTGATATAATTTGAAAGATTATTATCGCGAAATACGTGTCTATGATATTATGATCTAGATATCATTTGAAAACCTTAAATATTATTCAATCTAGGGATGCTAAATGTGGGCTTCTCTCGTGTGACGTCACTGATGTAGACATGACGTCATGGCAAGCTCGTTCTCTCATGGAGTTGGCAAACTGGGCTACGAACGATCTCCAATGCAAGTAAGTTCTTGAACAATATATTCATAGCCCTCACAGATAATTCCTTTTTAATCATGGATTGGTCCAGATAACTCAAGTGTTAAATCATATTTTTACTAGTCTATAAGACCATACCACTGACTATCTAATCTATGACATCAGAGAGATAATGAAGAGTTTACTATTTAAACCATTTGCTTGAGAGAAAGAGAGAGAGAGAGAAAGAGCAGTTCTTTGTGCATCCAGCCAATCGACTTGTTTGCAGATATCAGCGTTTGAGATTCTGTCTTTCTTTCAATGTGTAAATTTTACTTTACAAAATGCACTGTAACCTTTTTTTTTAATTAAAAAAGAGAGCAACTTATGCAAGACTTTATCTATTCTCATGGGATCTCACTTACCACAAAGGAAGCATCTCCTTCGGGGATGAGGCATATGCCCCTTAGGAAAAAGAACTATTACAGTCATCTCAAGTAGGTACAGAAGCTTTTCAAGGCAATACAAATTATGCGAGCGTGTGTTCGCGTGCGTTGGTGAGCGTATGGTCATCAATGTGTGGAGGGATGTGCGTGTGGGTGCTTGTGTGGGTGTGTTTGTGCTTGTTTGTGTGAAGAAAGGCAAGAACTGTCAAAAGGACAATTTTGATAGTTTCAAAATTGTGCAAATGAGTTATTCGTTGTATATTACTGAAATAAATAATACTCTCTCCACTTTGTCTTTGTCAAACTACAGAGTGGTGAGCATCACCTTATCAGACGGAACAAACCGAGGCGCTGTGCCTGAAGGGACTGCCTGTGGGAAGGGGCAGAGCTGTGGACAAGGCGAGTGTGTCCCGGTTGATATGGCGTCTTGTCCAATGGGAATCTCAAGGAAGATCTGTTCAGGAAATGGAGTAAGTTTTCACTGACAATGCACACTTGATACAAGAAAAGTCAAGCTTTTCATGCATAACTAAAGCCTCTGTTTTTGTTTAATGTCAGTGTGGGCTTTGTGCACTTTGCTGTGGCATATACTAAAAATGACAATTGAACGAGGTCCTGGTATAATCTTCCCGATAGAGACCGGGGGATGCCATTGGTACTTCCAGTTTTTCAGACTAGTAGTAAACAATCATGACTAACAATGAACTATAAAAATGTATTTAAAACAAAAATAAAAAAAGAAAACTTCATTTTCTATAATGCCAAATTTAGGTTATAACATTTCTCAAGTGCCTTTTGGTCTATAAAGGGGGAAGGAAAATGCACCGTAGGAGGGGCACATTTTCTTTGATTTTTTGGTATATACTCAAGGAATGCCATTTGGGGGTTTTAAAAGAGGAGGATGCGTGAACCGGTTGTGCCCCTAAATCCATGAGTGTTAAAAAAAACATTTTATGCAATGTGTGTTCATTAATCTTCATACTGTTATCCTCTCTAATCGTCTTGTAGGTTTGTGGTATCACAAGAGACTGTGTGTGCTTTTGTGGCTGGAGCAGTCCCTCTTGCTCTGTGAGGAATTCAACCCGGGAAGGGGTGATCTGCATTCCAAAATCTGTATTTGTTACAAGTGACGTCTCAATGAATCCCGAAGCTCCGCCCACTGATATCAGTATGTATGTGCTGAATTTTTGAATGAAGATGACTTGGCCTAATTATTTACCATTAAAATCTGTTTGAGATTTACATGTTGTGATAATGGTAAACTGTCTTGAAAATTAAGCCTATAAACAGAATATATTGATTCCCATTTATCATGTTTTTTTTTATAATATAGCTAGGCAACAGTGTCACATTTTAAATTCAGGAATTGCTATTACTTGGAACATTAACATTTTGGGAGGGGGAATTATTTGAAAAAGAAAAAAGAGATACAAACGATCAATTGAATGCCATGACACCAATATGATTAACTAGATACAGACGTCATGTTCTTGCATTTGTACATTATGAATGACAGGTGAACGGAGAATGATAACTTTACAAAAAAAGGAAGGAGGGAATTTCGCATTATTATAAAACTATACTAAAGAGAGGGTGAGAGAGAAAGAGAGAGAGAGAGAGAGAGAAGTAGAGAGATAAAGAAATACAGAAAATGAGAAAGAGAGAGCAATATAATATATTAAGGAGAGAGAGGGACACAGAGAGAGAAAGGAAAAACAACGGTAGAGATAGAGAGAGAGAGAGGGAGGAGGGAAGAGGGTGTGGGAGAGAGAATGGCGGAGATGAGGTGTGTTATGAGTTGTAAGTAAGCATACTCCTCAGTAACTCCTCAGTTGTCTTAAAATCATCGTTTTACCTGATTCTTTCTCATTTTAGATGATACCGGTGATGAAGTCGAAGTCCGTGTCTTAACGAGTGCTATCATCGGTGGGTCCCTGGCTATCATCTTTGTTGTGGCAATCATCTTTGGGGCAACCTCAATAGGATTCAAGTGAGTACATCTGGCATATCAGCAGGGGAGTGTTTCATACAGACTGAGATCAACTTTAAGTTGGACTTAACTATGGCAGGCCGTTCACGCCACTGTTTTCTCTCACCAGTGTGATCTTTAGATAATATTTTTTACCTTCAATAATGAATTATCAAAAAGTGTAAATTCTGTAAATTGTGACCATGATTTGTACGTCCCTTGAGATACCAATGCCAGTAAATGGTGAGAGCAAGCAGTGTCAGTGGCATGAACAGCCTACCATAAGTCCAACTTAAAGTTGATCTTAGTCTTTGTGAAACACCCCCCCCCCCTCGACAACTAATCCCAATAAAACTATCCTTAGTTTTGTAAGTGACCCCCAATCACTATTGGATATTTCCTGTATGTTGCATGAAATAACATTATTTTTAATTAAAAATAAAGGCGGTAAACAATAGGGAGAGGTTGCATTAAAGAGTAACATATTCTCAATATTTATTTACGAAGTAGAGCGGTCATGATATGACGAATAGAATAAGAACAGAAAGTAAATTTAAGATATACCGGTGTTGTTGATAGAAACGGTATGATTCCCGTATTATAATTTCTTTTGTCAGTAAATTCTAATTTTCAGCTTTTTAGTTTTTGCTTAGAAAAGCTTGGATCCTCTGTCAGAGAAAATAAAAATCTTTGTTTGGGTGGGGTGGGGGGGGGGGGGGGATGGGATAAAGGGACTTCACGAAATTAAGTATTACCTGTTATCAGAGTTGGTCCAGAACCCTCTATTCTAATGTTATGATGACGCCTCTAGAAAATTCGATATTATCGTTTCTATGAGAAGTATTATTTCATTTCTTTCGTTGAATACAGGAGAGCAAGAAAGAACAACCAAGCTAGGTAAGATGATCATTATTACCATTACTTGTAAATATTAGATTTTATAAGAATATATTAATCTTCCAAAACTTAAATCATGTTTTAAAATAAAATATGAAAAATATATATCCACCCCTTCGCTAATACAAAAGTTGAAATATTATTGAACTGCCTTTACAAGGAAAAGATTAACATTTTTCTCATATCTTTCTGAATACGGAATGAAACTAGACAAACAAAATACTACTTTGGTTCATCATGATGGCTTCAAATACTGCGAATATATGACATTTTGTTTCGGGGATTCTTTCATTCTTTCTTCTCGATTTTCTTCCCCAGACGAATGCAGCAGGTAAAACTTTTTTCGTAAGTATATATACATTCTGCCTCTTTTCAATATCAATTTGCTTTAGACATTTGCTATTTTTGTTCATATACAGTGCGTCCCAGAAAAAACGAAACCGAGAAGTATTGATGTTTTATCATAACTTAATCACAACCATAATTAATGAATGATACATATTTGAAAAGCTTAGAGTCTCCTCTTTCCGTTGATGCTACTCAGATGATGCATATTTCACGCATGAGTGATTAAAAGCAATTTGAAGGAAGAAAACCAAAAAGACATTTGGCGGGCGGTATCTGAATTTCGAAGAAAAATTAACATTTCTAGAAAGTTGAGTTTCTGCCCTTTCATATGACACCTCAATCAGGAAAAATGAGCAAGGAATAACAAAGTTCTGTTTGTTTAAAGTAGCCCTTACATTTTCATAATTTTAACAAACGAATTCGTTTTCACTGGGTGCCTGCCGTAGCAAAAAGCAGATTTGACAAAAGACTTAACTCCGTTTCGTTGACAATCAGCCATGCATGAAGACTCTCATCTACGGCTGATTGTCAACGAAACGGAGTTAAGTCTTTTGTTAATTTCGTTTATTGATACGACAGGCAGCCAGTGAAAACGAATTCGTTTCATAAGATTATGGAAATGCAAGCACTACTTTGAACAAACAGAACTTTGTCATTCCTTGCTCATTTTTCATGATTGAGGTGTCATATGAAAGGGCAGAAACTCAACTTTCTAGAAATGTGAATTTTTCTTCGAAATTCAGATACCGCCCGCCAAATGTCTTTTTGGTTTGCTTCCTTCAAATTGCTTTTAATCACTCATGCGTGAAATATGCATCATCTAAGTAGCATCAACTGAAAGAGGAGACTCTAAGCTTTCCAAATATGTATCATTCATTAATTATGGTTGTGATTAAGTTATAATAAAACATCGATACTTCTCGGTTTCGTTTTTTCTGGGACGCACTGTATATATAGATTGGACAATTTGCAAAGATAATCACTCATTGCTTTAATTTTCTATTAATGATTATTTTGACTCTCTAATCGATTCATCTGTACATTTGTTCTGCTTTAAGTCTACAGATCAGTCATTTTCTAAAAGATTTAACAAATGAAGTTCACCATTAATCCTAATGAAAAGATGCCACCCGGAACTTTTGCGACAACTTGTGATGACGGATGATTGAGCTTCAAGGTTTTACGTCACAATTACCTGTAATCTTACACATCTTTTAATTTCAAAATTACAAAAATCGAGGGCACAAACGCTAAGTCAAATAACCTTTAGTGACCTCATGAAAAAGAAAAAGATTCCTGTGTGTCATGAGTAAAATCCTCTTTCACTAGGTCCAATCTTTTCTTTTGGTAGAATGTTCCAACCTACCGAAGGGCAAAAGAAGCGACTAGCAAAGTTCGGTGGGGGCAGGTCACCGTATATAGCTGGCGAGCTAGAAGCCCCCTCATCGTCAATGGGTGCCCCATCTAGTCACCCACCAGGCGACCGTCATCACCATAAACCTAAGCACCATAATCATCATGGCGGGGGTCAACCAGGGGGTCGTATGCAAGGCAAAAACAAAGGGTGAACGATTTCTTGAAATTCAAATATGACTTTTTAAGACAGATTTTAAAATTTTAAACGATTTATGCACTTGTAATCTAGGCTCACATTTAAACAGTCTGTTTATTATCAAAATAGACAGATGGATTCAGTAATCTTTAATCAATCATTAGTTACTTAGTATCTGCTATATAAACAAATCATAATGAAACACTGCATAAACGACCTTCTGGATATATATATATATATATATATATATATATATATATATTATGTAAAAAAAACGAAGCCAATTTCTTCTTACAATCAAACAGTCCTATATAATAGAGGACATTAGAAAATTATGTGTAAAAAAAGGTGACAGACAACAAAATGGCTACTTTGTTCTAGGGTTTTGAGAACTAGTCAGTGCACTATTACTTTCTGTCCACATCAATTAGCCCAGCTCGTATATGAATCAATAACTTAGGTCAACCGTAGCCAATTAGTTTAATTGAATATTAGTTTATTGATACTCGGGTATAATGAATAAGGATTCTATCACTTATTCATTTTTATGATATTTAGGCAGAAGAAAATGCGATTCCAGATAGACATGGACACTCATAAACCGCACAAAGCTGGAGGCGGAAAGGTAAGACAGTAAGACAACTTGCGAATGTCCATTGCACATATTCGGTAGCTAATCAAGCCCTTCAAGTTGATCAGCGCAGACCCTGGTCATTAAAACATTCTTTCTGCTCTTCGTTTGCAATCAATTCTGTGCGACGTTGAAGGTTTGGGAGGTTTAAACATGGACCTACTACGAAGTGGTTTAACCCTAATAAGGCCGGGGGGGGGCATTATGCACCCCCCCCTGCGATTTTTCTGATTGTTCGGGAACGCATACAAATGGCGCCCCGCCGCTCACTGAATTTTTTCTTTCGAGTCTAGCGCTTTTTTTAAATCAATTTTTGAATGTCATTTTTCCTAAAAAGAGATAAAATATTGGTTATTTGCTCTTGTTTAAAGATTAGGTGTTTGTTTTGGGATATAAAATAGTTGCATTGTGGTTAGAAATGAAATAAAACAATAAAAACAATAAAATACATAAGTTAAAAAACAGTGAAATACATGAGGAAAAATATGCTTAAATATAAAGAATACCGGTATATGATTATGGGTAAAAAGGTGAATGTTATGACCTTATTTGCATAAATTACCATAAATATGCAAATGAGTGAATTTTTCAAAAAATTAAATGCACCATAGCATTCTATCCAATTCACTTGACATGCGTGCACATTTTCGCGGCGGTTGCGAGACCTCTGCTCAACCACTAAGCATTTGCGCCTCACTGTCATCATGTTCATACTGTAAACGTTTCAAAGACTGCATAAATTAATCATTCCCCATAGGAAAGTGAAAAGTATGCCGCAGACCTGCCGCAGACCTGCCGCAGACCTGCCGCAGACCTGCCGCAGATCTGCCGCAGACTTTTAGTCTGCGGCAAAGAGTATGCCGAAGTATGCGGCAGAAAGAAATTTTGCTGCAGACTTGCCGCATACCAGTATGCCACAGGAACAGTCTGCGGTAGATCTGCGGCAGGATGAAATTTTGCTGCAGACTTGCCGCATACTAGTATGCCACAGGAACAGTCTGCGGCAGATCTGCGGCAGGATGAAACTTTGCTCCAGACTTGCCGCATACTAGTATGCCACAGGAACAGTCTGCGGCAGATCTGCGGCAGGATGAAACTTTGCTCCAGACTTGCCGCATACTAGTATGCCACAGGAACAGTCTGCGGAAGATCTGCGGCAGGATGAAATTTTGCTGCAGACTTGCCGCATACTAGTATGCCACAGGAGCAGTCTGCGGCAGATTTGCGGCAGGATGAAACTTTGCTCCAGACTTGCCGCAAACTAGTATGCCACAGGTACAGTCTGCGGGAGATCTGCGGCAGGGCGAAACTTTGCTCCAGACTTCCCGCATACCAGTACGCCACAGGAACAGTCTGCGGCAGGTCTGCCACAGAAAAGTGGGAAATTATACAGTCTGAAGCAAGGCTATAGGCGGCCATTTTGTAGGACATGCATTACCATATGAGGTTGCAGGCTGAGCCCATGATCTTAGCACTGTTAATTGTTTAGCTTCTGTCAAACCAAACAATTTGCTTCAAGTTCAACTGGTACCATAAGAGGAATTTATTACATAAGAGGAGACTGAGGAATTAACGGACTGTTTCAAACTTTTTTGTTGTGCCATATGTGATCTTATCTTCAGCCCCACTAACTCACTTTTTTGTTGTAACTACCCAAGACGAAAATCCAATTGAAACCAATTGAACACCAATTGAATTTTCAATTGGTTTCAATTGGTCTCAAGAGGTTTTAACAGGTTTCAATGGGACTTTAATAGGACTTCAGATGGTTTCAATTGGTCCAGATTGTCCCTATTGGACCAATTGGGCCCATTGGCCCCATTGGCCCCATTGGCCCATATGCCCCATTAGACTTTAATGGGACCCCAATTGGCCTGAAGTTGGACTTCAATTGGTCCAATTGAAACCAATTGAAAACCTTTTAAAGTCTAATGGGGCAGATTGGTCCAATTGAAATCCCATTAAAGTCTAATAGGGCCAATTGAAACCTCATCTCATGCATATTCATTATTACTTTACACGTGTGGCAGAAAAATACATTTATCATGATTTGTTAAGCAAATTAAGACAATGCACATCATTTTTGTGATTTCTATTTTCCTTTTGCCATTATTAACCAATAGATTATTTTGTCTGATCATGTTACAATTACATTCACGTTTTAGCAATAGATATATTGATTACTAACCAAGAAACTATGATTACTAACCAAGAAACAATATACATATTTAGTATAATGTGTACGAGCCTGTGTCACCTTTAATGTTAATCTTGAATACACTTCAAATGATCTATGTGATGAAGTTAATACAATTGAGAATAGAATATACCTAATTGGTAATATCGATATATATTGGTATTACCTAATTGGTAAAATCAATATTGCCAATATCGATTATGAAGTATCAATTAGTTTATCACTGGTTCTTCTACATGCATACTTTATTGCCACGTACTGGATATGAAAGAGTATGCGGCAGGTCTGCAGCAGGTCTATATGAGATATGAATATTCATGATGAAGAGTCTGCGGCAGGTCTGCAGCAGACTCTTCATCATACTGAAAGAGTATGCGGCAAGTCTGCGGCAGACCTGCCGCAGACTCTTCATCATACTGAAAGAGTATGCGGCAAGTCTGCAGCAAGTCTGCGGCAGACCTGAAGCAGACTCTTCATCATACTGAAAGAGTATGCAGCAAGTCTGCGGCAGACCTGCCGCAGACTCTTCATCATACTGAAAGAGTATGCGGAAAGTCTGCGGCAGACCTGCCTCAGACTCTTCATCATACTGAAAGAGTATGCGGCAAGTCTGCGTCAGGTCTGCGGCAAAACTAATTTGCATGTGAAAAAGATGACTGTCTGCGGCAGGTCTGCAGCAGATCTGCGGCAAGTCTGCCGCAGGAGTATGCGGCAGGCTCATTTCTTTCCTATGGGTCACGCCATCCCAAATCAGGTAACGCCCCTCGTGTGCTAATTGGCTTAAAGACACGTTTATGCTTTTCAAACTTGTTTCGCTTAATTAGCCCCGTACGCGTCTTTTTTCCGTAATATAGCCATCCTGTCGCTTCATTCGATTAGCTCATTGGGACCTATACGTCATCGCTAGTCATCAATATTCATGATACGCACGCACACAGAATCTGAAGCGAAAATTTATCAAATATGATATTTCATACAAAAATTACAGATGCAAAGCTAAGTTTACTTTAAATAAGTGACATTGCGACAAAATCGGGAGGCTTACCATAAACGAATGACTACCCAGTTTCGTAACTTGTCCATATTTCATAGGCTAGTTTAGTCCAGAATCTGGCCGATCTAATTTTGAATTTGATCTCCACCTCACCGTACCAATTCTAGGATGGCTATATTACGGGGAAAAAAGATGCGCCCCATACTTGACCTTGTACATTAAATTATCTTCAATTATGTCACAATCTGGCATATTCTACGGTGTCTTTGAAATGACACACATTCCATGTCTACTTCATTCATTTTTTTCTTCTATCTCTCGACAGGCTGCAAAAGCTAAACAAATCTTTTTCCACTCCGAATGAACAACTGGCCCATGTAATAAATCACGGATGTATTGCGACCTATATATAGGACTACTACCATTTCTATCATTATCATTCAGACACACTTTCAATAAAATCCTATGATAATTGTATTGTCTGGACAATAGTTAGTTATGTTCTTCACTGCATATACATATTTGCACTGATGTATTTCACATTTCATTCTGTCCAGGCAAGAACGGAGACGATTATTTGAACATGATCTTCCCGCCAACGAAGACCTGAAAAACATTTGGCCAGCAGTCCGGCGTCTCGGTCATCAGTGATGATCGTAGTTGGAAGATACAAGGTACGGATCCCACCAGGTTACGTTATATCACTTCACCTTTTCGAGGGGTCAGTGGCACAAAGACGTAACTCCATTTGGGCCATTTTTAGGTTTATGTCTCACTGAGCACTTGGGCCATTTAAAGTTAAGTCTATGTTTTGCTAGTCATTGACTTCAATGGGGTGTTGGTTGGAGTTAAGTCTTTGTGTTTCCTGGAAAGCGAACATTTTTCTGAACACTTGGTATCAAATACTCATTTGACAAGTCACTGAACCCTTGTTTTGTCTCTGATAGGCATCTCTTAATCCATGGCGATGAGGTGATCAAGCAAGCAGTTAAACGGTACCTGTGTTTAACAACCCGTCATTCAATGTTTCATGCCTTTTGAGTTTTTACCCTAGGATAAAGGTTTGGTTATTTCTATTTCCTTAGTAAAGGTAACCGTACGGTGGTAAACCTAATGGGTGACAAGTTTTGTGAATCTTTGCTGACACACAACCGACCTATCAGAGCTTATAATAAGTGTTATTTCTATATTTTGTTGGATATAAGGTCAGCTTCGTGTGATGAAACTCTGGTTGCAATTCTTTGCGTGTGTATCAATATGAAGTTTATTTTTGTACAGACTTGTTTATGTCAAATCTTTTCATTTAACGCCCGGCCATCCGGGAGTCGTAACTCAGTTTCGATCCGAGGTCCTTCATAGTCAGTCTGTAAGCAAGCGAGGTGCTCTTACAGCTAGACGAACTTACATCTCCATAAGCTACACGACGTAGCTCTAAATTCAGGCTAAATGAATACTACTCCGGTCCATATATTCTATGTCTGCAGTGACATATTTTAAGATCAACCTTCTTTTTTGTACAAGCTCATTCAAATAAACTTGCACAAAGAAAAATATTGTATGGTTGACTCCTATCTATTCCATCTGAAGATGCAGGGTTTAATACAAAACTTAAGTTTCTCATTCCTATTGGTATCATGTCATTTTATTATTAAAAAAGAACAAAATTAATCGTCCTTATTTACTCAGGCTTTTACTCAGGTTATCGGAGAAGGTTGTGACATATGCCATGATATGATGTGACAGCAACAACAAAAAACACAAAAAAAGAATTTCTCAAGACATTCAGATGGGAGACAAGGTATTCTAGTCTGAAATCTAGAATACATTCTAGGTTTTGGAGGCCCATTCTCAGTCACAATTGCATCGTGAGAGGCGGCCATAATACAATATTGTATTAGGGACGGTTGTAAATACTGACGCCGATACGGACAAAACAGTGGTGAATGTCCCGATACCATGTGAACAAGATGATTTATTGAATTTTGATTGGTTATAATGAATTCCCCTTCAACAAGTCTCTTTCTCTATTCTTTCTGTTCACCATCTTTTCTCTCTCTCAAACTTTCTCCATTTATCTCTCTCTGTATAACCTCAATACCTCGGTAAAAGCCGAACTCATCTCTAGTTCAATAATTAATTTCACCGACGGACGTTGTGTATGAAGATATATATTTCCCATTAAGAGCTCTTCTTATTTGACATTGTAGCATATAGAACAAATTGAGAAAACAAATATGATATATTTTGAGTAACTTTCAATTCAACCGAGCTTTGTTGATGCAGCAATGTGAAACACGATTCAATGTGGATTTTCGATGATATGTGCACTATATTTTTTATTTATCTCTGTGTATTCTGTTATCGATTAGCTTTGTAATTATGAGAAATTTATCGTATCTTAACGCCTTAATCTTACTTATATACGATTATCTTGTGCAGTTTATTATTCAATGTATTACCGTGCGAAATTTGTGCTTTCAATTATTGGCTTATTCCAAAAAGCGTGGATATATTATTATGAATATTATACATCGTTGATTTTTTTTCTACTTTTGATACATATCATTTTAAAGTATTTTCCGTTAGTATGTCGTGTCTTAATCTACCCAAGATTGTTATACAGCTATATGTTGGTACATAACCCGCCACTGTAGTGATGATAGTATAGTAGTAGGCTATAAGTATAGCATCAGTAGCAGTCTGCGTAATATTGATGTTTTTTAGTTTAAAGACCATCTGTACTAGTGTAAAGAAGGGATTAGACCACCCTGCAAGGTCACTGGACATGTAGTTATCTCATCAACTCTGCTCTCAAATAACATAAGAAAAAGAGGATCATGGGGGACCAATGGTCACCGATTAGGCATTGTTTGTTATATAGAGGGCGCAAGTAGCTACAATTAGTGCAGTGTGGCTTTTTGTGGTCGTAACACATTGCCTAATATGTGTATTTTTTTCAAGTTGATGTATTTTTGGAGAGATGTGATCAATTATGATATTGTATAATAATACTATGTCTTGCATAAAATTTGTAAAATGAGTGGAGCAAATTTGTTTTCTCCATAACTTAAAGATGCAGAAGTCTAAATAATAATTGCAGCTTTAAAAGTAGCAGAAGTATATAAATTATTTTACAATGTTATATAATAACAATAGCGATAGTATGTAGTAATAGTAGCAGCATCGACAGCAGCAGCAACAGCAGTAGTAGTATTAGTAGTAGTAGTAGTGGTAGAAGTAATAGTAGTAGTAGTAGTAGTAGTAGTAGTAGTAGTAGTAGTAGAGTAGTACTAGTAGTAGTAGTAGTCAGGCGCGTATGCAGACAGGGGGAGGGGGGGTTGGGGGTTAACCCCCCTCAAATTTTGGTGGTTTGAAGAAAAGAAAAAAAAGTGTTCCTACCCCCTCAAGCCACTGAACGAAATATCTGACGACGTAATTTGCCAATTTCCTGGTGCACACACAAAAAAATTGCTCTTACCCCCCCCCCCCCCCCCCCCTCCCCCCACCCCCCCCCCCCCCCCCGCTTATTCAGCGGCTGGCTGAGTAGTTGCGAAATTTTCGGCGCGGTTTTCAAATTTTAAACCACCCCCCTCGAAAAAATCCTGCTTACGCCACTGGTGGTAGTAGTAGTAGTAGTAGTCGTAATGGTAATACAAATTAAAAAAGGAGGTACGTCGCTTCTCCATTTTGAATCGGCAGTTGTGGAATAATTCCATTTATTCCCCTCTCTCTCTCTCTCTCTCTCTCTCTCTCTGTGGGGTCTTCTGATTTTGAATATGCCAACAATGACAAAGACAGACCATTAGACTTGCAAAGATGATGATCCAAATTTCTTTTCTGAAAACGCTCCTGGGAAGAAGAAAATATTGATGTTATACTTGCAAACATCAAAAATAAAAACATTGCTGATCCGACGGTTGTCATTCCCACCCCTCCTTTATAGCTAAGACCTGAGAAATTCAAAAGTAGCAGGCATAGCATTAGCGAGAGCAGTGATTTTTAGCTGAAGATGTAGGCTCGTCAAAAGTATGTTTACGTTATGCCATAACTTTCCGGATTAGTAAACATTGGAATAAATCTGTTATGTCTTTTGAACTGATTGGTTTATTAGACAGGTTGTGAGGCCATATTCCCTATCTTCTTGTGTAGGGATATTAGTATCGAGTATCATTGCATTGAATTTGAAATTTAGCAATGGCTCTGGTATCTATCTAAATCACATGGACGGTAGTCATAAAACATACTATATAATAGGCCACTGAGTTTCTTCAGTCGTCTTAATGGAGGGTCAAATGTCAACCCATCCACCCACAGAATTACATTAACTTGTAACTATAACAAACAAAATTCAAATCATCATGATCAAACTTACCCAAGGTCGATTTCTATTAGTATCAAATTGATTTTGTTACAGTTCTTTTTTTAAATAGAATTTTAAAAGGTTGGCACTTTGTGCCCTCTTAATCAGGGGACTAAATTATAAGCCAGGTTTCTGTTGATCCGATTTTGAAAATTCATTGTACATGCCATTTTTACTTGTGTAGAATAATCTCATTTAATATGTGCTTCGAGATAATTTTCATGTGTTACGTGTGTTACGTCTTGAACAAGAATAAAGTATGAGCTTTTTCTTTTTTTTACATACACCACGATCTTTCATGGCTATTTTGTTCCTTTAATTGTTTGATATATTCCGCATATCATTTGACACTTCACGAGAAATAATTATGATTTTGGACATTCTGCTTAAAGGGACTTTGTAACATTGTTCATATGAGAGATAGTGGTGCTAAGGTAGTGACTTCAATGCTAGATGTACAATTAAAGATAATCTGAAAATTTGAGTGAAAACGGATCATTATTCATGGTACAAATTGGGAAAAACTGATCTGATCGATTCCTTAATTCTCCCAACTATATTATTCTACTTCTATTCTGCTACTTGTCAAAGCCTGTTCAGCATCAAGACAAGGACAATTTAATTACATTTTAGGTGAATGTAAATCGTCACAAAGCAATAAAATGGCTCTACATTCCATTCCAGACAGTTAAGTGTTGACAGATTTTTATAGCCTGTTTTATGTATTTTTCTCATGGAAAAACCGGTTGGGAAAATTCAAAAATGGTTGGGAGAATTTACTGTTAATCACTGTTAGAGGGTGCCTCACATCGACGCCTTCAAAGAAAACCATAGATATCTTTGTTGTTTGAGAATTGGTTCAGGATTGTTTGCATGTCAGAGGGTTAGTATAGTAGAAGGAATATAGTAAGTACATTTTATACAAAAATTAAGCAATTTTTTTCATCAACCTTCAACAATGTTACCGAGTCACTTTAAAATCCCCAAACAAGTTGCTATACGCTATACGACTAAAAAAACAAAAGTAAAATAAGATTGCCCCGTCTTTATGGAATGTAAGTTATGAATGACTTAAAGATTGCTGGGAAAATCGACCATTTAAAAAAACCTATCTAAAAATATCTTATTGGTTTCACTCGAAGAAAGTTTTTGGCCAATCAGAGAGCTAGATTCAGCAATTCCTCAATCGAAGATTGCAATCCTAACACATTTTGAACGTCCTTTTCATTTAGTACAGTTGTTTTTTAATGTAGAGGTGTTGTGATATAGTGGATACGGCACCGGACTGTAAATCACAAGGTTCGTGGTTCCAGTCCCGCCGCTGCACTAATGTCAACCCAGGGGGGTGTTTCACAAAGATTCTTAGTCGAACCTAACTCTAAGTTGGACTTAAATATTATGGAGAGCCATTTGTAGCATTATAATGAAATATATTCAAAAGCAAAAATTCAAGTATTTTAGACTTTTCATCAATTCCACATCCAAAACATGAAATCTCCCATAATAATAGAAAATAAAAAAGATTTGAACTAATATGTTATGCCTTTTAAAATAACCTTTACAAAATATTTTCTAGGATATGCTAACGTCTTTCCATAATTGTTAAGTCCAATTTAGAGATATGTGAAACACCCCCCAGGTTTAGTAAATGGGTATCTGGTAGGAATCAATTCCTTTAAATACTTTGAGCACCTTAGTAGAACAACCAGTGTCATAATGGGGTCCCCTCGCTATTCATAATGACCGCTATTAGAGAAAAGGGTCAATATTCGTAGGGAGTCTAGGGACCGCTATTCACAATCGAAGTAGAAGGTCACTCTACATAAAATGGGAAGAGGGTCGCTATCAATAATACGAAATCGGGGTCGTTATTCATAGGGGTCCCTATTCGTGTTTTCTCCATATGCCTATACATATTATGTGTGCAAAATTTCAAGTTAATTGAATGATCCATTATCTTGCTAACAAAAAAGTGGGTCGAAATAATAAAGGCAATTTTAACAAATTATAAGCGGTGGTCTGTATGATAAACAGCCCACCTGATTATACACAATGAAGCAACGGCTGGATAACCCATATTCAGCTTTGCCAGCTATAGCTGAGGGTGACACTACAGGTCTTCCCGGCGTGGATCCAGGCCCCCCCCCCCCCCCCACCCCCCGCTCAAAAAAAAAAGAAGAGAGAGAGAGAGAAGGAAAAGAAGGGAAAGGTAAAGAGGAGAGAAAGGGAAAGGAAGAAGAGGAAGAAGAAAAGAAAAAGGCGAAAAGAAGGGGATCGGGGGGGGGGGCTTCACCTCCCCCCTCAGCAAAAGAGAGAGAGAGAGAGAGAGAGAGAGAGAGAGAAGGAAGGAAAATAAGGGAAAGGGAAAGAGGAGACAAAGGGAAAGGAATTCATTGATGTGAACATATAATATGATAAATCACAGTGTCAAAGTGTGTACACATTTACTCAGAGTTTGAAAATAGTTGGCCTACAATGTGAATGTACAAAACGAGCACATTGAATCACAGTGTGGGAAAATGTGAACATCCTCTGAAAACAACGTAGACACACAGCATTCGTTTTACATAATTTTGAATATAGAAGTTGAGATATATTTCCAAGAAATAATGGGAAACAATATTATAAATTCATTTTTTTAAAAACATTTTTTTGTCTTGTCCTCTTACCGAGGTGTTTTATTTCACATAGGCCTTTGTCACATTTCATATACATTTACATCGATTTACATTTTAACATAATAAACAAAATACAAAAGTATTTAAATAAATAGTTATAACCTTAACATTTCTTGAAAAATTTCTTTGTGTTTCGTCAATAAAAAAAGTTTGTTTATTTGCTAGGTAATATCGTAGTTTTAATTTCCATCACACCGAAGTTTAATATTACTTACTTTTACTTACTGCCCATTATGCCTCCTGGCACATAGGGCAGCAACAAAAGTCTTCCACTCCTTCCGATCCTGGGCCAGTCTTTGGATGGTTTCCCATGTGTGGTTCAGGTCTTTTATCTCCCCTTCCACAGTTCTTCGCCAAGTTTTTTTAGGACGTCCCCCCTTTCTTTTGCCTTCTGGTGTCCAGTGGAGGGCTGTTCGTGTGATGTCATCTATGTTTTTTCTCATTACATGTCCGATCCATCTCCACCTTCTTCTCATGATAATGCTCTCCATGCTGTCTTGATGGCATTGGGCATACAGTGCTTCATTTGAAATGGTGTTTGGCCAGAAAATGCGGCATATTCTTCTCAGACTCTTTGTGTGGAAGGCCGATAGCTTATTGAGGTCTTTTTTTTGTCATTCTCCAACATTCAGAGCCGTACAGGAGAGAAGAAAGGACACAGCTCTGGTACAATCTTAGCTTGGTCTTGGTGCAGTACTGCTGTGATCTCCATATATTATTGCGCATTCTGAGTGCATTTTCTGGCTTTATTAAGACGGTTCTTAATGTCTTTGTCTGCGCCTCCATCGTGCCTGACAGTGCTGCCCAGGTAAGTAAACTCCTCAGTTAAAGGTAGGTCTTCCCCGTTTGCTTGTATTGGTAAAGGGTCCGAGATGTTCAGGGTCATCACCTCTGTTTTCTTTTGGCTGATCTTCAAGCCAATTTTCTGGGCAAAATCACTGAGTCTGGATGTTTTTTCTTGCATAATTATGCTGGTGGGTGTGTGAAAGTAGAGCAAGATCATCTGCAAAGTCGAGGTCCTCAAGTGTAGAAAAAAGGGTCCACCTTATGCCTCTTTTTGGTCTTCAGTTGCCTGTCTCATCACCCAGTCTATGGCGATATTGAAGAGCAGTGCTGACACTTATGTTTACTGTTTCCTACTCTGCATGTGAAGTTGGTGTAAAAAGCTCTTAATTACAAAAACTAGCTGCTCTGGTATCCCATATTTGCGTAGTATTCTTGTTTTTGTGTTTTATTCGGGATAAAATTACAATATTGGACAAACTTGTCCACCGTGAAAGAAAATTCAGTTTTCGAAGCAATTATGGGCACGAGTGATGTCAGGAAATCTGCAAAAGTCGATGAATCCCCTCCGTTTATTATTCTCATGACGCAATGGCGTTTCGGATCTACTGCACTTGGAGAGCTTTTCAACCAGAATCAAGAACTCTTCTACATCTTCGAATCACTCTTTCCAACTGTGACATTAAGGAAATTAAAGAATGTAACGCAGAACACTCCGGAAAGCAAAGAGATGGCAAGAGATATACTTCGCGGTTTCGCCAAGTGCGATTTCAAAACGGACTATGTGAAGATTTTAAATAATTGGTCTGGTTCTGGTTCTGGCCATAACAGAGGACTCTGTTTAAACAGTCCATCTTAGAATGCACTCAGCAAGCGCTCTCGGGGAATTTTGCAAAGAATTTAAAGGTAGACTAGCCACGAAGATCATCCGCGCCGATCTAGACCTTCTGAAGCCGCTGGTGGTTGAGGACGGTATCAATCTCAAAATTATCCACCTTGTTCGTGATCCCCGTGGAGCTGCCTCGTCCAGAATAAACTACCTGAACTTCTTGAATCCGCGAAAGGTGGCTAAAGCACGGCCTTTCTTCCCAAACTTGCATGGGCCGCCTTAAACCGCTTGGTCTTCTTGATGATATTCCAGAGTACAAGCTCCCCATTCAAAACGACCCTACAGTTCGAGGGATGTGCCAGTGGATCAGGGAGAACACGAAGAGATCGTCCGACCCATTCCCTCCATGGTTACAAGGACGATACCATCTTGTTATTTACGAGGACTTCGCCAAAGCCCCTTTGACAGAGGCTGAAAAGATTTACAACTTTATCGGGATGCCACTCAAACCAGAAATCAAGAAGTTTGTCCACGGCATGACTCATTCAAAGTCCAGTGACACATCTTTATTTTCAACTTCAAAGGATGCGCACAAAACAGCCAATAAGTGGATGAAGTACTTGACAGTTATGGAAGAGAGACAAATCATAAAGGAGTGCCTGGATGTCCTGCAACTCCTGGGATACGAACCGAATCGCACTAGGATACTTCCAGAGAGTTGATGGTTGATTTCACTAGGACACAGGGAAAAGGATATTGTCTAACAAAGAGCAGACGATCGAAGTTAGGAAAGGAGAATGTAAGATAGAAAATGGGACTTTGAGAACCGATATTGATACTACTTAAGATATTATTTCTGCATCCATTGTATATAGCGCCTCCATATTTCATTCTTTATCCTTCCCAGGGGCGGGGGGGGGGGGGGGGTAGAAAGCACTAAAAAAAAAATTGTTTAACTTTTTTTGTCAGCTCAAGGTGGGGGGGGGGGGGTTAAACCCCTAACCCCCCCCCCCCCCCGCCCCTGGGAAGGATAAAGAATGAAATATGGTACATTTAAAAAAGCAATCTCCATACCATACGGCTGCAAAATCGAAGTGACATCATGCAGACCCTGATTGTGGCAAATCAGTGTTTTGTTTTTGTTTTTTGTATTTGTTTTAGATCTGAAGGCTTTCGCTTTCGTATGTCTTTTGTGATCCAGTCGAAACGGGTTTCTTGAAGTCTGGCAACAAGACTCGTGTCAACCTAGATCCCGAGGGTGTTTCATCAATCCTTAAAATTGATCTTTTATTTGATCGAATCCATTTTAAGGCCTAAAATTGATTTCGATTTCAGGCCCTGTTTCATCAATCAAATACAAATCAAGTTTAGTTCACAAGTATAAGTTTTAAGCTGAAATTGGTTTAAGCCCTAATATTTATCTTTAAAGATCAAAATCAAATTTAGTCGATGAAACACCCTTCGACTAATATACTCGATATGCCATGTAGAATGTAAATCATTAAGAATTGACACTAAAAATAGTTTTTAATTGATTCTACATGACTGTCATGGTTAGCCTGACGCATAGTCTTATTCTTTACATCACTTATCTCACAGGCAATACTTTGATTTATGCATTTCATTTTTTTTTTTTGGGGGGGGGGGGGGGAGAGGAGCCGAGTGAGCGTCAAGACAGCTCCTCAAGATGCTCCCAAACTTGTCATGTTTTTCGTCGTTAAGTTTGTACTTTGGGTATTACTTTACATAACCAACTGAAGTATCCAAATTGGAAAATATGATATGGCTTCTATTATGGAATCCACCTTGCGAATTCCTTTTGTTCCGGTTTTACTTCTTTTATTGGGATCAACTCAGGCATTCAAGCTACAAACACCAATAAACTGATGAAGATGACGCAAATATTTGTTTAAATCAAGATTTTTTAATTAAGACCATATCGAGACTTAACAAAGGGAATGTATATATGACCTATAATGTAAAACATGTACAGAAATATACACCAGTTGAAGATATATACAGACAATTCAGACATACAGTAGTAAGAATCACCCAAGTTCCTGTAAATGATTGATGATGATTATGTTTTTATTGTCCGAGGAGCAGTCCGAATATTTACCCTTAATATTTCTGCTGAAAGCAAAAAACCACAGTCGAAAACAGTTATACAAGAAACAATGATTTACTAGACGTCTCATGCACACATTATGACTTTTCTAGTTTCTAAATTCTTAGGAGCGAGGGAGAGAAAAATATAGCGTATTTAGATAGCATTGACAGTTTGTGTACTATATACTTATACTATCCTTATATTAGGTATATACTTTTAGATTAGATAATAACTGAACCGGCTCCTTCTATAAAAGCCTATAGATGACGATGGCTCGTCCCTTTCTCGTCTCTGTTGGCATCCCCCTTTCCCCCTATTTTGTAGTTCCTTTTGTAGTTACGGACTTGTTAATTACTCATTATTCCTAAGTATCATTTAAGATGTTCACACTTGTACAAGAATTGCTTTTTAGAAGACCCCTCTGTTTTCAACATGTATTTCTACATTTTGTTTTAAATGCTTATAATCGATGTGTAATGTTTTATTGGAACATGAATAAATTGAAATTGAAATATTTCATAACTTTCTTATTTTGAATGCGGGTCTTTGCTCAAACTTTCACTGACACGCTCCTCTCATTTGTCTACTTCTATTTAAACCAATTTTTTGTATTTGTATGTTTTATTAAATCAAAACTAATATCACAATATTAACAGGTCATCAATAATGATTGGTACATAACAAAAAAAGATACATATAAAAAATAAAAAATAAAAAAGTGACAAGAAATACAAGATATATTTAAATCAATAAACATAATACAATGCGTAATATGAAGCCACAGAGAGAAAAAAAAATAGAAGACTGTAACGGGAGTCCCCCTAGCTGCCAAGACCAAAATCGTCCTGTCAAGGGCCACCGAAGCCTGGACACACTCCACCAAATCACACGATCTGCACGAGTTCCATAGTTCAATACCACATGATCAGACCATCACTAAACATTGCCTGTATTAAACCTAACATGCAGCTACATGTAGCTTCATGTAGCTTCATGATCATAACTTCTTCCTCACTATCTCATCATTCATCTTCACACTCCCGTATTTCCTGCTATAGCCCAGTACATCAATCTTATTTAAACCAAACTTAATATCAGGGTGGACTTTTCCTTTAAAATGTCATTTAGACAGGGCTAATGTTATAGGTAAATACAAAATAAATTGTAAACACTTCTATTGCATCTATCCATTCTTATCTCTTTATTTGCCATGAATCACTGGTATCATCCCGATTGTCTTACCTTATTCGACATTAGATTAATCTTATTTAGCAATCATGCTAGTATCAATGCATTGTTCATCTGTTCTCACACATAACTTACATTATTGCATTTTTGGATACAAGTCAAAACGAATGAACGAAATTTGTGCCTGATCTTGAAATAGATTCAAAGTAGTATTAGTTGTGCTGTTGTACTTTGAATGAGGGTACAGATCCTATAATAATAGTATTAATAGTGGGTTCTTGTGTAGCTCTCATGTCTGTCAGACTTGACACTCCTGGCGCTCCCGGTTATTACCCTGGCTTTTAGCACGGCCCCCATTACGGAATCAATTCCTGCCAGGTACCCATTCAAAGCACCTGGGTTGAGTGTGGCAAATGTAGATCAATGTCTTGCCAAAGGACATTAGTGCCGCGGACCTTGTGATCGACAGTCCGGTGACATATGCACTCGACCACGACACCACTATAGCCATCTAACCTCTTACAAATAATTGAATACCCAGTAAAGGCTTGTTCTGATAATTATGGCGCAGTTGAACGCAGCGAAAAAAAGAAGAACAAAAATCGCGCAGCAGTTTTTCTCTTACGTGCAAATGAAGGGCATGTTGCCTGTATTCACAGAGGTGTGTGTTATTAGATACGCTTTATCACTTTACGTCATCATTAGAAGAAACAGAAAACATGCCGCGTCATATTTGAACTAGCCTTTAGTTACAGGCACTGGTGTACTGGTGGGGGGGGGGGGGGGGGCAGCCCCCCCAATAAAATCAAACCATGAACAGGCGCGGATCTACGGGGGGGGTTAGGGGGTTTAAACCCCCCCCCCCCTTGGGCGGCCCAAAAAAAAAAAAAAAAAAAAAAAAAAAAAAAAAAAAAGGAAAAAAAGAGGGAAAAAAAAGAAAAAAAGAAAGAAAAAAGAACGCACGCTGGAGAGAAACCCTTTCAAGTGCAAATATTGTGAGAAGATATTCAACTCATCTGGTAACTTAACCAAACACATGATAACTCTGGATATAACTGTGTATTTAACTGTTACTTGATTTAAAAAGACGTTATCATGCACTGCTTTTTATGGTCTCCATTGTGTTAATAGATGCCAGGAAAACATCACTTACGGGGTTCAAATAAACACCCAAAAAAAATCGGCTCGCCGCTTCGCGGCTCGTGGACGATGCTCCGCATCGTCATTATTTTGGTCAAACCCCCCCTTAGCAAAAAGCTAGATCCGCCCCTGATGAATTATTTTCAATTCCATACAAGTGATTTATAAATGTTCGTGATATCACATGATTTTCAACAAAATGCGCGTTTCTCCATTTCTGTTGCAAACACATTCCCAAATAGCCAGGAAGAGCATTTGTTTTTTATAGTCACTAATGGGCCTTAGTGGCCACTAACAGTAACACTAGTAGAAAATTTCTTTCCAGAAGCTAATGCGACAAGCACTGCAGGGAGAAAAAATGCTACCCACTACTCGGGCTGTGTATGCACAGATTTGCGAACGAACGTTCCTTATACGTACATTTATGTATTTATTTATTTATTTATTTCACATATTTAATTCAGATTGAAAACTGGTCTTCCATAAGGCCCTGTCTCAATAAAAATACACATATATAAACAAAAGGTAACACTGCACGTGAACCGTTAAGGGGTCCAGTGGGGAAACTGAATTCAAACAAGGATTGAGAGTAGAGAACGGTACAACGAATCGTCTTATTTCTCTAATAATTTAATGAAACGGCAAAGCTCCCTCGCTTTGCGCGGGAGGGAGCAACTGGATTTAGACTACGAATCGTCTTTTTTCTCTAATAATTTAGTGAAACCTGAAAGCTTCTGCGCTACGCGCGGGATGGGCGAAAATGATTTCAGACAAGGATTAAGAGTAATAATTAAAGAAACGTCAAGGCTTCCACGCTTCGCGCGGTGAGGGGGGGGGGGGGGATCTGAATTCAGACAAGGATACGATATAACGAATCGTCTTCTTCCTCTAATAAATTAATGAAACATGAAAGGATTAAGGATTAAGAGTCGAAAACGGTACAATGAATGGTCTTCAACTCTAATAATTAAATGAAACGTCATAGCTTATGCGCTTTGCGCGGGAGGGGCGAAACAAGAATTAGGAGTCGAGAACGGTACAACGGATCGTCTTCTTTCTCTATTAATTTATCTAAACGTGAAAATTTCCGCGCTTCGCGCGTGATGGGCGAAAATGAATTCAGACAAGGATTAAGAGTAATAATTTATTGGAACGTCAAAGCTTCCGCGCTTCACGCGGGAGGGGGGAAACTGAATTCAGACAAGGATACGATACAACAAATCGAATTCTTTCTCTAATAATTTAATAAAACGGAATAGCTTCTGCGCTTCGCCCGGGAGGGGGAAACTGAAAAATAACTTAGTTCCTGGCCCCGGGTTTATATGGTTGATTGGTAGACATTGGGACATTGGGATTTATATATTTGTCTGTTATTGGTGGCTAGTTGTGTCGATAATCGGTGGCCTCTACACCCCCCCCCCCCCCACTGAAAAGGTCTAGCGGCTCCCCTGATAACAACAGAGTTTATACACTCGAGACCATTTTTGCAAGTACTACTTGTGAAGTACCGGACCACCGTATTTGTGCATTTTGCAGCAGCGAAGGATATACTGTACAACGTCTCACGACGTGACAGATCACTTTTCTTAAACTTCTAACCAATCAGAAGACCTGGTTTTTTCCAGGAAGTGCCGGTGGACATTAATGCGCCGAATATGGTTCTCAAATTGTAAAGATCCCTACTCTTGGAGGGGGTAGGAGAAAGCAATTTTACGTCATATTCTCCAGGAAGTGCCTGAAAATGCGTCCAATGTGGTTCTAAAATTGCAAATGCTTCCTACTCTAGGAGGGGGACATTTCCCTTCCCAGACCCACCCCCGCTTGGTCGCTCCGCTCCCTCGCCGCTAAAGCCTCGCTCTGTTGTTTCACCGTTTTACATATATTTCACCCCATGCCATTTTGTGCCCCCCCGGTAGAAATTCCTGGATCCGCCACTGATGCCCATACCCCTTGAGCTTAGGGGGCTCTGCCCCTAGACCCCACTTTGAAAAACGTTCAGCGGGGCCTGCATGACTTGTAAGAGTGGGTAGATGCAGATTTTGTTGTCAGCCCCCAAACGTGTTTGCTCATTACGCCACTGGTTACAGGCTTCCAAGAGAGAACGGAATTCACAAAATACCCACCTCCTCCCTGCCACAAGCAATACAAACAATTAGCCGGTAAGACTATTAAGATTATATTTTTACATTTTCATATTTTAATTAAAACATGAACGCAAAGATTTTCGAGGAAAAAAAATCTAAGTAAATTCAATAGCCTTGTCCGTCACCCATACGCGATTATTACCATGACCTATTACATAACACAAACAGGATTTCTTTGACATAATTATTCATGTATAATAGGATATTGAAATTGGCGTTGAGTTGATTTCTCGAAGGTCTTTACGATCTGTTAAGACCCTGTTTACAAATCGATGGTTCTTGGTAGTTCAAGCTTCTTGCAGGAGTAGACGTCACAATAGGCTGCAACTCTGACGCAACTTCTTCAGGTCTCTTCCAAGGGCAAAGGTCACAATGAAGGTCACGACAGCTGCCAGGGCAAGTATGACGTAACCAAAGAAGTTGGCTACGTAGGCTTCCGGTGGACGCGAGGAATACGTCGTGGATCTATTACAGAGATGGAAAAGATAGGAGAAATAGGTGCTAAAGGATCAGTGGCATAGCAAGCACAAACCCTGGTCAGTCGTAAAAGTGAGTCTGCACTACAAGACTACCATAGGCCATGTACTGTAGCTGCTCCTATATTGACACAACCAGTAGATAGCTGGGCTAGACTTCTCTCAAGGCACAATGATTTTTTGATTAAGTGTCAAATTAGGGTCTGTGCCTGCAGACTACCTCCCCCAACCCCCCCCCCCCCCCCCCACCCCCCCACACTTTTATTCGGCCGGCTTGCTGTGTCGCCGCTAAATATTTTGTTCACGAAAAAAAAAGGAAAAACAAGTGCAACCCCCCCCCCCCCCCGCCCTATCGGCCGGTCGGATGAGTCGCCGCTAAATATTTTCTCACGAATTGGGCCCCCTCCCTCGCCGCCGGCTGGATCCGCCCCTGCTACTAACATGAGCTCAAATACATGAGCTGATGAAGCTGAAATGAAGGGCAACAATGAGTTGGGAAGCGGCCCCTCTACCGTTAATTTAGAATGTGAGTATATAGCTTCTTAAAGGTACTATGTCCCTTTTGAAGCCAACCTCAAATTCTGTAGAACTTTGCAGGAATTATGAATATGTCATGTATGTCCTATCTGTGAAATTTAAACGTTAGCAGTGTCCCCATATTCAAATTATGCAAGGAAACCCGTTTACTTGCTAGACTTCACTGTCAGACACTATTGAGTGACTGACTGGCTTTTTTTCTTCTTTGGTAATAATAACATACATGAAAAGAGTTGTAAAGGGTACATGAACATTTGTCTACATCAATAACCCACTTCTTGTGATGGCGAAGATTAAAGTGATTGAATCTTTGCGCAGCATAAAACTTATGACCATTCGGTACAATTGTCTGAAAATCAAGACTATTACTTTTGGGCTCTATAGCCCTTAAGTCGATTTGACAACTAACAGTCATTATTTTCCCACTTGAAGACCTTTTCAAGCCCCACCTTTTTTAGGAAAGTTCTAAATAAGTATTATCTTTCAAATGCAGTTGGAATTTATTTAACTTTTTCATTTTTTTGGCCTGCAGATGGGACATAATACCTTTAAGACATCCAAAATAATGTGCCCTTTCCAAATTTCTCACCAAAGAGTGATGACCTTTGTAGCGAAGGGGCTGTTATTAACAATTAACTTCGAATCCGCGGCTCGGGATTTTATGCGGACGGCCCCCTCTATTCAATAGCGTCTCCCAAACCTTCTGAGATGACTCCCAATCTCTCGATTATAATATTGCTCATTTTTGTAGGGGCCGGGCGCGGCTTTATCATGAGTGCTTTTACATGAACCCTTTTTTAATAAATATATTATGCTGGATTCCGATCCAGATTGCACACCCTAAAATGATAAGATGATCATCCCCAATACGCTTGCAGTTCATAATTATTTAATTAAAATAAGGAGGCATAATGCCCCCCCGGCCTTATTAGGGTTAAGAGACCAGTGATGAGAGCAACCAGTGGCATGCATGGCCTGCGTCGATCTTGGTGTTTGTGAATCACCCCCTCCTTATTCCCTTATCCGTCGTTACCGCCACTGTCATTTACGTATGTGGCCGACCCCCTCTTCAATAAAGGCTCCCAAGACTTCGGGAATGACCCAAAAATTTCCAGAAGTATTTTTACACTAACCTCATGAGGCACTACGGCTTAAAATAAACAAACATGCTTATAATTTTTTGGAAATAAGCTGAATTCCGACTCAGTTTTGCACAATCTAAAAATTAGAATATGATCAATCACCCCCCCCCCCCCTACATGCGCGCATATTTCACACGCACATACCCCCCCCCCCAAGTTTTTCCCGTTTTCGTAGTTACTGTCACTTAGTGCCATTTTCTTGTCTTTCTTCCTTTCTCACCCGACTTCTCTCTTCTTTCTCTTTTCTCTTTTCTCTTCTCCTTTCTTTTTTCTCTTTTCTCTTCTCCTTTCTTTTTTCTCTCTTTTTTCTTCCTCTTTTTTTCCTTTTCTTTTTTTTGGCGCCGCCAATAGGGGGCGGCCGTTTCGCCCCCCCCCCCCCTTGGACCCGCCACTGGGCATTCACCAGCGTTCATAGACACCAGCTAGGAGCAATTTGACTCCCCGACACTATTTTGAGGTGAGGGAGTAGGCGGTCCCTTAATTCGCCCGGCAACTTTTGAACCACCAGTGGAGCTGGATTAGAGATTTAGATTTCTACAATGAATAGGTGAGCTTTTATGATCTAACGATTTGACACTATCGAAGAGACTTTCGAGAAAGATCAATTTAAAAGGTCAATTTCAATACCATATTTGGTATCATATAGAAATCATTTTCAGATTACGTTATGATTTTTATCTCATAATGTTTCTAAATTCAAACTGTGATGGTCATGGCTAGTAAAGTTGCCTTCGGTTTTTTTCTTCTCGAAAGTCTTTACGAACGTGTTCCTTGAACTCACATGGACAACATCAGCTTGTCTTCGATGCCGATGAGGGCGGTAGCACATGCAGCTCCGAAGATAAAGACCCCGAAGAAGATATGGAGAGGCTTGTATCTATCTCGTTGTTGTTGACTAGCACATGGAAATGCGAACGCGAATAACCCAATCAACCACTGTAGACGAAGAAAAACAAATATATACGAATGCATGAAAATGTACTTTTATAGTGTCAGTAACAGAGCCACGCGATACTGTTTTGCTGTCGTTTATTTCCCCCCCCCCCCCACTAGAATTTCCGAGGTTAGTTATGCCCAGGCACGTAGCCGCGGGGGTGGGGGGGGGGGGGGGGGGCACGTGCCCCCCAAAATTTCCAAGATCAGTTGAATTTTTTTTAGACCCCTCCCCATGACGTCGATCAATTACATGTATGTGCCCCCCCCCCCCCCCAAACATCAAACTCTGGCTACGGCCCTGGTTATGCGGCCTCGTCATCGGTGGATCCATTAGTCTTGCAAGGGGGGTGGGTGCAAAGTCCATTTTTTTCTTCTTCCCGACAAGTGTTTCCCGGAGTGTTTCACAAAGACTAAGATCGACTTAAGTTGGACTTTAACTATGGCAGGCTGTTCATGTCACTAGTTCCTCTTCCCATTCCTGGCATTGGTTTCTCAAGGGACATACAAATCGTGGTAAAAAATCTACAGGATTTACATATTTTGATAATTCATTATTGAAGGAAATAATATTATCTATAGATCATAATTTCTAAGGTTTTTCCCCTTTAATTTTACATCTGGTTCCAGAATTTTTAAGATACAGCATCGCATACCGTAGTATAAGTCCAAGTCTTAAATACAACCTAAGTTTGCAGTGTAAGTAACTTTTTTCTTCAACAAATCAAAAATGTAAATTCTGTAGATTTGTGCCAGGGATTTGTGACGTCCCTTAAATTAAGAGGCCAATGGTGAGAGCAACCAGTGGCATGAATGGCCTGTCATAGTTCAAGTCCAACTTAAGTCGATCTAAGTCTTTGTAAAACACCCCCACCCCCTTCCCCCAGCTTGGTGTCAGCGTTGTCGGTATGACTAATTACTAGAAAAGCAAACGAGTCCTCCGATTTACCTGAACAGCGAAAAGGATGAAGATGGTTATTCCAATCCAGCTATGGATGGAGTAGACGTTTGGTAAACCATTGGCCTCATGGTACTGCCATACGGCCGCTAGAGCTATGCATGCGCAGATAAAGGCAAGACAGTGTAAGACCACGTGTGCCGTTTTAACCCAAACGTGTGGCGTCCTCCGACATGTACGGTACAGCATTAGGGCTGAAGGGGGAGAAAAATGGAGGAACAAAATAATTAATGTTTTCAAGTGTTTCCATGTAAGCTGGTAATTAGGTAAATGATATAAAGATACTGTCATCATGTCATACCTACAGAAAAGATGAGAAATCTGACTTTGGTACGATCAAAGTGACATATTTTTTTTTTTTTTGAATGATATTTTATTTCCTTCCTCATAATTTCACATAACAAGAAATTCACATAACAAGAAATTATCAAAATAAGCAATATAAAACAAGATCTTTGATACAAGACACTTCATAAGTTACATCAATCAATGAACATAGAAGAAAACAAATTAAAAAATTCTTGCATGTAACAGTGTATAATCAAAATAACAGTAGAGGAAGGTTTAAAGTGTAGATTTTTTTTTGTTTTAAATGATATTTTATTTCCTTCCTCATAATTTCACATAACAAGAAATTCACATAACAATAAATTATCAAGATAAGCAATATAAAACAAGATCTTTGATACAAGACATTTCATAAGTTACATCAATCAATGAACATAGAGAAAAAAAAAAGGAGAAAAAAAAGTCTTGCATGTAACAGTGTATAATCAAAATAACAGTAGAGGAAGGTTTAAAGTTACATATTACCATCCTATCACAACACTCTTACACCCCCCTCCCCTCTAGCCCACCCACACCACCTTTCACACACATAAACACACATACAAACACACACTGCATGCAACCTGTTCCCTCAACTCACACCACACAAACTCTTAACCCCCCCCCCCCTTTGCCCACCCATCTCATCATACCCCCTTCACGCCGACACACACACTGCATGCAACCTGTTCCGGTTTGTCCACCTGTACACGAGAGAGAATTAATAATACTAATAAATAATAATACCCACATCCATTAAAGTAAAAATGCATCGATTTGTTCCCATTTCTGTAAGTGCATCCCCAGTTTCCCCTTTTTGAAGGCCATTTTGTATTCCTCGTCTCTGTAATTTTTAAGCATATGTACTGTTTTCTGTACAGATGGCAAAGTTCCTTCTTTTCTAGAAATAAAAATGATATACTTTACTAAAAATATGATACAATTTATTACAAATATTCTCGCAGTATTGCCGGATATTCCCATAAAAATGGGTTTCCAATCATCAATGTCAATTTCGATTAAATGTAACTTTTGAATTACCTCCTGCCATAATCTTTTAACTTTAAGACAATCTAAAAATAAATGTTGGTATGTCTCTACTTCTAGTCTACAAAAGGAACAAAAATGGTCTGACTCAAAACCAAATTTAAAGAGCTCTCTTTTCGTATATACAGCCCCTTGTAATTGTTTGTATTGAAACTCTCTATGTTTATTACAAAGCATTGCACATTTCATCCTTGTGAATGTTTCTTTCAACTCCGTCATTCCAAGATCAAATTGACAGTTGCCATCTGTAACATGTAATGTATACTCTTTTTGAAGGTCTTCAGTGAAGTAATCATATAACCGCCTAGATTTTATATCACATAGTTTCTGTAAACGTCCAAATATCATCAATTCTATTTCAAAATTTTCAGTGTCCACTTCCATAAAATCACTTTGTATCCAATCGTTTCTAATTGCTGAAAAGATCTTTTGAATTCTAAGCAAGCTTTTAGTTTCAAAACCCAAATTTAAAAAATGTAAGATCGGTTTTAAATGACCTCTGACAATTATATCTGATGCTTGAAGTATACCTTTCTGAAATAGTTCGACATCAAAAAATGTTTTATTGCTGAGACATATACACTTATTGCTAAATATAATCGGATTATTCTTATTTTCTCCAAAGTGTCTGCATTTATCTAATTCTTGCCATGCCTTCAACATGTCTTTATAAAAAGATGGTATACCCTTCAAGTCCATTTTATTTATATCATAATTACAAAGAAATATAATTCGACCCCCCAGTGATCTGAAAAAGTGGTCAAAGGTTACTTTCCAACCTGAATACTTTTCTCCATAGAGCAACCGTTTGATCCACATTATTCTCTGAGTCTTGATAAATATCTTAAAATTCGTTACTCTGAGTCCCCCAGCGCAGTAATCTTGATATAATATTTTCCGTTTTATTCTGTCTCTCCCTCCCCAAATAAAATTAAAAGAAATCTTTTCGATTTCTTCAAAAATGTTTTGTGGGACTGTCATAAGAGACGAAACATAATTTAGTTTTGAAAATACATATATCTTCAACAATTTAATTTTGCCAAACATAGTTAAATCTCGTTGCTTCCACCAACCGATTAGTCTTTTGATTTTGCTCAAAATTTCCTTATAGTTCAAATCATCTTTTATTTTGGAATGACGTGCGAAATATACCCCTAGGATCTTTATATGTTGTACCCTATGTCCAAAAAAAGGTAAACCCGGCCTATCACTTTCCTCTCCTAACCACATAAAATTTGTCTTATCCATATTTATCTTCAACCCACTTAATTTTTCAAAGTTTTTGAAAACTTTCTTCACTTTATTAATTGAATCCATATCTTTTAAAAACAATGTAATATCATCGGCATACAAAACTTGCTTTATTTCTTTATTCCCGAATCCTACCCCTTTAATGCTCTCATCTTTCCTAATATAACGAGCTAGTAATTCGATAACTATTACAAATAAATATGGAGATAGGGGGTCACCTTGTCTTACCCCTCTATTAATTCCAAAATATCCTGTTGAGTGTCCCCCGTTCATCACGCAACTGCTAACATTAGTGTAGAGGGTTTTAACCCAAGAACACAAAACTTTACCAAACCCAAACTGTTCCAAAGCTTTAAATAAAAGTTTATGGGAAATGCAATCGAATGCCTTTTCAAAATCTACGGCAATTAAAAAGCCTACAGGCTGATACAAGGACTGAAAGAATGTATCATCAATTAACCGAACCGCTTCCCCAATATTCCGATCTTTAACATAGCCCACCTGATCGTAATGAATAATATCCTCCAATACCTCCTTTACCCTTGTAGCTAATACTTTCGACAATATTTTATAATCTACATTTAAGAGAGTAATTGGCCTATAGTTTTTCATGTACAAAGGGTCTTTGCCTTCTTTCTCAATTAGTGTAATTACCCCCTGTCTCTGTGAGTTTGATAACATTTTTGTTTCAAAACTTTCATTAAAAGCCTCCACTATTGTTTTCCCTAAAATTGGCCAGAACGTGAAATAAAACTCAGTCGAGAAGCCGTCATTGCCTGGTGATTTGTTCCATTTCATTTCCTTTACTGCCTGATAGCATTCTGCCAGTGTTATCTTGCCTTCACAATACTCTTTATTTTCTTTACTTAATTTGGGTAATTCATTTAAGAACATATTTTCAATATCCTCTGTAATTTCACCATTTTTACATGCATATAAATTCTCGTAAAACTCCCTGATAATCTTCAAAATCCCTTTGCCATCCCTCACAGTTTCCTTATTTTCATTATATATCTCCTTAATCACACTCTTCCTTTTATTTGACTTTAGTAATTGTTCAAAAAACTTTGATTTTTTTTCTCCTTCTTCAGACCATTCTGTCCTTGAACGGACTTTTAACCCTTGACGTGAATAGTCGAAAAGCTTCTCTAATTCCATTTTTTTTATTTTTTTGTTTTTAATGATATTTTATTTCCTTCCTCATAATTTCACATAACAAGAAATTCACATAACAAGAAATTATCAAAATAAGCAATATAAAACAAGATCTTTGATACAAGACACTTCATAAGTTACATCAATCAATGAACATAGAAAAAAAATTTAAAAAAAATCTTGCATGTAACAGTGTATAATCAAAATAACAGTAGAGGAAGGTTTAAAGTGTAGATTTTTTTTGTTTTAAATGATATTTTATTTCCTTCCTCATAATTTCACATAACAAGAAATTCACATAACAAGAAATTATCAAGATAAGCAATATAAAACAAGATCTTTGATACAAGACATTTCATAAGTTACATCAATCAATGAACATAGAGAAAAAAAAAAAGGAAAAAAAAGTCTTGCATGTAACAGTGTATAATCAAAATAACAGTAGAGGAAGGTTTAAAGTTTCCTATTACCATCTTATCACAACACTTTCACACCCCCCCTCCCCTCTAGCCCACCCACACCACCTTTCACACACATAAACACACATACAAACACACACTGCATGCAACCTGTTCCCTCAACTCACACCACACAAACTCTTAACCCCCCCCCCTTTTGCCCACCCATCTCATCATACCCCCTTCACGCCGACACACACACTGCATGCAACCTGTTCCGGTTTGTCCACCTGTACACGAGAGAGAATTAATAATACTAATAAATAATAATAATACCCACATCCATTAAATTAAAAATGCATCGATTTGTTCCCATTTCTGTAAGTGCATCCCCAGTTTCCCCTTTTTGAAGGCCATTTTGTATTCCTTGTCTCTGTAATTTTTAAGCATATGTACTGTTTTCTGTACAGATGGCAAAGTTCCTTCTTTTCTAGAAATAAAAATGATATACTTTACTAAAAATATGATACAATTTATTACAAATATTCTCGCAGTATTGCCGGATATTCCCATAAAAATGGGTTTCCAATCATCAATGTCAATTTCGATTAAATGTAACTTTTGAATTACCTCCTGCCATAATCTTTTAACTTTAAGACAATCTAAAAATAAATGTTGGTATGTCTCTACTTCTAGTCTACAAAAGGAACAAAAATGGTCTGACTCAAAACCAAATTTAAAGAGCTCTCTTTTCGTATATACAGCCCCTTGTAATTGTTTGTATTGAAACTCTCTATGTTTATTACAAAGCATTGCACATTTCATCCTTGTGAATGTTTCTTTCAACTCCGTCATTCCAAGATCAAATTGACAGTTGCCATCTGTAACATGTAATGTATACTCTTTTTGAAGGTCTTCAGTGAAGTAATCATATAACCGCCTAGATTTTATATCACATAGTTTCTGTAAACGTCCAAATATCATCAATTCTATTTCAAAATTTTCAGTGTCCACTTCCATAAAATCACTTTGTATCCAATCGTTTCTAATTGCTGAAAAGATCTTTTGAATTCTAAGCAAGCTTTTAGTTTCAAAACCCAAATTTAAAAAATGTAAGATCGGTTTTAAATGACCTCTGACAATTATATCTGATGCTTGAAGTATACCTTTCTGAAATAGTTCGACATCAAAAAATGTTTTATTGCTGAGACATATACACTTATTGCTAAATATAATCGGATTATTCTTATTTTCTCCAAAGTGTCTGCATTTATCTAATTCTTGCCATGCCTTCAACATGTCTTTATAAAAAGATGGTATACCCTTCAAGTCCATTTTATTTATATCATAATTACAAAGAAATATAATTCGACCCCCCAGTGATCTGAAAAAGTGGTCAAAGGTTACTTTCCAACCTGAATACTTTTCTCCATAGAGCAACCGTTTGATCCACATTATTCTCTGAGTCTTGATAAATATCTTAAAATTCGTTACTCTGAGTCCCCCAGCGCAGTAATCTTGATATAATATTTTCCGTTTTATTCTGTCTCTCCCTCCCCAAATAAAATTAAAAGAAATCTTTTCGATTTCTTCAAAAATGTTTTGTGGGACTGTCATAAGAGACGAACATAATTTAGTTTTGAAAATACATATATCTTCAACAATTTAATTTTGCCAAACATCGTTAAATCTCGTTGCTTCCACCAACCGATTAGTCTTTTGATTTTGCTCAAAATTTCCTTATAGTTCAAATCATCTTTTATTTTGGAATGACGTGCGAAATATACCCCTAGGATCTTTATATGTTGTACCCTATGTCCAAAAAAAGGTAAACCCGGCCTATCACTTTCCTCTCCTAACCACATAAAATTTGTCTTATCCATATTTATCTTCAACCCACTTAATTTTTCAAAGTTTTTGAAAACTTTCTTCACTTTATTAATTGAATCCATATCTTTTAAAAACAATGTAATATCATCGGCATACAAAACTTGCTTTATTTCTTTATTCCCGAATCCTACCCCTTTAATGCTCTCATCTTTCCTAATATAACGAGCTAGTAATTCGATAACTATTACAAATAAATATGGAGATAGGGGGTCACCTTGTCTTACCCCTCTATTAATTCCAAAATATCCTGTTGAGTGTCCCCCGTTCATCACGCAACTGCTAACATTAGTGTAGAGGGTTTTAACCCAAGAACATAAAACTTTACCAAACCCAAACTGTTCCAAAGCTTTAAATAAAAGTTTATGGGAAATGCAATCGAATGCCTTTTCAAAATCTACGGCAATTAAAAAGCCTACAGGCTGATACAAGGACTGAAAGAATGTATCATCAATTAACCGAACCGCTTCCCCAATATTCCGATCTTTAACATAGCCCACCTGATCGTAATGAATAATGTCCTCCAATACCTCCTTTACCCTTGTAGCTAATACTTTCGACAATATTTTATAATCTACATTTAAGAGAGTAATTGGCCTATAGTTTTTCATGTACAAAGGGTCTTTGCCTTCTTTCTCAATTAGTGTAATTACCCCCTGTCTCTGTGAGTTTGATAACATTTTTGTTTCAAAACTTTCATTAAAAGCCTCCACTATTGTTTTCCCTAAAATTGGCCAGAACGTGAAATAAAACTCAGTCGAGAAGCCGTCATTGCCTGGTGATTTGTTCCATTTCATTTCCTTTACTGCCTGATAGCATTCTGCCAGTGTTATCTTGCCTTCACAATACTCTTTATTTTCTTTACTTAATTTGGGTAATTCATTTAAGAACATATTTTCAATATCCTCTGTAATTTCACCATTTTTACATGCATATAAATTCTCGTAAAACTCCCTGATAATCTTCAAAATCCCTTTGCCATCACTCACAGTTTCCTTATTTTCATTATATATCTCCTTAATCACACTTTTCCTTTTATTTGAATTTAGTAATTGTTCAAAAAACTTTGAATTTTTTTCTCCTTCTTCAGACCATTCTGTCCTTGAACGGACTTTTAACCCTTGACGTGAATAGTCGAAAAGCTTCTCTAATTCCATTTTTTTCATGTCAATTTCATCCTGAATACTTTTATGACAATCAATATTGATCGTCAATCGATATTCCAGGTCTTTAATTTCTTTTTCCAATTTTTCAGTGTGGACTCTTCTGAGTTTTGCTCTTTCACGGGAGAATTTCATTATATATTCTCTTAATTTCATCTTCATAAAATCCCAAAATTTAATTTTGCTCGTTATTTGATTCCGCCAAGTTTCCTCTATTTCAGAAATCTTCTTTTTTACCCCATCTACAAAATCTTTTTCATTACATAGACTACTATTAAACTTCCAATACGATTTCCCATAAACAAAACTATCGACTAAATTGTTAAATTCTATTCTAACTCCAGCATGGTCAGGTGTAATAGAAGGCAAAATTTCAGACTTTCTTATCAACTTGTCTACTTTCGAAGAAATGAAGATATAATCCAATCTACTCTGAACTAATGGCTGCTTCTGTCTGAAAGTGAATTCTTTCTTATTAGGATGACGCTTACGCCACACATCAATTAAATCAAGCTTATCAAGAAAGTCTAATAATGAGTCCCTATATTTGCTTTTCGAAATATTACTTGCACCCATGTAATCCAAATAATGATTCATAATAACATTGAAGTCTCCTCCAATTATCAAGGAATATTCTTGACTAAATACAGAACAAATTATTTTATTTAGATCAGACAGAAAATCACATTGGGCGTTTTCTTTATTCCTTGTGGGAAAGTACACGCTTCCTAATATTAGCTTTTCGCCTTGACATTTGCCTTTAATGATGACGTATCTTCCCCCTTCGTCAATTAAGGTTTTTTCCACCACAAAAGTAATACCTGGTTTAAAAGTAATACCTGGTTTATAGGTCCGTTTAGTCTCATTGGACAACGCCCTCTATCGTTAGAAACCAGCAGCATAACATGTAAGCCTATGGACTTTTACCCCCAAAAAATCGTTAAAAATTCTTTTTTTGTTAAAATGAAAAGCACATCCACCCCGACGTACGTTGACACTAGCTCTTTCATTGGAACCCTCATGTCCCATTGACTTTTGAAAGTTCACCCACCGTAATTTGATCAAAATAGGTCGCAATTAAGCTCGCCATTGCCTATATAACACATGTGCAACAAGTCGAACTTTGGACGCAATTTGCCACGCGATTGTAAGGTTATAGGTCAAGCACACGAAGGATAACAAGCATGAATTATCATAGATCAATCATTCTGATTGGTTCAATATGTCCATTTAAGCCAACCCCCCCCCCCCCACCGTAATTTTTCCATTTAGTATAGGCAAGCATTTTGCTAAGGTAAGCAAAAACATGAATATTCATGAACGCCATGGACTATTCGATTATTTACAGAGGGGTGCAATTGTGCACCACATCAAACTCCCCTACCTTCAGTCAAGTATTTCATTGTATCATGTAGTTTGGTAGGTTTATTTTACTAACTGTTTAATTATCAGATATCAATGATAGTTTAAAGATATGGAAAAGGTTCATGTATTTTATATTTAGCAAAGCAATCTCACATACAAAATCACTCAAGTTTCGATCGTCTGCTCCGCCGATTGCCGTCTGCTATATACATTCAAGAAACATTTATCTGTGGACTATGATGTACACAGTTTACTCGTCATTGTAGATTTATGATTAGCCATCTGTCATTTATTAGTCTTTGATTGTTGACACACATACAATTACCCAAACATGAACACTCTCACTCCCCCTCCCCAACACATCATTTCCGCACACCCGGTTCACACATCATACACAATGGCATATACACCCTGCTACATAGTGGAACATTCTAGTTTGGTAGTGACGTCGAACTAGCTACGTTTGTGCTGGCAATGGACCAGCGAGCGAAAATGAGACAACCGGTGCAATATGCATATAGCTCCGTTCAGTCTCATTTGACAACGCCCCCTATCGACAGAGTCAGCAGCCTAACATGTAAGCCTATGGATTTTTACCCCAAAATCGTTAAAAATTCATTTTTTGTTTAAACGAAAAGCACATCCACCCCGACGTACGTTATCACTAGCTCTTTCATTGAAACCCTCATGTCCCATTGACTTTTGAAAGTTCACCCACCGTAATTTGATCAAAATAGGTCGCAATTAAGCTCGCCATTGCCTATATAACACATGTACAACAAGTCGAACTTTGGACTCAATTTACCACGCGATTGTAAGATTATAGGTCAAGCACACGAAGGATAAGAAGCATGAATTATCATAGATCAATTCTGCTTGGTTCATTATGTCCACTTCAGCCAACCCCCCACCGTAATTTTTTCATTTAGTAAAAGCAAAATTTTTGCCGAGGTAAGCAAAAACATGAATATTCATGAACGGTCAGACATTACAGCCTTTTAGTACGTAACGTATAGTGAGCCGTATCGCTCTTGGAAGTGTAAAATGGCCGCCGCGCGTGCGAGCCCACTTCAAGCGTTATCACGGGCGGGAATGGGCGATGATCCGTCCAGGAGGTAAAGGTAAGTGGTTTGTGCTGGCAATGTTCCAGCGAGTGAAAATGAGACAACCGGAACAATATGAAAGTGTGAACACATTTATTCAGAGCTTTAAAACCGTGTGAACACATTGGCCTACAATGTGAATGTACAAAACGAGCACATTGAATCACAGTGTGGGAAAATGTGAACATCCTCTGAAGACAATGTAGACACACAGCATTCGTTTTACATAATTTTGAATATAGAAGTTGAGATATAATTCCAAGAAATAATAGTAAACAAGATTATAAATTCATAATCACAGTGAATTATCAACATTCGATCCACCATTATATAAAGAACTAAAACCCACATTATTGTTCTGTTCTGAACTCTCACGTTTTGTTCTTCTTGTTGTTATTGTTTTGTACTACCTAACTGAATATTCATCAGTCTTACCGTTACCATTGAAGACAATGAGACCAAGCGTCATCATGATCGGATGGACGTTGAATTCGGAGGTGGATCCATCCCAAGCCACGCCCCCTCGGTACACGCCCATCCATATCCCGACCAATACCAAGGCAGCTACGCATAATGCCTCGGCTATACCAATTAGTATGAACAACATGGATGACAGGGCCCGGTTAACTAAAAGGAATATATAAGCAGCAGCATATTCATTTTGAAATCAGTTTAAAGGTTTTTATAAATTTGATATAACAATCATACAACCTTTAACTGCGTCATAAAACACACAAAAGCTGTAACAACAACAAAACGTTGACATTTTTTCAGGCAGAATGATTTACGTTTAGTGTGCTAAGATATTTGCCTTTTTTGTCTTTCTTTGTTTTGTTTAAGAGATAGAGAGAGAGAGAGAGAGAGGGAGAGAGGGAGAGAGAGAGAGAGAGAGAGAAAGAGGGGGAGATGGAGAGGGGGGGGGGAGAGGGAGAGAGAGATGTTTCAAAAATTTACACTCGGGAGTTTTACATAACATACAGACAGAACAGATATGCAAATTGTTTTGCACATGGTGAAAGTGAATTTTAATGGACATCCGACCTTGATAGTAAACTACGCTAAAAGAAGGCTGACAAAATCAAAAGCAGACTGGTGAAAATTTGAACGATATCTGACAAAAAAATGAAAAAGTTATGAATTGTTAAAAGTTGTAATAATTATGTGTATCGGACTTTTTAAATTGCCCGAATCGGCAGTGTCACTGTGACGAAGTGTTGGACAACTTTCCAATTTGTTTCTACACAAAAAAATGACCAAAATGTATCAATCTAATCAGGTGGGTCTTTTCTTCTAAGAGAACCTTTAACGATATACTACACACAATATATTTTGAGTAATGCCCCAAGAAGGCACTTGGCCACTTAGGAAAAACAGAGGTTAATGATATATGTATCTCTTTGGTACGACGAAGTAAATGCGAGAGTAATCTGCAACTACGTCACAAGTACCCACTGACCACATTACCAATTTGAGAATCGCATAGAGATCTTATACTTCAAACATGCATATTATTCTTATTATTGGTCCGATTTTTGTTTCTCTTATTTTCTGCTTACACAGAAATGAACTTACTACAAAGGTTGGATTGTTCTTTAATATGTTAACACATTCATGTACATAGAAATATAATTCAGATATTAAATTCAAACTAAGGTTATTTGAAAGGTAAGTAAAAGGACTTGTTCAGTTTATCATAACTGTGATATGGACAGGACATGACAAGGTAATCGACGTCGTTGCATAAATTATAGAGAGGAGGTATCAGGATTTTGTAAAATAGGAGGGAGCTAGGGTCCAAATCCAAAATAGTGTAGTCTAGAAAAAGAGTATGAAACAGGGTTTACCTCATCCACAAATTGTGTCACGAGCAAAAAAACAAAACAAAAACGAAAAAAACAAAAACACAAAGAGCATCACTGTAATGTTCGTTCATTTCAAAACGATGATGAACAAGGCTTTTGAAATTTCCTTGAATATTTCGAAAGTCTTTGCGATCGTGATTCGAAAGCTTCAGATCGAATACCAGACAAGCTAGGCATTGTTTCACATAAAAGTTTGAATTCATATCAGTCGGAGGTACGTAAGCTACCATGATACATTTCTTGATCATATAGCACAAACAAAAATTCGTGAATATCTTAGTTTAGTTTACAGTCTTTATACAGAACTATACACGAAAGAGGAATACACATATTTTATAGAGCTACTCTCTTCAAAAATGTATGCCATCAACAATTTGCTGAGAAATTTCGATGATTACTATCCGTTTTCCTCCCACTTCTATTTGGCACCTCATTTTCGGTGTATCAACATATTTAAAAAAATCCCATCGACATTTTATTTGTTCCTTTGAATAAATGGGGCAGACTTTTGGGCAGTTATATATCGAATATTCTTCAATTTGGGACTTCTGAATACAATCTGTCAAAAACATACATTCTATCGGTATGCAATAAACCAGCCAAGACACAGCGTAAATAATTCAACTAACTGACTGCATATCAAGGCTTGCACTATGTTGAATATCCGAGAGGAGGAAATAACAACAAAATAACAATAATAAACAACCAACCAATCTAGGCAATAAATAAACAAACGAAAAACAAACAATGCAATAAATAAAGCACAGGGGGAAACACAAATAAATAAACAAACAAACAATGAACAAACACAATATAATTATATGATCAATCAGATTATGCCATGGACAATATTGGGCAATCAAAATCAAGTAAAAATACGAAATCAAACTTACCAATCAAGTGTCTTCTGTTCGGATCTAGGCCTATTTCTTACTATTTCTTACTGGTCCCTCCATATATATGCACGAGCCTGCATGCATTAGTATCTTGTAGGTCAAGTTTCAAGACGGATGCTTATAAATGGAGAGGGTAGTATCATATTACTTTGGCACAAGGGCGTCGACTACATGATCAAGTGGGGGAAATGCCCCCCCCCCCCCACAAAAAAACAACAACACACAACAACAACAAATATAGCTTAAGACAGTTATCAGCCCGAATAATAATTACTGGAGGTGTTTTAGTCTAGTGGATAAAGTCACCAGACAATGAAGTACCAATATATGGATTCGCAACTCTTTTACGGTACCGATGTTTTTTGGCAAGACATTCATTGGTATATTCTGCTATCCATCACCCCCCCCCCCCCCTAAGGGCAATCAACCGTGCTTGATCCACTTATCTTTGTTTTCGTATAAGAAAATCTGCTGGTAGATAAACATGAAAACCAGCCCTTGTTAATTGTATTTCTAGGATTATTGCTATCAGGACACCTGACGGATGCTTATAAATGGAGAGGGTAGTATCATATTACTTTGGCACAAGGGCGTCGACTACATGTGGGGGTAAATGCCCCCCCCCCCCCCCCACGAAAAAAACATCCAACACACAACAACAACAAATATAGCTTAAAACAGTTATCAGCCCGAAAAATAATTACTGGAGGTGTTTTAGTCTAGTGGATAAAGTCACCAGACAATGAAGTACCAGTATATGGATTCGCAACTCTTTTACGGTACCGATGTATTTTGGCAAGACATTCATTGGTATATTCTGCTATCCATCACCCCCCCCCCCCCCCTAATCAACCGTGCTTGATCCACTTATCTTTGTTTTCATTATAAGAAAATCTGCTGGTAGATAAACATGAAAACCAGCTCGTGTTAATTGTTTTTCTAGTATTATTGCTATCAGGACACCTGGCGGATGCTTGTACATGGAAAGGGTTGTATCATATTGCTTTGGCACGAGGGCGTCGACTAAGGATTGATCAAAATAATGGGGGAAATGCCCCCAAAGGAAAAAAAAGTAGCTTAATGCAGGCGCGGATCCAGGATTTTCCAATAGGGGGGGCCGGAAATTTGAAAATTGCGCAGACCTTTTTTTAAAACTCAACATATCAATACTTACAAGGTCATAGTAGAAGCACCATACCGGTACAATCTTTGTCATTTCAATCTGGGGGGGGGGGGCTATAGCCTCTTGCCCGAAAAAGTAATTTTCTGGTTTCACAAAAATTTGAGCATAATATGTATACATGTATATTATGAAAGTGTTATTTATCACGAAAATAAACGAGAAAAGATATCAAATATTCATATTCAGGCAGCTCGCTGTCCCCCCCCCCCCCATTACGCGTGAAGCGCAGAAGCTCTGATGTTTCATGAAATTATTAGAGGAGAGGATTCGTTGAACCATTCTCGACTCTAAATCATTGTTTGAATTTAGTTTGTCCCCCCCCCCCTCTCGCGCGAAGCGCGGAAACTTTGACCTTTCATAGTTTAATGAAATTATTAGAGAAAGAATTAGAAGATTCGTTGTTCCATTCTCAACTCTAACTCCTTGTTTGAATTTAGTTCGTCACCCCCCCCTCTCGCGCGAAGCGCGGAAGTTTTGACCTTTCATTAATTATTAGGGAAAGAAGAAGATTTGTTGTACCATTCTCGACTCTTATTCCTTGTCTGAATTCAGTTCCCCTCCCCCTCCGCGCGAAGCGCGGAAACTTTGACCTTTCATAGTTTAATGAAATTATTAGAGAAAGAATTAGAAGATTCGTTGTTCCATTCTCAACTCTTAATCCTTCTTTGAACGTAAAGCGCAGAAGCTTAACGTTTTATTAAATTATTAGAGAAAGAAGACGATTTGTTGTACCATTCTCGACTCTTGATCCTTATTTTGATTTAGTTTACCCCTCCCGCGCGAAGCGCGGAAGCTTTGACATTTCATTAAATTATTAGAGAAAGAAGATGATTCGTTGTACCGTTCTCGACTCTTAATACTTGTCTGAATTGAGTCCCCCCCCCTCCTCCCGCGCGAAGCGCGTAAGCTTTGACGCTTCATTAAATTATTAGAGAAACAAGACGATTCGTTGTACCATCCTCGTCTCTTAATCCATAATTGTTTGAATTCAGTTTCCCCTCTCCCGCGCGAAGCGCGGAAGCTTAGACGTTTCATTAAATTATTAGAGAAAAGGATAATTCGTTGTTCCATTCTCGACTCTAAATCCTTGTTTTAATACAGTTTCCCCCCTCCCGCGCGAAGCGCGGAAGCTTTGACATTTCATTACATTATTAGAGAAAGAAGATAATTCGTTGTTCCATTCTCGACTCTATATCGTTGTTTGAATTTAGTTTTTCCCCGCTCGCGCGTAGCGCGGAAGCTTTGACATTTCATTGAATTATTAGAGAAAGAAGACGATTCGTTGTACCGTTCTCGACTTGTCAGAATTTCAAATATATTTCCTTGTCTGCTCCTTTTTCGTCTTATGTCCTCTCACTGCCCCTACCGCCCCTGGCTACGCGCCTGCTTTACAGGGAAAATGAAACAATCATGATTGTGATAGCACACAATTAGACTAGTAGAAATGAAAGATTTATTACACCAACTATGGATAAATCCATGGAATTACCAACATGAGTTCAAATACAAGCACAAGCGAGTTGGTATGAGCTGAATCCAAATGAAGGGCAAAATAAGAGTCGTGAAGCGGCCCTACCGCTAATTTAAAATTTGACTGTTGAGTATATAGCTTCTATTTAAAAGACATCCAAAATAGTGTGCCCTTTTCAAATTTCTCACTTAAGAGTGGTGACCTTTGTAGCGCAGGGGCTGTTTTTAACGTTTAACTTTGAATCCGCGGCTCGAGATTTTATGCGGCCGGCCCGGCCCCCTCTATTCAATAACGTTTGCCAAGCCTACTGGAATGACCCCAAATCTCCCGATTACAGTTTTTCCCTTATTCGTTGTTACTGTCACTAAGCGCCACCCCCCCCCCCCCCGATCCCCCCACTCACTCAGTGTTATCTAGGGTTAGAGCAATTATGTTCCCTCTCTTTGAAAGCACCCCTCTATCTCCGGTGTGTAAAGTCAGTAGGCCTACGGGCCGGACTTTGTTGCGTGAAAAGTAACCCTTTTTCGGAGATTTTGGAAACACAATTGGGGGGGGGGGGGGGGGCTTTCTTCGTTATCATTTCTCCTTTTTTTCTCTCTCTCTCTCTCCCTCTCTCTCTCTCTGTTTCTTTTCTCTTATTTCTTTTCTCTTCTCTTTTCTTTTCTCTTCTCTTTTCTTTTCTCTTCTCCTTTCTTTTCTCTTCTCCTTTTTTTCTTCTCTTCTCCTTTCCTTTTTTTCTCTTCTTTTCTTCCTCTTTTTTTCTCTTCTTTTCTTCCTCTTTTTTTCTTTTTTTCTTTTTTTTGCGCAGCCAATAGGGGGGGCCGCGGCCGTTTCGGCCCCCCCCCCTGGATCCGCCACTGAACTGGCTTAATGTATCAGCCCCCAATCATATTACTGGAGGTGTTTTAGTCTGGTTGATAAAGTCACCGACTATAAATTACAAATTTCGGGATTCGAAACCCTTCCACGGTATACCAATATCCTTAGGTAAGACATTCCTCGACATTTTTTTGCTATTAATCACCCCCCCCCCCCCCCCTCTAAGGAATTCCACAATCAATCGTGCTTGATCCGCCAATCTTTGTCTTCATTGTAAGAAACTCTGCTCAGGAAGTTAGACATGTTTACTATATACATTCCAGAACATGCAATGATCATGAACACAGGAACGGCGTATCCACCATAAGACATAGTTGCCTTAATAGGCCCCCCTCCCCCCTCCCTCCGGTTTAAGGCAATGAAGAAAAAAAAACTCTAACACAACTTGAATTGGCCCTATAGTCACAGACATGCTTCTCTCTTTTTCCGGCTCACTAAGACAGTGGCGGATCCAAGGGGGGGGGGGCCGGGCCGGAAAAAAATCATGTTAAAACACGTGATTTTTACCTTTTTGGGCGGTTGCCCCCCCCCCCCCCCGGCGCTCAAGGGGGGGGGGTGCAAATTTTTAAATTTCCGATGACCAAAAAAAAAAAAAATGTGCTCACTACCCCCCCCCCCCCCCCCCCCCCCCCCCCCCCCACTGAGCGACTTTTCGGCCGGCGCGATTTTCAAATTCTGGGGAGCACAAACAAAAAAAATTGGGCCCCCTCCACTAAGAAATCCTGGATCCGCGCCTGCACTAAGACCCCTCCTCCTTTAATCCATTTTCATATGCCACTGATCAAGGGTGGGCGCTACCCGAGGTCGAAATACTCTCAGGAAATTATTCTGCTCCTCTAGTAATAATAATGGCACATTGCATGCCACTCCTGATGCTCCATTAGTAGTACCCCGTCTTTAGCACGGCCGTCATTACAGCGCTCGAACATCTTTACATAGTTCGTTACTGCCAATGCCAAGTACCTATTTACCTCACCTGAGTGGAGTGTGTTTAAATATATACTAATGTCTTGCTAAAAGAAAATAGTGCCTCGACAGGGATTCGACCCCTACCTCTCACATGGACAATAATGGGTATGTCCAACTCTCTTTCCACCTCCCTCTCTCTCATCGTTTCTCTTTCCCAATCTCTTTCTTTCTCTCCCCCTCTCATTCACACTCTGCCTCTGTCTTTCTCTCTTCCCTTTTCTCTCTCTTCCCTTTTCTCTCCCCTCCCTATCCTTTTAGCTTGTCAGAGATTTCTGAGGGGGGGGGGGGGGAATAGGCACCTTGGTAATTAATAAAATATAATCTTCTACAAAGGAAGTTTTATTAAACATATTTTACTGGCATATATTTATCAATGACATACATAATTCTTCATAGGAAACATGGGAAGAAAACAAAAATCATTATTTGTTCATTAACATATAGTAAAGAAAAGTTTAGACAGATATTATAATGCCTGTGTAATTTGTTCATGAACTACTTCAACTTGGACTCTTTCTCATAAGGATTAGTTCGATCTAACTACATCAACTTCGTTTGTCATAATGATAGAAAGAAAATACCAGCACGTTCATGTCTCTGAAGTCTGTACTATCACTCATGAAATTATCAAATATTGTACATTAAATAGAAATTAACAAATCATACTAACGTTTACACATTTGACATTTTGGCTGCCTCATTTTTGGAGAGTGCAACAGGGGTGCTAAAATATAACAACTGGTATTGCCTTTGTATTGACTGTCATATCATCTGTGTGGAGCCAAGGGCGTTAACTCATAAACTTTAATACAGAGGTAATGCCATTTTGGCTCTGAACAGACATACATTGCATAAGATTATTCTTCAGGTTCGACTGAACTTGCGTCTCCAATAAACTAAATTTTTCCTAAATTCACACTTTCCGTGTTACTTGTATTAAATTTACAACTGAAACAAGTACTATAGCACCAATTGAAACTTTTATTGTGACAAAAAACTACTGTCGCCCTAATATTGTTCTGGTTACATCAAACTGGCTATCAACAATTAATAATCAATGGACATCTGGGGTCAGATTCTGAAATCTAGTTATCTTTTGTGTTAGTTCAAACAATGTTATTTGTCATAGTAAACTTAAATCGTCCATAATTAACACTTATCATTGATGAGTGTGCACATTTTTTTGAACACTCAGTGAACACAGCTATCTTTGTGGAGACATTAACAAATGACTTGTCTTAATTTTCAAAGTTATGACAATTAACAATATTTTACTAACATATAGGAAAACATTGTTTTCAGAATACCAGCCCGGGGAATTATGAGACTGAATTGAAGACTCCTCTTCTATGTTTCATATGGCGTAAAATATTCATAATTGAATGATACACACCTACAAAACAAAACAACAACAACATATGTCTAGAGATTATTTTGACTTCCAATAAATTTTTGGATACTAATTAAAAAGAAAAGACAATTTATTTCACCGTGACAATTGTCATATATCTGAAGATTTTCTTAATAATTTTTGTATTTATGTGAATGTTCTGGAATGCTATATTTCAATACCACGTCTACAAGCTAGCAAGGAGAGCAGATAAACATGACAAAAATGTATTAAACTATATAATGGATGTTGTACACTGTAGGCACATTACTGTTAAGACATTATTATTTTTTACTTAACTGTTAATCATCAACCCAAGAAAAGATAAGTTTACAATCTTTACAAACGTATTCATAATCAGAAAAAACTTCCTCCCCACGAGTCTACACTCTTACATTGTAGTACTATTTTTCACATTGTTGCTATGTCAGACAACTCTCTGGCAAGTTTCAGGGTTATCGCTGGTAACAAAAATAGTAGATATATGTATACAAAAAATTAGATACATTTGTGAACCGGCCTTCTTAGCTTCATCTACATTTACACTACGGATCAACACAGATCCACAACAAGATGCAATTGTATTGCACTTTGTACTAAACTCACACGGCTCATGAATATTCATAAGTTAAACAAATTTTCTGTTGAAAATTGTATTGATTTATTATTTTGCAATATGATTATTGCATGATCATCATATATCTACATGTATGCTTTCTGCCCTTTTCACAATGTTGTGGTTTTGTCAAGTTTGTTTGTGTTTTGTTATCACTTCAGAGATATGCATATCAATTACTTAATTTGAATAATTTATGCACAGCACCTCAAATTCATTAATATCTGAAAAAGTCATCTGTGATTAATAAAAGCATTACATTAAGTTTATGTTATATTCTTTCTTGCAACATAACAGGGCAGTAAAAACATCAATATACAGCACTTTTCATTTGATTTCAAGGTAATTTCATCACCAACCAATAAAACTATATAGGAACTATTTTGTCCTATAAAGATGTCCCAGTTCACGCACAGCCTCACTCAGAAGACTTGTTATCTAAGTTACACACAGAGAACACAGTTTCTCATTATTGACTTGGGGGAAAGTCCCTGGACCCTGGGTAGAGAGTGCCACATAATCATCTTGTTATGTCTGTTTAGTCTGCAGTCCTCTTCATACTGGCTATGAGGTTGTTAGAATCGAGCCTGAGGATAGACTAGGCAGTCGTCAGAGCACAGTCATGCAAGTACCACTTCTGTGGTGGTAACACAACAGGGCTCACTCTCTGAGTAACTTTTATCTAAAAGAACACTTAAACTTAAATTTGAAAAAATATAAAGAAATGTAATTCTTTTGTGTTGAAAGGTGTTAATTAGAATAGAATGATTACAGTTTAAAGTAGTATACAAGATCTAGACAAATACTTAGTTGTCAAATTGTACAGGGATCTCATTTTTTTCTTATATTCTCTATGATTTTTTTTTCTGCATTTGGTCCAATGAACTTAATGCCAGGATGGACCTACTGTATCTTTCCAATGTTATACAATAACATAATATAAATCAAACATAAAGCTGTAGATTAGTATTTTAGCACAATCTGCATAGGGTTAGTAGGGTAAGGCAAGTTCAATCTTAACATGTAGTACTTGGCACATATTGGTCCATGCTAGTCCATATCAATTCACGCTAGTCATTTAGTCTATGCTAGTATTTAGCGGTCAATGCTGTAGCTCACAGATTTCAAAGATTTGGGGAGAAATCATGATGAGCTTAGGAAAAAAAGAAAAAACAACAACAAATAAATCAAAATTCAGGTGTTCTTCACTGAGATTTCAAATAGTCATAAAGAGTAAAATAATAAACCAGAAGGCATTAAAAGGATACATACGTAGGCGCGTAGTTCAACATCCAACATCACCCATATTTAGGTCATATCGTTTGGCTCTTTCCTCTGACTTTATTCTTTATGTTGAATGTACATTTTTTCTTCTTTTCTTTTCTTCCCCCCCCCCTTCACAATTCTCTATGTATCTCATTCTAATTTTATCCCTCTGCGCCTCAGAATAGTTTACTAGATCGATGGCGCATAATAAATGCTGTATTATTATTATTATTATTATGCTTTCCATGGTTTCTTTGTATGATTGTCATATCTTGAGGACAATCTCACATTATTTTCATTTATGATGTAAATTGTATCATTACATTTTTACTGTAATAAATGTTGAATTCAATTGAATTGAAAATAAAAATGATTAGAATAACCCAACACATTTTATTTAAAAATTCATGTGGGTATCAATGAACTTCAATTCACATTTTCCAATTTTTATTTTCTTATAAAAGAAAGTTACTCTAAAAGTTTGGTGGTCAACAGGCACCATTTTTCCCATTTTTTTTCAATTTCAATTTCAATTTACTGTCCAATATTGAAAATTTGTTTTGCTCACATTTTACAAACAAACAAAGAATCAACATAACCTTACATACTTAATATACCGGTATATCATATACCATGACATCATATGTGTTGGTTCTGCATTTATGGCACTCTTCTGAAGTCTGTTCCAAAGACCTCCTGTAATCTGATTGAGTCTAGACCGCTGCGTTGGATCCGGAACCCTGATCACCTTGAAATCAAGGTAGATTGCATGTTCAGTCTTGCGTTGGTTCCGCAGTCATGGCCCTCATTTTGAGTCTGTTCAAGAGTGCCCCTGTAATCTGATTAAGTCTAGACCGACGCGTTGGATCTGGGACCTTGAAATCAAGGTACATTGCATGTTCAGTCTTGCGTTGGTTCTGCAGTCATAGCCCTCATTTTTAGTCTGTTCAAGAGTCCCCCTGTAATCTGATTGAGCCTAGACCGACGCGTTGGATCTGAGAGCTTGAAATCAAGGTAGATTGCATGTTCAGTCTTGCGTTGGTTCCGCAGTCATGGCCCTCATTTTGAGTCTGTTTAAGAGTCCCCCAGTAATCTGATTGAGTCTAGACCGCCGCGTTGGATCCGGGACCTTGACCCCCTTGGAATCATGCTTTCCAAGAGGTTGGGCCAGCTCGATGGACTCTTCCTTGATTCCTGCTCCTGGACTTAATGTGAGGCTCAGGTCTGGTTCCGATGCTAGGTGGCTACTGCCATTGGTCTCTACCTACATGTAAGTTGTGGATGAAAAAGAAGAAGATACATTTATATGGGTGGAGTATCACATAAAATCTTCCTCTTATTTAAATGCCCAAAGCAAACAAACTTCTTGAACTTCCAGCCAAAAACTGCCCCCATAAAACATAAAACAACAATGTTCATACCCCTGTATCATTACTTGAAATAATGTTAATCGTTCCCATATTGTCAGCTTGATATCCCTTTCATTGTTGAGTCCCAAGTGGGGTCCATCATTATCATGTTCACTTTCCTGAAACTGTACTTTTTACAATTCTGATCAGATCTTCTCCATTTCATATCTCCATTCCTAACACTTCCTTCAGGTAAAAAAGCGCTACTTACAACCAACTCTGTTTTCACTGAAGGCTGTGGTTCTGGTTGGCCCGGTATGGACTGGACCCTCTCATCACCAAACACTGCCTCACCATACTGTACAGACGATTGAGAATAATAATCCTCCCCAGCACTGTCCTGGTACGCTTTAGTGTCAAGGTCACCTTCTCCAACCAAAAGTCTATGCGATGATTCAAATGTGCTTCCATGCTGCGTACCGTCTATCGGCGCAACACCGATCACCGTTGTTTGTGGAAAGGTCGACGGTCTAAGAGACGGGTCACATGTGTTTTCTAGCAGGGAATTCTGGAAATAAACACCATGAGCTGGAGTTGCTATCGTCTCATCAGAGCTCCAGGCCGAATGTAGGTTTCTCTTGACTGACTCTGTACGATCGGGTGAAGTCATAGCGTTGAAGGACTGAGCAAGCGCTCTGGAAAATGCTAAACGTGCTGATCGTACAGTCGGTGAAAAATGTGATAGATCTTCATCAGGGATCTTCATCAGCCTCCTAGCCGGAGTTGTTGTAGGTATTGCAGGAGTTGCTGTAGGTATATGAGGTGACGAGGCATTGCTCTTAATACTGGGAGGGTACTGAGTAGGAGGTGCTACGGGCGTTGACCTCTGAACCTTCATGGCGTTGGTTCTGCCTGCTGGACGACCTCGCTGCAAATCACAAAAAATATTAAAAGAGTTGGACATTTTTTTTAACAGCTGATAGTTTGTTTTTTCCCACAGCTTTGAAGAAAAATACTTGAGCTCTTTCAGATGTTTAAAATTGTAATTTGCTCTCAATTCCTTGTCACTTTTCCTTTAGGTAAAGTTTATGAATGTGGGAAATATTGGATGCATTATTTGTTTTCAAAGCCATAAATCTCATGATTCATTATTATTCCACACATGCCCCATAATTATATTAAGATAAAACCAAACAAGTTGAACAGACTCACCTTTCTCTTTGTTTTCCCCTCTTTTACATGTACCTGTGATTTACCTTGATCCCTACAGAGTTCAAAACAAAAGAAAGATATATTATTTTCTGACCAGGGCAATGTTTCATAAAACTTGTTATCAATGACATGCTGTTAAGATGATAGTGAAATCTTTGCATTTGATTGGCTATTTATACACAAACAAATTTTCGTAAAATTTAAGGGTGTGCAAAAAGGGTGATAATTTAACAGATCCTCAGAAACACAAATGTTTGTATTGAACATTTTGTATCAGAATTGTAAAAATGCTATCTAGATATTGGAAATAATCTTTAATAGAGGGATTCATTCTGGTCTCAAGTCAATGCCTCGTTCTCTATGAAGTTCAATAAATATACACACATACCGGTAGCTGATTGGCCATCACACTACCGGTAGTCATATCTAGCTCTAGATCCCAATAAGCTCTTAAGATCACAAAATCTGTCTGTGATGTTACAAATGCAGTCAGATAAGATTCATATGAATTTGAATTGAATTGTATTGAATTTAATTGAATGGTTTATTAAGAATACTGAAAATGGCTGCCCAAGGGCTGAATTTCATTCAGTTTACATTAAAAGCAAATGAAATACGAAGCAATGTTTTAAAAATTATTACATAACGATTGCGAGAATACATTAAAAGATACAAATAATATTAAAAATATAATAACATACAGTCAAACCCGTCTATAGCGACCGCCTAAGGAAAACACAAAAAGTGGCCTTTGTAGACAGGTGGTCTTTCTAGACAGGTTTCTTTAGTACATGATTCAATGAGAAACCATTTTCAGGGGAAACAACAAATGTGGCCTTTGAAGACAGGTGGTCTTTGTAGAAAGGTGGTCACTAAAGCAGGTTTTACTGTATATCAAAAGTATGACCAACACTATTCTAAAAGTTAATTTGGGTGGGCATTACCAAGAGCCTGAGAACACAGGGAAATAGAGGTTCATACTAGATGTCAATCCAGTCTAGACTGCTTATGCCTAGGTCACATATAAACCGGGCCCCGTAAGATTTTCCATACCTGACGGCTTGCCGTGGATTTAGAGACCGTACAAGAACCGTCCGATTTTCATTTCTACGGCATGTGTGGTCACATATTCTGCGGCGCCCGGAGAAAATTGGTCGAGTGAAATGCAAGGCGCCCGTAAAGATTTTTCATGATAATTGACCCCCAAAATCGTGAGGGGCCCGTAAGGTGCCCTATGGGCCATTTACAGGCTTTCTACGGCCTAACGGTCAGATAAAAACGCCGGGAGAATTGGGAGCAGCCAACTCAGCACCACGGCGCCCGTACTGCTTAAAAAACTGTCCCGGCGCCCGTAAGAACTTTACGGCAACCGGCTGGACACCGGCCGAAAATTCCAAAAATGTCTGTTTTTACTCGACGTACGGGCCCCGGAGTGTATGTGAAAGCCCAATTACCTGTGATGATGATGTTCACTTCTGCCCCCATCTGATCCCAAGGGTAAGGATGTTTGGAAAGGTGCAAGGATGCTCTCACCTTTGTACTCCTCGGCATGTTCACTGAAACTGGAAAAAAGTTGTCAAACAACTATATAATTATCTGGATATACATGTATATACTGTCTCTTATCACTTTACAGATACTGTAGGTTTTTGCAACCAATTTCACACTTCTTTCCTTTTTTTTTAAATTTGCGCAAGTCGCACGTGCAGCATTGAATCAGCGTTCAAATGCACTATCCGTGCAATCAATCGTTAAATCCGGTCATTCAAATATTAAGTAAGAGCGTACATTTTGTGCAAGAGCATTCAAATTCATATAATGCCGGCTATGGTACCTCAGTGGTCATTCAAATTCGTGAATGAGCAAGCATGGTTGAAATAAGTACATTTAATTTTTGAAAAAAATATTGCGTTTAGTTTCTTTGGGGTGTTTGAGAAGCTTTTTTTTGCTTAGTTTGTGAATATGAATAATTTAATATAATTTCTTATAAGTGGGGGTTGTCCTAACAAATCATTTTGGATTTTTGACTACCGTACCCCTTCTACATTTGCTGGTTTTTCTTCTAAAAACATACTTTGTTCCATATAGAGTCGGCTGAGTCGCTTTAGATACTGTACATGTTCTATTATTGTATTGTATGTATATATTTCATTGTATACTTTATTTTCTTATGTTTGGCATTCGTGGAGAAATAAATTGAATTTAAAGAATTGAATTAATAACGTTGGCTTCATCATCATGACATTTGCAAAAATCTTAATGCATTCTCATTTGTAAACTATCTCGGCTAAAATGGCAGCCCAACGCATACGCTACAGGCGCATTACAAACGAGGCTAGGGGCTAGGTTGATTGATGCCTTTGAGAACGAAAACCTTGACTACATGGAATTGGCAGACACCCTCGGAATACAGTGAGCCACTACCAGGTAAGGCTGTGCACAACAGTGTAATGAGGTACCCGAGTACACTCCCAGGCTTCCAAGCGAATACTCGAATATTCGGACGCCATGTTTTTTAATAATTTTTTTGAATTTTTTTGATTTTTTTGTTGATTTTTGTTGTTGCCACCACAAAAAGCAGTATCCCAGTTCTGGAGCAGTATACCAGTTCTGTCGCCAAAAACGCATGCAATTTTACTTCGAGTTGCAGTTGAAGGCGCCGATTTAATAATAATAATAACAGTAAACAATGCTGTTTTAAAAACCAAAGATGGCAGAATAATCCACTTTCCTACAAGTCCAAACAGAAATCCAGACATTTGGTCCCAGTTTCTGAGTGGTGAGTTTGACAGTGCTTGAGTTTGGAAACATTTTTACCGACGGCACCATGCCAGCGGCCGCCGCTCACCCAAGCACGGGTAAGCGTCGGCCTGGACAGATTTTTTTTTTTTTTTGCGGTCGAATATTCGGGTACGAGAAATCGTACCCGAGTAGTTGTCAACCGTGCGGGTCCTCGAGCATTCGACTACACGTCGCAGCCCTACTACCAAGTCGTACGTTGCGACCTTTTCAAGAGATAGTCGACGTGACAAGCTTCGAAGGAGAGGCGATAGAAATCACAAGATGGATGACGACATTAGAAACCGTTTACAGCATGTTTCAGAGATCAATCCTCTCATGACTTTACAGCAGATGAAAGCATTGCCCGACAAACCAGCCGTCAGCTTAAGCACAATTGCCAGAGTTCTAGACGTTGATAACTACATGTATAAAGTTAACTGAAGACATGCCAGACGCGCGGAATTCTCCCTGCGTCTTGGACATGCACGTCGAAATATGCGCGATTGTTTATGAAAAACAGAGGGGTGGTATAATATGTGGACTAGTTGATCCTTTGGTAGAGCTCCTTATGGCATACCAGCAAGACGGGTTGCACATTGGCAACGGGGAGCAACTGCAATATGACCTTTGCTGTATGCGCTGATGTGGGCGTCGTCCACCACTCAGTCACCAGCGAGACCATCACAAAAGATTTGTTTGAGGTGTTCCTCGCTCAAACAGTACGTCAATGCGAGCAGATGTTCCCGACGGACACAACAATCTTCTTGATAAATGATGACACGGGTCCGCACGTCAGAGCACAGCTTTCCGAAGGAACCAACTCGCATCCTCCTCTAGTTGCTGCCTCCTTATTAGCCTTCTCTGAACCCCGCCGAAATTTGGTATTTAAGTCTGCTGTCAAGAGAGTTCTTGCCCGTCCAGAATGGCAACATCAAGTTGAGGACCGCGTAGCGGCTCAAAAGGCAGGTATGAACATGCAGCAGTGGAGGTATGACCTCATCCAGTGTGTCAGAAGGATCAATGTAAACGTCATCAGTCATCACCCCTGAGAAATGCCACATTTTTACCGTTATGTGAATATCCCTACTAGAGGCACTCGTACACTGGATAAGTGTAATGGAAACATACAGAATGGGTATAAAGCATGTGCTAAACCACCTCTAGGAAAACTGACCATTTATAACATCATTCAGCAGATTCCACAATATACATGTAGGCAGAAGCTGAGAAGGAAGACGGTCAAGGTCTGGACAAACAACACTACAGAGATTCTAAAAGCATGTTTTGACTGTACGGATTGGGAAAATTGTGTATGCTGATCTTAGGATAGGTGAAGTATTCTTGTTCTTGAGGGGTGTTATCCATGTTTAATGTTGTGTGATTTCATCAGCAAAGTGTTTCTTAATAGGAAGTGTCTTTGTTCTTTGGATCCAAAGGTTACTGGTATTAAGCTTCTCATATCTTATTAGGCCTACAAAAAAAAAAGAGAAACAAACATATATATCGAAAAATAACATCGCTAGTGATATTTGTTTGTCTTGCAATGTATGGTCAACAAGGGATCAAAAGATCACGACGTAATGTGCACCGCTGCAACACTTCGTCAGGTGGTATTGTAAGTAAAGCTAGCATGCCTCTTTTATACTCTACGGGTGGACCATACATTGCGAGACAAACAAATATCACTAGCAATATTATTTTCGATACTACCCTCCAAAGGCAAAAAAAAAAAAAATATAGATTATTGGAAAATAGAAATGAAGAGAAAAAACTTTCATTGGAAAGAGACACCCTTTCAATCTATTGAAGGAAATGGGAAGCCTTGGAAAGTTTAGAATAAATGTTTTCTGTTCTTAATTTTCCTCAATATACAACTTCGAGACCCTCCTCTCTTCTCTACTCTTGCTTTTTGTTCTCTTTTTTTCTCTTCTTCTTCTTCCCCCCCCCCCCCTCCCTTTTTTCCTTCCTTTATTTGGTTGTTCTATGTTGGTGTGTGTTTTGTATAATGTTGTACTTGTTATGTGTTGAAGTGTTGTGTGGAGCTGGGGGTAGTAGGTGTTCTCTAGCTCTTTTTATTTTTATCATTATCTTTTTTTTAATCATAACCCTTCTTTAAGAGGAAAAAAAAATATTGTGGAAGAGAAAAGAAATAATTGAAAACTGGTTGAGGAAATAGTACATACCGGTACTTTATTTGCGATTTGTTTAAAATGTGAAAATATAATTTTGTTTATGTGAATATTTTTCACCTGTAAATGTGTAACTTTATTTGTAACCTTGTATGGAAATGTAAAAGTTCACTTGCAAATTTATTTAGACCTATGTGAAGTTTATTTTGTTATTTTGTATACAATGTTATATAAATTATGTACAATTTTCCTATGTGAAGATTATTTATTATTTTGTATACAATGTTACAAATTATGTACAATTTTCTTTATGAGAAAAGAGAATAAAAACCTATGAAAAAAAAATATATATAAAGAAAAATGAGGGGGGGGGGCTGGTAAAAGAGAAAAGGGGAGAAAAGTTGAGGGATGGAAATTGGAGAGAGATGGAGATGAAGAGAGAGAGAGAGAGAGCAAGAGAGGGTGGTAGGGAGAGAGAGAGAGGAACACGAACACAAGTGTCACACAAAAGAACAATTACATTGAAAAAGACTTTTCATTCAAGTTTGTGGAAAACCATTTCAAAGTAATTGAATTTTTTTTTAAATTGAGGGAAAAAGCATTTCCGCAGTACTATAGCAGACATCACCTCCAATTGGCTCCAAATCACAAGTTTTTATGTTTTTCAACAATCAATGTTTCCAATTATTTAGAATATGTTGTTTCATGTTAGCACACAAACTCCTCCCTCCATTAATAGCAGTAACCATGGAAGAATCCTGGATCGATGAACAGGCTAAGACCTACAACGTTGCGTATACAAGTTGAAAGAAAGGTGTAGTGTGGGTCCAGATATTCAAGTTTATATATTTAATAAGTGATATGAAAATCAAATACATGATCAAAAGGCAACAATTGTCAGATAAACAATATAGCATTGAGTAAATGGAGAACAGCGATATACATGTATAGCCAATCTGAAGGGCCCATGTCGGCTAGGCTAGGCGCCAACTTACGAAAATGAAGCCGAGATCGGATGAACGATCTGCCCACACTTGCATACCGTCGTCACAGACCGGATATGATACAAACATATAGACTTTTCCATGGGATTGACTGCAGTGACCCCAATTCTTTCCAAGACCTTCAAATGACAGAACACGTGGCCACAGCTTCAAACTATCGAAAGTTAGAGCCTTCACTTCTATCCGAATGGGATCGTTTTCACAGCGAGTCGTCAATTTATGGAATGCGTTTCCAGCTTATGTAATTAATAGCCAATCTGTAAACTCATTCAAATCCAACCTGGAAAAAGCATGGAGAGCTACATGTATATTAGACCGAAAGCTTCAGTCTCTATAATCGTCGGTTGTTCCACTGAGACTACGTCTGGCTCCACTAGACCTCGGTTATACAGACTGAACGACTGCCTATACCACCACACGTTGAAGATATCACGGCTAGATTTTGTATAACCGAGGTCTAGTGGAGCCAGACGTAGTCTCAGTGGAACAACCGACGATTATAGAGACTGAAGCTTTCGGTCTACATGTATATATGACATGTACAACCCTAAAGAAATGTTTCCTTGCTATTTCCGAAGCTCCGACGTAGGCGCAATCCCCAGTACACAGATATTAATCCTGCTGCAGAGGGGCATATAAGTAATTATACTTGAAGCCCAACATCAAGGTAAGATCAAGGTAAATACGCTAATTGTAAGCTGAATTACATGCCAGTCCCGTTGTCTACAATTTTGGAAAAAATCTGTTGAAGGCTGAAGTGAACCTGCGAAGTTCAAATTCGACGCCAATTAACCCCTGGTAATCAGATCCGTCATTAAACTTAATTTAACAAGAAGAATGAATTTCATTTGGAACTGGATAGACCCTAGGCCCCCCCCCCCCCCCCCCCCCCCCCCCCACTCAGTGACTTTAAAGGGTAAGGTACGCCGGTATAGATCTATGCATGTTTATTGTTCCCTCCTTTTGAAATCGCCCCCCTAAGGCTAAGTCCGGAGGCTTAATTAATAAGCTTGCATTCAGAAGAATCCATACAAATGTTCAATCACTCCCACTCACTCATAGCAGCAAACTTTGTGTGAAATACAATTTGTTTAAAGACACCCTCTGGCCTCTCTTGATTCTCAAAATTCTCAAACACCAATGCAATGCATGCGCATGTAGACCCTAGGTATATGCACAAAGCCCGTGTTCAACAGCGGACTCAACATGACAAGCCCGCCCGGAGCGTAGGGGTAGAAGGCAGACCAATTGCCGTACACCTACCATTTCATCAGAAGCCTTGCGAAGCCATCGTCGCTGTTTACGCTCGACTTTTCCCTCAGCTTCCTCCATTGTTGAAAAGTTTTCACATGCAGTCTGATTCTTCTCCTATCTTGATCTACATCAACCCTTTCTCTATACTTTGCCCGTGCTCTGGCTTGGGATAGTTTTCTTTCTTCGTCCGAAATTCGAGGTCGTCCACGTCCTCTTTTCTTACGTGCCTCCATTTTCGCAAACAATGAACTCAGCTCATAGTCTTACTTCAAGAGATTAAACCAGCAGCGCTTCAGCCTGTTTTTCATCACTCACGTTGTCACTAGCATCCTCTTGAAATTATATCCGTTATTATTAGACATTATCATCCTCAAGTTGACCAAACTTTCCATCAGTATCATCCCAGTGCAGTGGAGACTTACACCACTTTATCATTCCTTTTCACCATTTTCCTCTCCTCAAGAAGCTAGTAATATAGCCAATCATCATCCCCATCTTCAATCATCACCCCGTCATCACCATCGTCATCATCATTACAACTATCAACACCACCATCCCCATCGTTAACATCATCCATCACCATAATCGTCAATTCCATCATGCATCATCACTAATGCACCCATCATCATCAGCATCACTCAGGCACCCATAGCATCGAGATCACCATCATTACTACCATCATAATCCCCATCTTCATCACTATATCATCATCACCATCATCAATCATTATCATCATCATCATCATCATCACTACCATCAATTATATCATTGTTAATCATCAATCATCATGACCATTGTGATTTTCATCATCACCAGTATCATCATCATTAGCATATTCATTATCATCACCATCCTTATAAATATCTTCTTCATCATCACCATTCATTATTATCACAATCAGCATTACAACTGTCATCTATATACAGTATCAATACCTTCATCATCATCACCATTCATTATTATCACAATCAGCATTACAACTGTCATCTATATACAGTATCAATACCTTCATCATCATCACCATTCATTATTATCACAATCAGCATTACAACTGTCATCTATATACAGTATCAATACATTCATCATCATCACCATTCATTATTATCACAATCAGCATTACAACTGTCATCTATATACAGTATCAATACCTTCATCTTTTCACACTAAAATTCAAATTATAATCCTTGTCAACATCATCATAGAACATACCACCACTGAGAAAAATAAAACATTGGAAATACACTTTATGTATATCATTATTTCTTTAACTTTAATCAAAAAATGATTCAGGAATAATCTCCTCTTTTACTTGCATACAATTAATCCATTTTTATCCAAAGAATATTTACTTTAATAAAAAATTACATTCAATCATGCATATCATGGCGTCAAGTATAATGTATAAATTCTGTGTCCTACTCCAGTATTCCTGTTTATTGTTTGATTATTAACAGAGACTTGAAAAAAATTGCACAAACTTTGTGACGGAATAGCCCAGTTGAAATTACATGTACACATTTTCCACAACCTCATAGCATAAGAAAAAACAAACTCATGCTTTACTAATACCCAAGACAGCAAGAAACTGTGAATAATCACCTAACTTGAGAAATTCCACAGGGATAGACGAAAGCTTGGCTTCTAAATTTCAAGGTTTGAGAAGCTTATGTTCATTCTGTACATATTTCAATTTTAAGGCATTAAACTCACAAAGCAATATGCACAATTCAGAGTAGAACTTTTATTAAAAAAAATTAACAATAGAAAAATTCAAAATCAAAATAACACAAAAAATACATATCATTTAAAATGTATGTGCTTTTAAATGTAAAATATTTTCTGACATTTTTTTTTTGAATGAGATCATTTCCACACCGAATTTCCCTTCATATAGAAATTATTTACTAAATAATTTTGAATTCAGAAGGAGGGGAGGGAGGGGAGGGGGTGAGTCGATAGGTCAAGCCAAATGTCAATTCACCACGTCCCCCTACCCCTCTCAGGATTATTAATCTACGTTCCATCATGATTATCAAAATTAACTTCAACTGTTACCACTTTTCTGGACAGAAACAGAATCAAACATCACCACAGACATGTAAATTACCTAAGATTTACACTTCTACTACATATACCTCGTTTGGGATCCCTTTCTTTTCTTAAAATGACAGCTTTACAATAAATCAATATTACCACAACTTAAATACTATCGGTAAACAAAAACTAAATCTATATGTTCTCTCAAACAAGCCTCGTTAAAGCTGTTCCAAGTATTAAACATGCACTACTTGAATATAAATGTAACTGTGGGTGTAACAGCTCTACCAAAAACCTCATAAGCTAATAACAATGCTCGGGGAAATTAGTTTTGAGATAATTTTGTGTGCACTGTTCTGGTTTTCGTTACAAATTTCCAGTATAGAATATACTTTACAGCAACTGTCGACAGTCAAGGTGTAGATCTTATAGACTTGCTATCAATCGCAAGTACTCCAATCAATTTCAAAATTACTATTTCCTATCTCCGAAGTACAGAGTTGCAATTTATATCTATCTCAAGTTAAATAGAAATCAAGGCAAACCAATCACAAATCTTTGTAACAAAGGGCTCTGGGAACAATGTCCAGTCTTGACATCAAGTTAGTAGTATTGCTGATATTGCTGATATTGGAGCTGTAGATGTGGCTACAATATTCCAGTCCGGAGAACTTGATCTGAGATATTGTTCATTGTGATGTTGTACATTTCGCTACAATTTCAAGGCTGAATTGCTGTAGACTTGGCAACAACTCTTCCAGTCCAGGGTTTTTTCTCACAAAGATCGTAAGTTGAACTTATCTCTAGGTTGGACTTAACAATAATGGAAAGCCGTTAGCATATTTGAAAATATCATGTTAAAGATAAAGACCAGTTATGGTCATGCGATTGCATTGTGAAAGAAACGTTGTGGATTTGATCAGAAAAGGTTGATCATCTAGCATATAAGTATTGGTGTGTACTGCAAGGTTCTGGAATCATCAAAATGATAAGAAATTTGGCCAAGATGTATATGGGACTATACGCACACGTGCGTTTATCTCTCACACACCAATAGATAACCTAATTTACCAAATATATCAATTAGTAGGTGGTTTCCCGGCAAAAATGTTATCATCATGTATTTGTCAAAACATACTCTTTCACATGATTGGTAATAAGAGCTTCCATTTCATTTTTTGAAATTGGGGCGTTTCCAATACTGGTGTTTACCTTTAAAGTTATTTTAAAAGGCATAAAATGTTGATTCAAATCATTCATATTTTCTATTATCAAGGAGATGTCATTTCCTTGATGTGGAATTTATGAAAAGTCTAAAAAAAAATGAATTTTTGCTTTTGAATATATTTCGGTGTAAGGCTTCAAATGACTCTCTATAATGTTTAAGTCCAACTTAGAGTTAAGTTTGACTTAGGATCTTTATGAAACACCCCCCAGATGGAGCATTGAGCCACAGCTGACAGTCTGGATATGGAGTTACGGGCATTGGTGATGATGGTGGTGGTGTAGTCTCGGTAAAGCAAGGGATCCCTGGCATCTGTCTATGTACCTCTAACCTTGATCTGCTTCATGTTGGGGTTCATACGCTTACGCATGTCCTTTTTGTATTGCTTGTCCTGTCAAGTCGAAAGATAGAGGAGATATACATGTATTTGATAACAAGGAAATACTTTTCTTGTACGACATATAAAAGAGATGTGTATATGTGTTTTAAAGGCATCGTTTAACAATGTTAAATCGGAGATGCACGGCCCTACATGTTATCAGTGTCTGTGATATGGTTTAATATTGAAGCCCTAAAAAAAATTGCACTTCAAAATGATCAAGAAGTGCCTCAAAAAAGTAAAAATCTTTGAGGGACCGGTTTTACCATACTCGTTTTGCCCAATAGACTTTAGTGTTATGAAAACCATTAGGAAGACGCAAAATTTGGTTTCGCTTTCCAATCAGATAATCAGACAGGCGATCGGCTTGTAAAAGTCATGGAGTTCCTGACTGACCTGAAGTTTTATAATTATCATTGCAGCATGAGCTAAATCCAGGATTTTGTTTCAGAATCTGAGACAAAGTTATCGGATCCCTTTAAAACAAGAATACTTTGTCCTTGTATGATACATATAGTATTATGATATAACGTCTTTATGTGCTTCCAGAGAGCTTTGGAAATTATTAAACAAGGTGCCGTAGTCCAATGGTTTCAGCACTTGACTTGAAATTCAAGGGTCTTGGATTTGATCCCTGACACAGCACTTATGTCTTTTGACAAGGCATTAATCTACATTTGCCACTCCATACCCAGGAGAGAAATGGGGACCTGGTAGGATGAGGAAAGCATTTGTGTTAGTAATGCCCTCACAGTAAACATATGGTAGGAATACTCCCTAGGGAGATGGTGGACGTTATGAATGAATTAATCCAATGACTAGGGTAATAGTATCTGCAAGGCGCTCAGAGATGGTATTTCGTATTGAGCGCTATATAAATCTAATTATTATACGCATTATCAATCACCCACAGAATATCCTGTATCATTACCCAGGATTTCTTTGAGAGGGGGAGGAGAGACCCCAATGCTTACAGTGGTAAAGTCCCATTTTTATTCCTCCCAAGCAAAAGTGAAATCAAATACTTAAATAACTAGTAATAATATATAAACTCAGTAATTAACAAAACATACCTGCCAACTTATCACAACAAATATTAGGAATCTTTCAAGGCAAAAGAAGAATACAGTCTATTTCATAGACTCTTTACACAGAGGTTTTCAGAAAAAAAGAGAGAAATCTAAGGTCCATATCGTCAGCTCAAAGCCAAAGAAAGGCATCATTCCTCCAGAATAAAATTGGTTTGCAGCTATGGAATGCAATGCCAACAACAACACCAACTCTCCCCAGGGAGTGGAGAATGTGCATACATTGTGTCAGGTAAGCCTGAATCCGATGACCAAGGTAATAATATATCTGTAAAGCATTAAGACACATCGTTGTATCGATGTATTGGGTGCTATATAAAAGCGGAATATTATTATTATTATTATTAATAAGACTGACCTCAAGGCGACGAGCCTTGTCTGGATCCTCTTCGTTGAGGAGACGATCCTTCTCGACACGACGTTTGTCTTCCCGGCGCTGCTGGGCAAGCTCCTGTCGCTGGGCATGGGCAAGCTTCACGTAGGACTCTGCCACCTTGGCACGGATCTTCTCAGCCTTCACCTTGCCCTGAAGCAAACAAACAGAGGATCGTTTTATATCATATTCTTTATAGCTAACAAAATTTAAGATTGGATTCCAAATACAAATACAAATATATTTAGATAGAAAACAATCATATGGTAGAAATAATGTACACAAAGTCACAGAAATTGTCAAGTCTAATATTAATTGCTTCTGACTTGTTCTCATGCATATTAACCAGCAAAATATAAAGACAATGGCAAAAAATTGCTGTAAATCACATTCTTTATATCCATTAAAATTTGCAATGACACTGGCACTAGATACACAAGTCTTACAGACTAGCTACAAAAATTAACCTCAATAAGCATGTCCACTTATGGAATATGTCACCTTTGTAATGGAGAAGTATGCTAAGACTAGCTTTAAAAATGTGCTACAAATACAAACATGAAATTCTTGTATACATTTTTCAATAATCTCTAAAAGTTCCTAAAGGGTTTTAACTTTTAGGTCACCATAGTCCTTTGAAATTAGAATGTGCATGAATTATCAAAAGATGGTAAGCCAAAGCACGGTTTTGTGTATTAAATGATTGGAATTGGCAATGAAAAATTAAGATCTATACATAACTGTGAAATGCAATAAGGAGTGATAGTTAAAAAAAAAAAAGGCTTTCGAAATCCAAGCGAAGCGAGGTGCCGAGCCGAGCGCTTGCGCAAGGCGTTCTAATCATGAAATGATGGCACCTCACCCCCCCCTAATTTTAAGCCGGATTAACATCGATCTCAGGGACTATACATTTTTGAAGAAAAAAAATATGATTAAAAAATTAAAAAATTAAAAAATCAGGAAACCAATTTCAATCTGAAAATTATCAGATTTGAGTGCAATAAGCTCAAGTGCAGTTAATAAACCACCACAGCAAACAATGTAAACAAGCCCGAAGATTGATATATATATATTGCGGCTTTTATTCACAACCTTTATGGTTAAACGTTATTTCGGGTGATGAAGCAACAGGTCACACATTTCTCTATACGCGGGACCAGGATAAATACTGACCTCCTTGGAGAGACGGAATCTCTTGATCTTATCCACCAGGTAGATGACCATCTTCATCATGGGTAACATGTCTTCGATGTCGCTCTTAGAGCCATTGCCAGGGACTGATGAATACATGAGAAAGAATTCAGAGAGACGTTAAAGACATAAGCGTGGGTATATAGAGGGCAGCACACGGACGTATGCACAGGAACTTAATATTCGTTAGCACAGTGTTATGTAGTGATCGCCAAGTTGCCTACTTCACGAACGACTACATACCCACGCATGAACATTTAACATGCTGCAAGATTTCTGATATCTTTTTGCTATCAAATTTATAACATTTTCAAGCATAGGGGACATCAAAGCTTAAAAAATGGGGAGCCAAAGGGGAATTTCCCCCATTTGAATCGTTCACTACCAAGAATTGTTAAACAAGGGAAACGCTCTCGGCGGTCTCGCCTGCATAACGCAATTCAATATGATAAACCAGAACGTCAATGACGTAGCACTCATCCGCATCTCGCAACAACAAATATCGTAAATTATATGTGGTACACTTTTGAACTGGTCAAAAAATAAAAATTTGATGCCCTGGAAGGGACATAATTTCATTTCATTTGCATCAAGTACCATCAATATTAAATCAATAAAGCAAAATCTCAAAATTCTGTGTAGAAGTTTAGTGTTCCAAATTTAGCTCTACCAGATAAGGCAAACCAAATCAAAATCGGTCAAGAAATGAGGGAGCAGAAGCAATTTTTGTTATTTTTGGAATAAATTTGCATAAATTACCATAATTAATTAATGGAGAACAATTTCAAAATACAGTGTAGAAGTTTAGTGAACCAAAGTTAGCTCTACCAGATAAAGCAAACCAAATCAAAATCGGTCGAGAAATGAAGGAGAAGAAGCATTTTTTGTGATTTCGAATAAATTTGCAAAAATTAGCATAGATAATGAATTTCACGATTCTGTGTAGAAATTTTAAATCCCCCTCCTAGCCCTATCATATGAAACAATCAGAATCAAAATCGGTTGAAAAATAACGAAGAAGCTTTTTGAAAATCTTGATGTTGATGCCACAACAAAGTCTAAGTTTGTTGACCTTAAATGACCTTTGACCTTAGCTTAGTGACCTGACATTCTACTCACATGATTGGGGAGACTTGAAAACCCTATAGTCCAAGTTTTATTGACTAAGAACTTATACTTTTAAAATAATATCAACAATTCAAAAACTTTACCTTAGGTTAAGTTTTCGATGATGATGCTACAACATAGTCCAAGTCTGTTGACCTGAAATGACCTTTGACCTTGACTTTGTGATCTGAAATTCTACTCACATGATTGGGGATACTTGATTACCCTATAGTCAAAGTTTTATTGACTAAAAACCTATACTTTAAAAATTATATTAAAAATTCAAAAACTTAACCTTAGGTTAAGTTTTTGATGTTGACGCTGCCGTCGCCGTCACCGGAAAAGCGCCGCCTATGTCTCGCTTTTTGCTACGCAGGCGAGACAAAAACTGAATACCGGTAGTGTATAAGCTGTTATTTTTGCGAGGGTTTTATTTTCGCAAATTGCATATTGTCATGAATTTATCAACATGCGAAAAATATCGTCCTCTCGATTGCTAGCGCTATAGCTACTCGTAATGCCTTAATATGTTCGTAATGCAATGCAGTGATGGAACCACGTACTAGCTCCTTGAATCCCGATACTCGGCTAGCTGTATGTGGTGCGATGGGCTGCCTAAACTTGTGTGTACTTACGCGACCGAGTCTGTGAGTGCATGTGTTGGCGTGAGAAAGTTTGTGAATATATGCCCATTCATTAATTCTGCTGTGTGCTTTTCGCGAAAGCAACAACTCGCGGAAATGTCTCTTGGCCTGTCTGTACGCGAAAATATCAGCTTATACAGTATATGAATATTTAATTAAAAATTTGAGATTTACAGGTGAAACTTCATGGGCTTATTCAGTAAAAGATGCTGAAATGCACTCTCTTTATCCATTTCAAACTTTTTTTTGTCACTGTACGGTCGAGATCCAGGGGAAGACTACCAAAATAGTCTGTTCCTTTCAATGATAATTCACAAATAAACCTAACAATTGTCATTTTTCTACGTCATTAAATTCATCTCTTTGTGGAAGAGGGTGCAAACACAAACAGAGTTCACATGCACAAGACTTTGAACATAATTATCGTAATCAACATTTACAACATTGTAGATTAGTTTAGTTTTCACAAGTATCTTATATATTACCTTTGAAGTTACAAATGAGCACCTTTTCAGTTGGAGGCATTGTAGTTGGCTGTTCGTCCCTGTATTAAAATAAACAAGAATAATAAATAATAAAAATACACAAAGAGGGGCAAAAGTCTGGTGATACAAAGGGTAAAATGTTTCACTAGTTTAAATCAAACAGAATCAGATTAAATTGAAACATTTTACAATAGGCACATAAAAACCCTGAACAAAAATGCACTTTGTATTACATGTATATTAATAAATAGTATTCTGCCACCTACAAAAAGGTACTTCAATTCAATAACAATTTGTATTTTTCATGCACAAAAATCAGATCGTCTTCCTATGGTAATACATATTATAAACAGTTATGAGGCTCATTTCTCTATTGGTTCTTGAGATATTGCAATAAAGAGAAAGCAGGACAGACGGATGGATGGACAACCTGAAAACATAAAATGCCTCTGGCACCATCTTCAGTGGACAGAGGCATAAAAACAGAAATTAATGCTATTTTTGTACATGACTAAAATGGGAAAGTGGTCCAAGACTAAATCGAATTCCACTGCTCAAATTGGCAATTGAGATTTGCATAGATTTAGTGATCTCATATTTCAAACATTCATAACTCTCTTAATACTATTGGTCAGATATATTTCAAACTTTTGTCATTCTGTTTCTCTTATTTCTCTGCTTTCATACAAAAGAACTTATTACATATGTTAGATTAGCCTTTAATAACAAAACTTTGACGGTAATTTACTTACTCAGCCGCAGGTTTTGGACCAGAAAATTGGTCCGAGATATGCATATAATCAAACATTTCTGGATGGCTGTTCAAGCAGTTCAGAACCTGAAATAAAGGCACAAAAATAAGACTGAAATATAAAAAGATACCTGAAACATTAAAATAATGAAATTAATAACTCATTGTTTACATTCAGAATAACTTGGCTTATATAACCTTAACCAGACAAACCAGAATCAAATAATTTCAAATCTGTTTGAAACTTGCTCAAAATTGAACGTGTATATGTCCTTTGAGTGGTCTTCATATAAAGATCTGACTTGGGTAAGGCAACAGACTTACCTTAGTATCTGAAACTCACTAACAACCTCTGTTAATTTGTTAGCACTACTGCTTGCAAGCAACCTATTTTCAAATTTACCTGTACAAAGACCACCTGGCTATAGAGGCCACTTTCATTTTCCTTGAGTGGTCTTTATATACAGGTGTTTGACTTACCTTAGTATCCAAAACACCATTGACAACCTCCCCTAATTCAGCTAGTACTACTGTGCTTGCAGGCAACCCAAATTTGTCACCACCTCTCTTATCGCCACAATATTGACTCTGTGAGGAAGAAAATGTTAACAGACAGAAAAAACTTAAATGTCAATTTCATTCAATTGTATTAAATTTACTAGCTAAGACGATTGAATCAACAAAGAAAAATTCCAAACCCATGTTTAGACACCTCTTTCTAGGGGCATTTCAAGAGTCATGAAGACTAAATTTCACTTGATTCCACCTTTTTTCCTCCACATGCTCCCTCTTATCAAAGCAATATTGACTCTGTGAAGGAGGAAATATAAATGGGGTGTCAGATGAAAGGGCAGATATTGAACTTTCTAGAAATGTGATTTTCTCTTTAAAATTCAGATACCGCCCGCCAAATGACTTTTTGGTTTCCTCTCTTCAAATTGCTTTTAATTACTCATGCGTGAAATATGCATTATATGAGTTGCATCAAATGAAAGAGGAGGATCTAAGCTTTCCAAATATGTGTCATTTGTTAATTATAATTGTGATTAAGTTATGATAAAACATTGATGATTCTCGGTTTCGTTTTTTCTGGGACGCACTGTATAGCGCTTTTCATATGAGATTTATATTAAAGCGCTTTACAATATTGATGCAAGTAAAACCTAACAAAGAAATGACATGACAAGAGAACTAATTTAAAGTGAAATTATCAGACATAAGGTAACAAGGTAAGGTTACATTTAAGAACTAGGTTGAATATGCCTTTTCCATTAGACTGGTTTTTAATTTTGATCTAAACATAGTTATAACAGAGATGCAACGAATGGAGGCGGGAAGAGAATTCAACAAGCGTGGAGCAGAGCATGAAAAGGACCTATCACCAAAGTATACTGTTTTTGCTTTTTTTTAACGGTCAAGAGAGTTTGATTTGCAGAACAAAGGGGCCTATTGGGTGTGTATAACTGAATCATTTCAGAAAGATAATTAAGGTTGGGGTCAGGGGTCAACCTGTTCTTACCAGATCTTGCATGTCCTTGAGCATGCGGTTAGTGATTTTCTTGGCCCCAAAGAAGAGGACAAAGCTATCCATCGAGTCTGCATCCAGGGTCACCGTCACTTTCTGTGCAAGACAAGTCAAATCAAATATATTGTGTTAAACCCATTGCATCCTGGAACCAAGGCCCCATTTCACAAAACTTATCATCAGTGACAAATGACAGTCTTTGTTATAAGCTACTGAAATTCTTGCTTCTGATTGGTTATCAGCAGATTTGTCACTGATTTTTGTCATTTGTCATTGAAAAAAGGCTTTGTGAAACGGGTCCCAAGAGGCTCCTGTATTAAGCCTATGGGAATGTGAGAATCCAGCTGTCAGCGGGTTAAAGTGGTGGTTCAAAGTCAAAGACTACATCATACCTGTAGGAAATGTAGGAATCTCTAAAGATCAAAATAGGAAAGTAGTATTTCATATGCTTCTAAACAGAAGATGTCAGATTAAGGAGGAATCTAGTGTTCTTAACATTAGCCTGAAATTTTAGAAATCATTACTCCATAATAGGCATGGTTGGCAGCTGTGCTACATGCCCCACAATCAAAAGTTTAGAGGCATCAATATAAAACAGAGGTGAGAGTGAGCACTACAAAATAATTAGGTTTTTTATTTTTCCTCAACAAACCCCCCCCCCTCCTTGAAAATAAAAAAAAGGACTCAGGGGGAAAAAAATGGTACCTAACAACATTCCCCCCCCCCCTTTTGAGTAAGAAAATTGGGGGAAAAATTGGGGGGAAAAAGGGAAAATAAGGAGAAATCTGGAAAATTAGAGTACAATCGGGAAGAAACTAAAAAAATATAAAAAAATCAAGAAGGAAAAAAAAGAAAAATTCAGGGGGAAAAAAAGAAGAATTTTTTTTTTTAAAAATTGGAAAATCGGGAAACCAATTTAAATCGGGTAATTATCAGGCCTGATAAAACTACTGATGCAGGTTTACAAACCGATGTATTGATATGCATAGAGCGTACCGGTAATTACTTTTCAGGAAAAATCTTGTTGAAGTTTTTGACAAACGGTCGATTCAGATATATTACATGAAGGTGGTCATTTACAGTCAAGGACTACAAGCAAAATAAAAAAGCACATGAAATTTTGAGTCATATAAAAGCAATAAAGCTACCGTTGGAGGTTTGGGAAACTGGTACATCGATGTGCACAAAGTGAAATCACTCTCCAGAGAAAATTTCATTAAAGTCTAAGTCTCTCATAGTTCAGAGTTAAGAAGGTATTTGGAGTGCCTTTCCTTGGTTTGTTTTGCACATATTCTCATGAGGCAATGACTAAATCTCTTATTCCTCTATTCATACCATAATTCTAACATACGACAATCAAACTATTATAATTATCATAATTCTGTCAGTTTGTAATCTCCTTCCCCCCCCCCCCCCCCTCCCCATTTCTTTCACTATTGACAAAGGAATGCTTAAAAATGTAGGACCAGGCAAGACTCACTATTTCATCGCCCGCTGGATGCATGGTACGAGATATAACACTCAAGAGATCCTGCCTCTTTAAGAACTGTCAAAGAAAAACAAAAAGGTAAATACATAATGATTTGAAAATGATGGGATCAAATTGAACAACTCATTTTTTTAAAATTAGTATACATGTGAATATTTGTGCAAATTCATTTTCTGCATCAATATCTTTCCACACGCATTATTTCTCACTTTTTCTGCTGATAAGATCACCGATATATTGACCTTGTTGAAGCCAAAACAAGAGAACATGTACAGAACAATAGGGCAACTGCCATATAAATTTAAGAAACTTGTAATTGACACCTTTATACCTTAGTTACTCCAACATGACTGACACCAGTCCAACAACAGACCAACCAAAATATCACATTACCGCCAGGGAAAAAATTAATATTTATTTTTCGGGGGCTACTTTTCAAGCTTGCCTGCATGAATATAACATTCTAAAACATAATTGCATTGAACTCTATGCAAATTTATGGGGGCTCTTTTGGGCATTTTGGGGGCTATTTTGCCCCGAGCCTCCGTGTATTTTTTTCACTGATGGCCAGGAATCAACTTGGTTTGGAGTGTCTTTGGGGTCAGGTTGGTAGTGAAACTGGGGAGTGTTTCACAAAGACTAAGATTGACTTTAAGTTGGACTTAAAGGGAGTGGATCGCCAGTTTCCATGTGCAGAAGGCCATAATTCGCTGACACCAGACTTGGTGGAAATACCATTAATGGGGGTACAAATTTGCACACAGCAAACCCATAGTCCAGTCAAGAATTACCTCCTAATCTCTCGGAGAGCTGAGAGTCTTCGGGCAAATCAAAGCATTACATAAGGTCCAATGGTCATAAAACTCAAGGCTAACCCTGGTGATTGACAACACCTGTTATTGGGTAAACACCCGAACGGTGTCGAATTCCCCATGAGAGCCGACTACTCAGTGACTTTAACTATGGCAGGCTGCTCATACCACTGTTTGCTTTCATCATTTACTGGCATTGGTCTCTCAAGGGATGTACAAATCATGGTCACAAATCGACAGAATTTACATTTTTTGATAATTCATTATTGAAGGAAAAAATATTATCTAAAGCTCATAACAGTGTACATAGTTGCGATTAATCGCAAGTGCTTTAATATAAGACAGGGTCCTGGGACCCGCTTCACAAAGCTTTTTTTCAATGACAAATTACAAATATCAGTGACAAATCTGCTGATAACCAATCAGAAGCAAGGATTTCAGTAGCTTATAACAAAGACTGTCATTTGTCACGGATGACAAGTTTTGTGAAACGGGCCCCTGATGATTGTATTTAGCTAACAGCCCTCCTACTAGAGTATAGATCAGACCAAATAATGAGGCAGAATCTAATTTACCGGTTTGTCTTTTTATGGTTTAACTTGATGTATGGGACAAAAAATGAGCAAATTCCCTGGGCTTGCCTTAATAGCTAGTCAAACCTGCTTTACTGACCACCAGTCTACAACAAGCACATTTTTTGTTTCCCTCGAAAAAGGTTTCTCATTGAAACATGTACTAAAGGAACCTGTCTACAAAGACCACCTGTCTACAACAAGCACATTTTTTGTTTCCCTTGGGCGGTCGCTGTAGACAGGTTTGACTGTACTTACTTTCAGTTCTACCAGCATTCCTTCACAGAAGACTCTCCCTGAACACCACAGACAGTATCTGTTCTCACTTTGCTTCAGCAGGTTCACTGAAGTAGGCATTTCCTTTGAGCCGTCATCACCTGTATTAAAACATGACATTCATTTGAAAATAAGAATTAAGAATCTTAAGCACAGTATGCCTTCGAAAATAAGAAATCGCACTTGCAGCGGCAGTGTAACTGGCAATACGCGGTAAATCTGTACCAAAAAGCGAATAAAAATTCGCTGCTCGATCATGCAGCCATTCAATGCACACAATACGTGAAATCTCAAATCGCAGCACATTATAAAACAAGCTTAACTTGACTTTAGCACAAAATAAATAAAAAAATATAAAAAAAATATTTTAGAAAAAAATTATTAAAAAAATTTTAAAAAAAAAAATCCCCCCCCCCCAAAACGGAATATTCCGGATTATTCGGGAGGGTTGGCAGGTATGCCATTATGGCCCTAGAAAAATTTACTCCAAAGGCAATACAGGTTTGAAATCACTGCACAATCGAGACTCTCTTAGCAGCATTTTGACAAAGAACAATTACAAAATGATGGACATGCAGTGGGATTCCCAAAGTAATTCTTCTGGAACAACCATGGACTTGCAAAAATTCCAAGAAAGTCAGTAGCAGCCATCAAGTGAAGAATATAGAAATAGCTTCGGATACCTATATTGCGCATGTGTAGTACATGAAACAAGCGCTCGCCGCATGAATGTATCGTACACCGGGAGTATGTAAGTCCCGTAAGTGGCTCTAAATTACATGCAAGAGGCAAACATTTGGGCATTTGGGGTATAATTGGCGATAGCAAGAATTGCAAGGTCATCATTCATACAGGTGTAGAGAGACAAATGTGGGCAAAACACTGTCTAACGATATAAGAATCAAGCAACAAACAAACCCAGGACCTCTCTAGTGAGATGAGAGTCAAGAGCCTTCACCAATACACCATGATGCTCCCCCAATAATTGTTACGTAAAAATGTACTCTTGGAAGTTCATTTATGATAACTTGTGGCAGATAAGAGAGGTTTAAAATCATTTGCTTTCTGACCTGCTTATGCTAATATAATAATAGGTCCATTTATATAGCGCAGCTACTATATGAATATACTCCGGCTGTAGCTGAGCTGCTGCCAGGATAAGGCCTTAACCCTTACTGTACTGGGCTATTTTGAGCACCAACTGACTGGGGGGGGGGGGGCCTGGGAAGCCCCCCCCCCCCCCTATGATCTCGGCCCGTTGATTGTCCGATGAACATGACAATTTGCATGTTTGTAGATATTTACGTAAGGAACAAGATGGTATTATTAGTTTTTTCTGAATATGCAAATTTTTGTCGTTAGCCTAATTAATTATGCAAAATGTGCTAATTTTATGCTTTTTACAGAAAACGTGTCAAACTCCAATTTTTGAATGTTGAAACTCATTATTCATATGAAACTTCTGTTCTAATACAAAAAAGTTATTTTAATGTAATTAATAATGATAATTGATGCAAATTTTGATGCAATTTTTTTTGTTTTTTTTTTGTTGATGACATGCGCATACTAATTGTTATGTAACGCCTTACAGGTATATCCAATTTCGACGAAAATGGTATCAAAATGTGCGTAAGACTTGAGGGAAAAAAGTTATTACATGACAATTCAAAATTCCAAGCGGTTGCGGCGCAATCTCCGAAAATGTCGAGGGGGGGGGGGGGCCTCCCAGGCCCCCCCCCCCTCAGTACAGTAAGGGTTAAAGGCCAAGTCCACTTAAAAAAATAACTTACTTTCAATAGAAGCAGAAAAATCAGACAAACCAATAAAAAAGTTTGAGTAAAATCTGTACATGTAATAAGGAAGTTATGAATTTAAAAAAAAGAATGCAACAATGGAAATCACTACACTAATTGCCAATTCGGTTATCAGTTTGTGACGTCCTTGCTTCACTTTTTATCAATTGCTATATATATTTGTATCCATTAATTTCCCTTTTTATCCCCCAAAACTTGATTGGTTTGTCTGATTTTGCTGCTTCTATTATAAGAAATTTATTTTTGGATTGGACTTGGCCTTTAAGCATTTAAGCATTCAAGGAATTTCTTCCTACCGGGTACCCATTTACTTCATCTGGGTGAAGAGTGGCAAATGTAGGTTAATGTCTTGCCAAAGGACATCAGTGCCGCTGTGGGACTTGAACCGTGACCATGTGATCCACAGTCTGGTGACGTACCCACTAGACCACGACACCTCTAAACGTTCCATGCAGAGTCATTCTCCAGCATTCCAACTTACCCACGAGAGCAAAGTTTGCTTCTAGGAGTTCCTTATGGCAGTTGAGCCAGGCCGTGGCAAGTCGCTGGTTCTTGGACTTGCCATTCATGTAGTTGAGAAGGTAAGCCGCCACCCCAGCCAACATCAGCAACTCAAGGTAGTAGCTGTCCCAGCTGTTACGCAGATGAAGGGGAACCTGAGAGGAACAACACCAAGTACATTAAAGCCAATCTGTACTAGTTTACAGAAGGGATTAGACCACCCTGCTGGGTCACTGACAGGTGGTTATCTCATCAAATCAGTTCTTAATTAACATAAGAAAAGGAGGATCATGGGGGACCAATTGTCACTGATTAGGCATTGTTTGCTATAAAGAGGGCGCAAGTAGCTATAAGCAGTGCAGTGGGGCTTTAAAGCCACATTATCTTTGGGTTCTCAGGGGTAAAGTGAAACCTGTCTATAAAGACCACCCAAGGGAGACCAAAAAGTGGTCTTTAAAGGCAGGTGGTCTTTATGTACAGGTTCCTTAGTACATGTTTCAATGAGAAACCATTTTCAAGGGAAACAAACAATGTGGTCTTTGTAGACAGGTGGTCACTCAAGCAGCTTTGACTGCATTTCCCTGATAACCAATGATATCAATCAATGGACAGGTCTTCAAGATTCAAGTTTTATTGTCTTTCACTGGTGTTACATGCACCAATGTTACCCATGTTATGAACATAGACAAAACATGGTATCATATAATGAGAGCCTGAAGGATATTAACACTGTCGAGAGTATATGAGTAAACACCCAGGGGGGGGGGGGGGGGGGTCATAAAGCTGTTTGTAAAGTTACGAATGACTTAAATATGAAAAGCCAAATGGGATCCTCAATGATTTTTAACTGCATCAACTAAAGTTGAACTGTGCAGATGTAGATTAACATTCTTATTATAACAAAGTATATTTTTTGCTCTCCTCTCATAATAATGGGCACATCCTCCACTAACTTTTTGCAAACTGCCCTGAAAGAAAAAGGCATCATCTTCAATTGAAGAATTATTTATATGGCATAAGATTTCTCTGAGTGTTTTCAAACCTGCACAAAACAATTAGGTATTTACAAAATCAAAGAAAAATCAACATAATCTCGTCTCACATGCAGAAATCAATCAAAGCGTTGGGGGTTCTACAAGTATTCAGCCATCAGGGCATACCGTATTTGCCGGCGTATAGGCCGCAGTATTTTTGGAAGAGAAAATATCAAAAAGTCGGGGTGCGGCTAGCCTATAATCTAGGCGGAGTGCTGAGCTTTTTTTTATGCTGCTAGACTAACCCTAAGCAGAACGTCTGATACGGCGAGACTACGAACCGTGAGTCGCGAAGCGGCTCACCGCCTATAATCACTGGTCTAGCTTTAGTCGTTGTTTTTTTATTATCGACCTTGAATCCGTGGCAGTTTTCGTACGAAAAACTGCCACGGATTCATTGTCGATAATAAAAAAACAACGACTAAAGCTAGACCAGTGATTATAGGCGGTGCGCGGCTCACAGTTCGTAGTCTCGCCGTATCAGACGTTCTGCTTAAAGGGATCATTTAACAATGTTAAATCTGAGAAACACGGCCCTACGTGTTATTAGTGTCTGTGATATGGTGTAATATTGAAGCCCTAAAAAAATCGCGCTTCAAAATGATCAAGAAGTGCCTCAAAAAAGTAAAAATCTTTGAGTGACCGGTTTTACCATACTCGTTTTCCCCAATAGACTGTAGTGTTATGAAAACCGTCAGGCGAACGGTTTTCAAAATTTGTAATTCCGATCATAAATATCTTGATAATCAGACAGGCGATCGGCTTGTAAAAGTCATGGGGTTCCTGACTGACCTAAAGGTTTATAATTATCATTGCATCATGAGCTAGATCCAGAATTTTGTTTCAGAATCTGAGACAAAGTTACCGGATCCCTTTAAGGTTAGTCTAGCAGCAGAGAAAAAATCTCGGCACTCCGCCTAGATTATAGGCTAGGGTGCGGCCTATGCGGCGAAAGAGTAATTTTTTTTAATTTTTTGTTATAGTTTTTTTTAGTTTCGATTTATGGCGCTATGCCTGGCAATGTCTCCCAGCTCAGTAATCAGTGTGTTGACTCACCACTCGGAAACTACAACAACACTAAAATTTGTCTGTCATCTTGGTTTGAAAGTAATCTTACTAATAGATCTAAATATGTAGTTTATAATAATAATTCTTCAATTTTTTTTATATAACAAATGGTGTACCACAAGGTTCTATCCTAGGACCTAGTACTCTATTGTTTTTAATTCACATTAATGATCTTACACATTCTTCTAAAAACGACATTGTTACTATTATTTGTGACAAGTTTACAAGCAAAAATCAGCGCCTTTAACTGCACCTTGATGTTAAATGAAGGTCCTTCACCGCGTAGGTTTTCGGCAACAAAACAACAACAGCAACCAAAAAAAAAAAAAAAAAAAAAAAACGATCGGGGGTGCGGCCTATACGGCGCTGCGGCCTTATCCCTGGCAAATACAGTATTTGGAAAGAAAACTGCGATGACTCAGGCCTACTAATTAGTGTCGTGGTCGAGTGGTTTAAGGCGCTTGACTGGAGATACGAAGGTCGAGGGTTCGAATCCTGACTAGGCCTGAGTCATCACGGGTTTTGCCGAACCCGGGTTTGACTTGAAAATTTCGGGCGGGGACCGGGTACCCGAAATTTTCACCACTGCACTGACACTAAAAATCGTGTGCATGCAGCGGCGGGAGTTAGACTAAGTTGCTGTTCTAATAATGCGACGGAAAGGACAGTTACTGCTTTCAAAACAATAAAATAATCAATTGAATTAAATTAAGATGCTTTAAAAAATAAATAGATATCGTTTCAGTTGACGGTAGGTGTTTTTATCGCTCTAAAATTGAGGCTGCAAGAAAGGAATCACGCTTCGTGGTACCGATCGAGTGCGTTCAGAAACGGAAGTGGAAATAGATCTATGACCCACTGAAGACAGAGCAAGAAAGTGCCACACAGAAGACTAAAATGTTGATCAGACTATTGCAATTAAATCGTAATACTCAAGGCATTAATTTAATTGTCAAATTATATCCACAATATAATGATTTACCCTTGATAGTTTGAGGAAGGAAAATAAATTAAAGCTCTTGAAATAACATCGAAGTGCCTTTCGTTCGTTCTAAAAATGCGTGTATAACGGCAAGCAGAAGTTACGAGTCAAGCTTGATATGCATGTTTACATCCCTACACCGTCATCCGACCTGATCGGAACAATAAGCATTAAACCGATTAAAAAACATCACTTAAGACTTTGAGGGACTCCAATTCAACAAAATTACCGTAAAATAGTTATTTGCTTTGACAAATAATACTATAGATATTCATATTATCTTACAGAAATAATGATATTTCATGAGCTACGTACTCGATATCGAGTTCAGCTAGCCATCATTTTGAAATGAGACGTAGTTGTCATGCAGTAGACTGTAGAGGGCAGTATGCAGCAGAGAGAGGAAAAAGCGCGGGCCTGAGATCACGTGATATTCACGTGATTTTTTCCCTCTCTGCGAGCTGCCGTATTCTGTCTATAGCTAGCCTACTGCGCTGCAAGCATGACAACTACGTCTCATTTCAAAATGATGGCTAGCTGAACTCGATATCGAGTACGTAGCTCATGAAATATCATTATTTCTGTAAGATATTATGAATATCTATAGTATTATTTGTCAAAGCAAATAACTATTTTACGGTAATTTTGTTGAATTGGAGTCCCTCAAAGTCTTAAGTGATGTTTTTTAATTGGTTCAATGCTTATTGTTCCGATCAGGTCGGATGACGGTGCAGGGATGTAAACATGCATATCAAGCTTGACTCGTAACTTCTGCTTGCCGTTATACACGCATTTTTAGAACGAACGAAAGGCACTTCGATGTTATTTCAAGAGCTTTAATTTATTTTCCTTCCTCAAACTATCAAGGGTAAATCATTATATTGTGGATATAATTTGACAATTAAATTAATGCCTTGAGTATTACGATTTAATTGCAATAGTCTGATCAACATTTTAGTCTTCTGTGTGGCACTTTCTTGCTCTGTCTTCAGTGGGTCATAGATCTATTTCCACTTCCGTTTGTGAACGCACTCGATCGGTACCACGAAGCGTGATTCCTTTCTTGCAGCCTCAATTTTAGAGCGATAAAAACATCTACCGTCAACTGAAACAATATCCATTTATTTCTAAAGCATATTTATTTGATTATATTGGAATATAAGTTTGTGAATTGCATATTTTTAGTTCTATATTTCAAAATATCAGTGTGAAATTTAATTTTGAAAAACCCCGAAACCCGAAAACCAAAAACCGGGTTTCAGCTCGACGGTCGGGGCCCGGGCGGGGACCCGTTTCGACTCAGGCCTAATCCTGACACAGCACTAATATTCTTTGGCAAGATATTAACCTACCCGGTAGGATGCGACTGTCATTGTTGGTCAAACAGTTTTAGAGCGTCAAGTAACGCCTGGCTGAAATGCTCCCCAGGGAGTGGAGATTGTGCACACAGTGTGTGCAGGCAAGCACTGAATCCAATGACCGGGGTAACAGTACATTGTATATCTGTAAAGCGCCTAGAGACGTCTGAGATGTATTAAGCGCTATATAAAAGCTGAATATTATTATTACCTTAGTGATTTCAAGATCGGGTGCCTCTTTCCCTTTTCCTTTGGCAGGTCGCTCCTCAAAATTCTCAAACTCTTCTGTATCCTGGAAGTGGTCAAAGTCATCTTCATCCTAGAAAGAGCAAAGAAAATATCCAACTAAACCATCACAAAAAGTACACAGAGACAAATGACACTGGTTGAAAATATGACAATCCTACATTGAAAAGTTCATGGGTTATACGTAGGTCACCTATTAAGCCTTTCTCAGAGTCAGTGATATCTACAAAAATAATATTTTCAGTTTTTCAAGTTCTTGCAATGCCAGCAAAAAGATGAACACAACATCAGTTTATGACAAGCCACTTTGATTGATGGAAGAAGATACCACGCTTGCAATTCATTGAATAAAACATTAAACCATCACAGAAACTACATTGACTCGGATTAGATGACACTGATTGAAAATACAATGTCCCCAAGGTTAATGGTTCATAGGTAGTGCCGGGAGTTGGCGTAGTATTTCCTATCCACGTACATGGGCACTTTATCCATTCGTGTAGTACGCGGGAATGAAATTTATGACAATCAAAAGCAGTATTTCAGACAGGTTACACCAGCATACATGACTGCTAGATTTTACGACTTCAGAAAAATGTGATCCTTGCGATAAATATTGATTTTCCGACTTCTCAAGAAGACAACAATTCAAAATCCTTTTGTGAAGCGGAATTTAAATAATATACCTATCAGCGACGAGCCCAGATAGTTTTTTTCTTTTAATTTAGTAATCTATTCTTCCCTCTACCTACCTTCAAATAATGTTAAATTTTGATGATTTGCTACATCATCCCCAATGCTGCAATGGTTCGCATACGCTCTCAGGGAAAACATTGCACATGCTCGCTTGTCTTTGTTTGTCTGTCAGAACAAGGATTTTGTCAGAAAAGTGTACAGCACATGAAACTATCGCGCTCATGGGAAAGTCAGACTGCAATGATCGGCATTGTTTGCATGACAACAAGATAATAGACTCAACGAGATTGGATCAAAGTTGTACAATGTATGAAAATGATTATTTAATAAATTTAAACATTATCTTTAGACTAATTATGGATATTTTTGTGAAATATTGACTTCAGCAATTTATAATGTTCAAAGACAGGCGACTTGTTTTTACTTTCATTTATTTGTGTAGTGAATTTTCTACATGTGTAGTGGTGGTTCGTTCGTGTACACAGGTACCAGTATACAAGGTCCCAGCACTATTTATAGGTCACTTATATACAAAATACAAATAAGATGGTACCTGTAATTTGGGTTTCACTCTCATATTATAGACAGGACTCTATACTAACTATTGCAGGAGGTCAAAAATGAAATTTTAAAGGTCTGCATGCAGGTGCCCTCTGTTTAAATTCAAACTTTGAGGCCCAAATTCACAAAGCAAGGTTTGAGCTCAAACCTCCTTTTGTTTCGCCAAACCTCCTTTTGTTATTTACAAACCAGGTTTGTAAATAACAAAAGGAGGTTTGGCGAAACAAAAGGAGGTTTGAGCTCAAACCTTGCTTTGTGAATTCGGGCCTGAGAGTCTAGCTTCAAACTCGTTGATCCATGTGCATCGGTTCCAGATTTATGTTGATCTGGTACTAACTATTATAGCAGAGGTTATAGAAAATCGAGAAATTCTTACATCAAGCATATCCTCATCTTCATCACCGAATTCATCTCGATCGATTACGTCCTCCCCGTCTTCAGCCATCACGTCATCAAACTCCCTGTCATCGTCCTCTTCCTCTTCTGTCTCCACGGCGATGAAATCATCATCCTCGTCTTCATCTAGATCCTCGAACTCTGCAAACTCATTGTCTTCCATCTCGGCCTTATGAGCCGCTCCCTTGGACTGGACCAGGGCTGGGAGGCTTATCCCAAGGACCAGTAAAATCACGATCGCTTTGGAGAGATGCATTTTTTTCTTCTTCACTTCTCCTTCTCACAAGAAGTCAGTTCAATGTTGCTTGAGTGAACTACCCTGTTGAATAAGAGAGAGATACAGCATTAGGCCTGGGACCAATATTCACACTATTCAAATGTCTTACCGTACTGCCAATCAGCACTTCAAGAATACCACCTTTTCCACCATTTGGATATTCACCTACATGTAACAATGAATAGTAATTTTGATATCAACAACACGACATTGGTATTTAAAACATCAAGAAAATACTTCATAAGGCCATGTAAAATTGATTTCATGTTGATCGTCCCCGCCCGCTTCCTTTTTGGGGGCCGCCTCCTATTTTTTGTTATTTGTTATTTTTATTTTTTTTTTTTTGAAAGAAAAAAAACATGAAAAACACTGCTAAAATGGCTCTATTTCTGATTCAAAAAAAAAAAAATTGTCGGCGGCCATCTTGAAAAAAAATAGCCTCGACTGTCAGGGAAAATGTACCGAGCGGCCATTTTGAAATAAAAAATAAAAAATAAAAAGGGCCCCCTCCTTCCTATTTTTCGAAAAAACAGGACGCTAAACATGTTTTGTTTTTTATTTGGCCTTATATTTGATATTTGATATATTTTCTTTTTATTCAGAAAACAACACACAATACTTACCATATGCATCTTTTCCACCTTTTCTTCAAATACGCTGTTCAAATATTCTTGTACAAACATACTAAGACTCTAGAAAAAATTGTATTGAAATTTAGAGTGGTTGATATGCTATATGATCGGCGATATGCTGAAGTGAAGCTGCGCTAAAAAATGATGCGATGATGCATGCGCTGCGCATGCATATATCGCATGTACCGGTATATGCTTGAGTCGAGGAGCTAGCTAGAGATGAGTCGATCGAGTCGACTGATCATCGCATCGCAGATACCTCACGATTTCAGACATCGACAGCATGCATGCGCATGCAACGACTTGCATACTACAGCAACGTTGATTGATGTACATATTCAATTATATACTATTTGTACACGCGGCAGCCATCTTGGGAAAAATATCAAATATCAAATAACATGGTACACCCTCCTCCTCTCTTTCAAAAAATCCAGACGATCAATATGTAATGAATTTTACATGGCCTAAGAGGCAATAACCAGGCAAGAATATGATGGGGAGTGAGGGGGGGGGGGTGTCCGAAAAAAGAAAAATATTCATCAAGTAGCACTGACTATCATGAATAATTGTCTATAGAAGATTTATGAAATATCTTTCGTAAACTTCTTTAAATTGCTGTTTAAAATCAACTGTCCAGATACACAACCTGTCTGGACACACAACTATTGATAAAGTGGTATTTGAGCGCAAAAATAATAACAAAGAGTTTGAACACATGCCATGATTGTGCTGTAGTAAAAGAGTTGTGTATCAGTTGTGTATGGTAATTTTATCGACTCTTAGTTAGGTGAAAGATAATAAATTGTAATTTAATCCGCCACTGGTCCGAGAACGAGGATCGTCCACATGAACGAGGATATCCTCGTAAACGCGGACAATTCGCTTCCTAAAAAAAAAGGTTCAGACAGTTTTTTTCTTCAACGCGCTGCGGGCGTAGGGTTCCTGATCCGCGCGCTTCACTGACAATGCGTAAAACGGATTTTGTGTAAAATAGTCTAGACCCTACCCCCGGCCCAGTTCACTAGGTCTAGGGTTCATCATTTACTTTCATTGCCTTATTAATATTGGTTGTCTGTCTTCCTGAGGATTTCTCGTTCATAATAATGTGAAAGTCTCTGTGCAAAGCATCAAGGAGCATTGATCATTGTGCGGATCGGAAATAAGATTTGTCCGTGAAAATGCAGAGGTCCTTCTGCTCAATCAAGCCTTTTCAAGGGCAACGTACCGGCAAAGGTATTCTGCATTCTGCAATATTTTCTGAATTTCGGTCGGCAGTCTGGACTTGAATAGGAGTCATAATATCACAATATTACAAGAAAATAAGTACCAAATAATCCCATTCTAAGAACAAAGAGCATCTCAAGATTATTATTAAACAAATATGACATACATTAAGTACACTCAATACGAAAATTATGGAATAAAAGCAAATGAATTACCTCAATTCAATAATAGGCAGAAAAGGAGTTCCTTTCCACGCTAACTTGTTATGGAGATTTCAGGATGTATTACTTTTCGTTTAATATCCTCCTGAAATTTCTATCAATAATTTGTAGTTTTTTATAAGTCTATTGATATAAGGTGAATTAGATATAAGGCTTATAGAATAATATAAACATAATATTAATCTAGATATAATATATGGTTGATATTTATCAGATAAAATATAGCAATAATATGATAAGCTATGGAGTAAAGACTATTATTTAAGCGGTTATCGGATTGGTCCGGCGTGCGCTCTAAATCACTACGTAGCATTAGAGTTCAGTACAAGTACTTTGAATGGAACCGAACATTTTGCTGTCTATCCGCGAGCCGGATCCACCAGGTGTGGGTGTGTTTGTGTGAGGGAGGGGGTGGGGCAGGGTGGAGTCGGCATTGCACCGGTAAAATAACCTCCAGATTTTTGTTTTAAATAAGCGAATAACATGTTCAATTGACTTAAACATACTTCGTTGCTATAAGTTATATCTAGTCTACTAGATTTAGATTTTAGATTTACTGCAAATGAGTTTATGTATTTATACCAATTAATATCAATATTGAAAACGTTTCTTTATTTTATTCAATTGTATTTTTTTTTTTGTATTACACATTTGGAGGAATAAAACAAAATTACTATAAAAAAATAAATTAAAAAAAAAAGTGTGTGTGTGTATAATTGGGTTGTTACAGACAATAGTATAGACCATTTCCGTATAACGGTAATCAAATTTAATGAACAAATCTCGTAACCAATTATTTCATTCAAATAATTATATTTCAATAGTCAGAATGTGAATTGCAACATTATGTGTTGTCATTTAGGTATGTTTGTCCTACCTAGCAACAACTATGTATGCAACTTGCATTCTGATAATTTAAATACAATTTTTCATTCCTGGTAATAGCTATAGTGGGGCACAGTGTGACCCACTTTCAAGTACCCCCAAAGTGCCCTTTTTACATAGGAAAAGTGCCCATTTTACTTTAAAAAGTGCCCCTATTACTTTTCACCTATGATGAGTGCCCCTTTTATTTTAAAACGCGCACCTTTTCCTGCGACAAGTTCCCATTTTCCTTTGCAATAACTAAGTGTCCATTTTCCATTCTCATAAGTGCCCTTTTAATCTCTAGTAAGTGCCCCTTTTCAGGTACGAGAAGTGCCCCTTTTTTTTACTTTTGATAAGTGCCCCTTCACCTCTGATAATAACCCTATTTAAATTTGAGAGGTGCATCTTTTACTTTGACAAGTGCCCTTTCCCCTTTTAATAACTACCCATTTTAACTCCGATAAGCGCACCTTTTATATTGACATGTGCCCCTTTTCTTTATGGTAAGTGCCCCCATTAAAAAAAGAACTCTTTCCCCTTCTCATAAATGCCCCTTTTCAACTATGAAAAGTGTCCCTTTTCATTCCCTTAAGTGCCCCTTCCCCTTTTCATCTCTGATAAGTGCCTCGTTTATTCTAACATGCGCCCCTTTTAATAAGAGCCACTTCCCCCTTCTCATAAAAGCCCCATCAAATCTGATCGGTGCTCCTTTTCCTTATGGTAAGTCAAGTGGCACCATTAACTGAAAAAAGAGTTCCCTCCCCTTCTCATAAATACCCCTTTTCACCTATGAAAAGGGTCCCTTTTCATTCCCTAAGAGCCACTACCCCCTGCGCATAAATGCCCCCTCGAATCTGATCGTTGTCCCGTTTCTTTCAGCAAATGCACATTTTCCTTTATTATGAGTGCCTCATTTTCATTATCAAAAGTACCCGTAGAAGCCTTGAATTTGACAACCACAATTTGATATGTGTGTATAATTACTATTGTATTATTGTATTTTCTTCGTCCCTTTTTTGTGTGTAAATTTTTAGGATCATCTACCTATAAGTTTCTGTAACTTTTTTGATGATCCAACCACTTCGTAATTTCCTTTTGTCTTTAGTGTATTTTCCATTTGTAGGGCTTATCAAAAATAGAGCCCCTTTTAAGGTGCGATAAGTGCCCCTTTTCATCTCTGATCATTTCCCTTTTAATATTGATACGTGCCCCTTTTTTCTTTCTAATAAGGAACCTATCCTCTTTTCATAAATGCCCCTTGTCACCTTTTATATATGCCCCATCAAAATCTGAAGGGTGCAGCATTTCCATCGACAAATACCCATTTACCATTCTAATAAGTGCCTTGTTTCATCCCTGGTGATTGCCTGATTTCAGGTATAAAAAGTGCCCCACTTTCACCTCTGATAATTACCCTCTGACAAGAAGCCCCTCTTATGTGTCGGGAGCCAACAATTTGCCAAACAAATCAATGGCAAAAAATCACTTAAGTTGTATAATGATGTGAAAGAGGATGTCATTTAACACACATTTCTGCAAAGATTTTCAAAACAAATGTGTTTGAAGAATGAAGACGAATATTGATGACAGAATACCATATTTTGGGTTTGTATTGTAAGCAGAAAACCACAGTTTTGTATTCTTTCTTGTTAGAGAGGCTTTATAATTAAGCCCCACTTTTCCAAGAGCAGCGATTTCTTTTCATAACCGGGGGGGGGGGAGACGATATTATGCGAGGGAGCGAGAAGGATTTTGCATTTGTATTAGTCTAAACGCTGCACTCTTGCATGGGCCCTTCAGAGCCTAAAAGTGTGTTGCAGTCTTTTGTATTTGCTATATTCCTTTTTGTTGTTGCACTTTTTCAGATTTTCCAGGAGGGGGGCCAACCCCCCTCCCCCCTCCCCCTCCCCCCCCCTTTAAAAAAAAAATCGAGGAGGGGGCGTGTCCCCCCCTCCCCCAGGATCGCCGCCCCTGCCCATGTCTCTCCTGCTTTTTGTTATGTGTGTCAACCCCCTCCGAGCTCCCCCTATGCTGGACAAATTGGGCGGTGCACTGGAAATAAGCTCTCGAGCTTTCGTGGGTTATCCTGTTCAAGCTGACTTATTTTTGATCTGTTATTATTGTATATTGTTGTATGTTGGAAGCTTGTCGAATAAAAATCAATCAATCAATCAATCTGACCATATAGAGATATATTATATGCATAAAATCTTGTCACTGACCTAGTAATATTCTCGATATAATTTTTCTACGCGCATGTTTATATTATTATGTGCATATTGATACTATATGCGTGACCAAAGTGCGTAAGTCGAATTTCAGTGCATTCGTTATATGAGTCAGCTCACAGAACTCTTAAATTTAAGAGTTCTGTGAGTCAGCTGAGAAGCGTCTGTGCATTCTGCGCTATACAAATCGTACAATACAACTACACCAACAAAAATACACGGAAGTATCTAGCGCATCGCACGTCGTATATTATGCTTGACTCGTTTACGTGACGTGTGTATGTACTCTGCATGTGTACGTACGTTATCTTGTTCTAAATTGAGCACAACTTGACGTAGAATTCGGAGAAATCTGCGTTTATTGGTGAGTCCATTTAATTTAAAGGATGTTGTTCTTTGGTATGATATATGTGAGAGTTTAAAAACTTTAAATCAATTCATATTATAATGCAAATTGTGAATATAACCTCCCGAATCACAAGCGACTACACATCGCACAGAACCCGATGCCCCATCGGCCTATCGGAGCACCGGGTGTGATCAGGGGGATCGGTCTGGGATAACTCTGGCCGGGGCTCGCGGAAGGAACTGGGGGTGGGGGTCGGGGGAGCTCCACTATCATGACTAGAGTAGATCAGAGTCTCCGGTGAGCGGCCAGGGGGTATAGATCGCAGAAAAAAAAATACATGCAAATTAATAATATGCGATTGAAACCTAGATCTACATCATGTACTAGAGTCTAGTAGTACCCTGGATTCCCAGGTAAGTTCTGCTTTGCCGAAAACGTCCGTAGCATAACTTAACGGTACGGAGTATCCGTTAACGTTGTCAGAAATCTATGACACCAGTCGCCGAAGGGAATTCCTGCAGGTGCTAACTTGTAAGTAAAGAGACCGAGACATGACTGGATCAATATTGTAGCTTTATTCGTCTGATTGGAGGTGAAATTTGATGTTGATGTTGGAGTAGAGGGGCCAATGCCCGGGCGTAAGGCTTCTACACCTACGATTTGTGCGCTTGTCGTCCACTTAAAAAAATTAGCAGAGAGAAAAAAATGATGTAAAAATAAAAATTGATGAAAATGAGAAAATAAAATACAATTATTACATTTCACAACATAGAGTAAAGGACCCGGTTTTCGGCCACTTAAGACAAAATCCTATTTTTTGGACTCTTTACTTCCCATTTATTATCATTTCTTGTTCAAATCATGAAGTAAATATTATTATTATTTAAACAAAAAAAGAATCCCAGAAAAAAATCATGAATTGCCATGACAATATTCGTTTCAATTTTCACTGTTTTGGAGCCGGTTATCGGCATAGCGAACCAGTTTTCGGACGCATGTACAAAGTCAATAGGAAGCGCTCGCGCGCGCCGTGCGTTTCCGCGCTGATGTATAGCACAAGCGGGCGGAGCAGGTATCCCACGCCGGAGCTCCCGGGTGCTCGCCTGGCCGAAGACAGGCACAGCGGTGATCGGAAGTTGGAATCTGAATTAGACAGACATATCGTGTGTGCGTGGCGGGGTCCGGCTGCATTGATTTAATACATGCGATGAGATACTTTTGAGCTTGCGACCAACACAAAATCGGGCTCTAAATCTGAAAAATACTTGAAATAAAGCTCATTTTATGGTACCCATATTTCTTAGATACACGCGTAAGAAACTCGATTTTTCAGATTTGGGTAGCGGGACCGCCGATTACATCGCTAAAATGTGATATTTTAGGATATATTTTCCATTGCAAATGTGGTTCTTCAGTGACTCTGGCATGGTATGGTATGTGTGGGATATGTGTATTATGCGATGTATTTTAAAGGGATTTTACCATGCATCCAATGGATCGGCCGAAAACTGGAGCTGTCCGATTACCGGCTCCTTTACTCTAGACCTTAAATCACGAATCTGTAACGGTCTTTCACCATTTGTTGACGATCTTGCAGATTTTGACGTATTTGAATATAATATTTGTCGTAGCAGAAGAACATGGCGCGCACGCGCCACCGACAAAGAAAATCATAGAGGGCGTACAGGTTTGCTCACTAAAAACCTCATTGGCAGAAGGTAGACCCTAAAAATATGGGATCCGTTTTGAGTAAAGAACTTTTGATAGAGATCAACATTTCAGATGTTCACAATTGTCACTTCTAACAACTAGAAAATATAAAGAAAAAAGATTATATCTTTTAAAATACAGATTTTTACAAACTGAACATTCGAAGGTAGATAGAGTACGATGTTTATGTCAATCTTGCGTTGGTTTGAGCCCCATAGCTACAGCCATCTCAAAATGAGAAGAAAAACTATTTCCACTACGTCTCATTTCAAAATGATGGCTAGCTGAACTCGAAATCGAGTACGTAGCTCATGAAATATCATTATTTCTGTAAGATATTATGAATATCTATAGTATTATTTGTCAAAGCAAATAACTATTTTACGGTAATTTTGTTGAATTGGAGTCCCTCAAAGTTTTACGTGATGTTTTTTAATTGGTTCAATGCTTATTGATCCGATCAGGTCGGATGACGGTGCAGGCATGTAAACATGCATATCATGCAAGCTTGACTCGTAACTTGTGCTTGCCGTTATACACGCATTTTTTTTAAAACGAACGAAAGGCACTTCGATGTTATTTCAAGAGCTTTAATTTATTTTCCTTCATCAAACTATCAAGGGTAAACCATTATATTGTGGATATATTTTGACAATTAAATTAATGCCTTTAGTATTACGATTTAATTGCAATAGTCTGATCAACATTTTAGTCTTCTGTGTGGCACTTTCTTGCTGTCTTCAGTGGGTCATAGATCTATTTCCACTTCCGTTTCTGAACGCACTCGATCGGTACCACGAAGCGTGATTACTCTCTTGCAGCCTCAATTTTAGAGCGATAAAAACACCTACCGTCAACTGAAACGATATCCATTTATTTTTTAAAGCATCTTAATTTAATTCAATTGATTATTTTATTGTTTTGAAAGCAGTAACTGTCCTTTCCATCGCATTATTAGAACAGCAACTTAGTCTAACTCCCGCCGCTGCATGCACACGATTTTTAGTGTCGGTGCAGTGGTGAAAATTTCGGGTACCCGGTCCCCGCCCGAAATTTTCAAGTCAAACCCGGGTTCGGCGAAACCCGTGATGACTCAGGCCTAAGCCAAATATGGAAGTCTTGCGACATCATAATATGAATATGTATGAGCTCCGGTCATATCGCGGGCCAGACAAATCTCTCGTAGTCTCACACACAGTACCTTATTCTCACAGCACTATAGACTTGAGTGTCGAGCTCGTGCAGTAAATCATGCATGAGAAATGTTTTTAAAAAATATTTCAGTAAAAAATGTCTACGTGAGCAGTCTATACTCCAATTGAGAAGTTCGGTTGAAAAGACATGATTGGATGATGTGTTGTCACGTATAGCCGAAGAAGAAGAAGGAGAGAGAGAGAGAGAGAGAGAGATATCCAGATAGCTAGCTAGGTACTACGCCCATTATCTCGGGCCTGTCTAATTATGAACTTAATTTTGCGACATAAAATATAATTGTTTCAAGGCTCTTACGTACGGATAGGCGTAGAAGGAAATGCCTACAAAAGAGCTGGATATCTCCTATTTTATGGAACTTCTGGAGTCGGCAGATGGATGAGTTGTCTTAGTGAAAGAAAATGCTTTCTTTTAATCTTTGTTTTATTATAAACAAATTAGTAATTAAAAAGTTAGATTTGGGCATTGGCCTCCCTAGTTGGAGTATGAATGGCTGTGGTCTGTGACTGTCTTCTGTCGCAGAAATTTTGAGTATGACACTGCAGGGCTAGTTGCTTGGGGTGGCTGCTTACCAATGTCGTAATTCATCCTCACTTCATCCATGGAGAGCAGCTACATGTAACAGAAACTGCAAAGTACTTAGGGATCCACATCCAGAGCAACCTGAAATGGAATCACCACCAAAAAAGCCAACTCTGTATGGTGCTTTCTGCAAAGAAACATGGGGGCCTGCCCACAAAAGACCAAGGAGTTGCTGTGCAAGACATTAGTACGCCCTGTGATGGAGTATGCTGCAATAGTGTGAGACCCGTCCACCCAGGAGAACATCAGAAAGGTGGAAATGGTGCAACGCCGTTGTGCACGCTTCGTCCTGGGTGACTATCGGCGCACAAGCAGCGTCTCAGCCATGCTGAATCAACTTCAATGGGCAAGTCTGCAGGAAAGAAGGGCTCAGCAGAAAGTAGGCATGGTTAACAGCATACTCCATGGCCTGGTTGATCTTCCAGTCACCTACTTCATACCAGTTGTTGGTCCCAGCACCCGTGGAAATCCACAGAATTTCCATGTCCCCTTTGCCCGAACTCTGCTATTCCAAACCATATTCTACCCAGATACTATCCGACTGTGGAACTCCTTACCATCTGCTGTCGTCGATTGCACCTCTTTGGAACTTTTCAAGCAGAAGGTGCAACACATTAAGCTCGGTTGAGCTTCAGACTGTTTTAAGCTGCACATTGAATTCTTGTAGAGCTTTTTAACTTGCACTGTACACTCGGCACTTGACAAGCACAAGGTACGATAATACGCCAACGGTGGTCTGTACTACAGGTGTATACTAGAAGAAGAAGATTGAATGCCTACCCCTCGTGCGGCCAGGGGTGTCAATACACATATAACATGCGGGTTTGTGTATTAACGGTATAATGAACTGAGGTGTGTACCCGATATGACCCCCTCGTTTCTAGTAGTATGTACCCCTTTCCTCCCGTTACGCATTCTTGTTGGGATGATCCATTCGAGGAAAAGGTGAATTTGCTTAAAACTTGACAAATTTACCATAACAACAGATAAACAATGATTATTTAGGTTACCAGTAATAATTTGGTACATGCTTATGATGCTTTGATAGTGACGTTGCGCCGGTTAATCCATGGCTGCCACCGGGGAACTCGCACCATTTCGAAAGGTGGACAATACTGACCACGCTCTGGGTCAGTTACTTTATTTGTGCCTTCTATTTAATAAGTAAGTAGAAGGGTATTGAAGTATTCTGTGAGTATTTGCATAAAAATATAATCGGCAGTTCCCGCGAAATGGCCGCACACCCGAGACACTACTCTATGCTTGCTAGTGTTAGCCTTAAAAACTTCAAGATAATATGAATTGTGATACTGTTATCACCTAGCCCTAATTGGCACCCATTCGCCTGTGGCCATGCACATGAAGAGTGAACTGATGACTGATGTAAACAAAACTTTTTTTAGTTTAAAACTAAGTATATTCAAAAGGTCCCATTCTGTTCAACAAACCTTGCAAATTTCAGTAGGTTTTGTTTACATCACTCTTCACGCAGGTAAATAAGTGAAAACAGAGGCTAGGTGAAATCAATATCATATTTCATATTATAAGATGATGACGTGGATCCTTATCAAATGATTGGTTGAAAGCGTACATGTGACCTAGCCTTAACTTAAGGGCTTGGTGATAATATTTGTATGATATTGATATCACCAAGCCTTAAACGGCTCCCATACAAGCGTGCAGAGAGGCATGTAAACAAACCCTAAAATGTGTCCGAAATCACACCTTCCCACACCCGACAAATATTGGACAGTGGCCTTAATGAATTTTATTCCCCTTCTAATCCTAATTGCCTATGGCAATGCTAAATCGGAGGTAAAAATAATGAAATATTAGCAAATATTTTACCAGACCGATACAGCTTAGGTTCCACTCCACATGTACCGTGTGACTTTCCGCTCTGATTCCAGCATCTATATCACATCAGGGAATGCTTCTACAATATCATGTTAATTGTTAAAATGATTAATGTTTCTATGTATTGTCCATGTTCTATACAGTATGAATATCGTGTAAGTCTATTGTACTTTGAAACATGCATTATATCACACTGATTGATATTATGTATGTGTAAAATATGAATATATAGAAATCAATCAATAAATCAATATGATATAGATCTATCAAGGATAAAAAAACAACCATTTTGTTTTCCTTTCCTAAATGTAGGATAAGATGGTGAAGACCGTTAAGCGTCGCTTATCGAACCCGCAGGTGATCCTTCAGTTATGGGAGGCCATCACGTGCATCCGGCAGGGCAAGCAGGTGGCCAACCTTGATCGGATCTACCGCTTCATGGAACGCTCCTACGAGATCTCCACCAAGGAGGTCCAGAAGCAGATGGCCTTCGCTGTGAAGGAGGGCCTCCTGGTCAAGGAGCTGTCCAAGGCCAAGCAAGGACACAGGCAGGGAGAGACACAAGATGCTTTCTGGTGTGCTGAAGAGAGAACTGAAGAGGTAAAGTCATTGGCACTCATTTTTTCTATTGACATGCCGGTACACAACTTTCACAAGAACATTAACAGAGCTGCCAAGTCTCCCGGATCCTGCGGGAGACTCCCGGATTTTGACCCAATATCCCGTTTTCCCGACCCCATGCAAAAATCTCCCGGATTTCCAGATTTTAAGTTGTATTATTTTCACAAACGACTGTTTCACAAGACTAGCATGTTGAGTTCGTACGTACGTATACAAACAGGTCAACACATGGCAATTCTGTAATATGAATTTTCCTGTTATCCAGTCGTCGAATATAAATTTACCGTGATATCGTACTTTATTTAACAGCGTAATAAATGAGAGTTACGCCGAACGACTGGCGGGCTAGTCTAACAAACCATTGGGAACATGTGATAATGTGAGTGGTGTTTGTGTGATAGCAATTCGCCTGCTTGCTCTGCCGGGCGGCTTCCTCGCCGGCCCCCGTAGCGTCCCGGTACGTTGGTGCCGGTTTCCAATCGGTCGCGTCAGAGCAGCCAGAAGTTGCACTGATACAACAAGCAGACTTTGTCTGCTGCGATCGGCCCAAAAAACTGCACATTTGAACATCAGTTTTTGGATTGATTTGGGGACTTTTGCGATGTGATTTTTAAGTGGATTATCATTTGATACCAACATGGCAGTGTTACTGCAGAGTGGATTTTGAAGCCGACTTTTTTTTTCTGATCTCCTTTGCCGTTGGGAACGCATCGATATAACTTGCATCTTCCGAAGGCGTAAGTCAACTTTGTCCAAAACAAGGCTGTATTTTGTTTGACTATTAAAATATCATCCAGGACAATGTCGAAGTCGAAATATTATCAGAAATATAAAGATGACTACCACTTGGAATGGCCTTGTGTTGGGAAATCTACGAAAGGCGAATACTACGCATTTTGTACAGTTTGCGGCGCAGATATCTCCATCAAGAGTGGGGGAAGAAATGATGTATTTCGCCACATCACATCTGACAAACACAAGCAAACCGCGAAATCAAGGGGCAATACAAAAGGAATACAGAGCTTTTTCAGGTTAGTATGAACAGTTCTTAGATTTGTAAAATCGAGAAATAGTCTACCCCTCCATACCATAGACCTGCGTTCATTTCGTCAGTAGTTGGGGACCTCATTAATCTCCCTAAAAATTTGACTTACTCATAAACACGTGTGCGGGACTTGAAGGGTGGATTTTCTCACGATTTTATGTTTTTATTTGAAATACTAATCTGCACGTTGACTGTTTTATGCCAGTATCATGAACTTTAATAGTTTGTTAGGTTACACACATTGCAAGACAATAGCATCATTTTTATGAATTGCTTCGATCCTTATTGCTAAGATGCCAAGGAATACCTGGAGAGTACAACAAGCCCAGAAGATGATTCTCCCCTTCGTCTTACAGATGTTGATTTGACATACTTCTACTTGTCGGTGAGGAAGTATTATGAATCAGCATGTGACTATGCCTTGAAAACCTGGCCACTAGATGTCAAGTTCCTTAAGGAGGCTGAAGTGATTGATGTCAGTTCCAGAAGAGATGTGTCATTTTCATCTGTGCAATACTTTGTTGAAAAGTACCCTTGCATTTTGAACAGACAATCAGAGAATGGAGACCTGGACAAGCTTGAGCTGGAATTTGCACAATACCAGGTTGAAGACTTTTCAGGGGAACCAGAGATCCTGAACAAAAACTTGAGAATAGACAAGAAATGGTCTGCAATTTCAAAGATGGAGGATGGCAATGGCTCAAAGAAATACACACTTCTGAGCAAAGTGATGAAATCTTTGCTTGTGATACCACATTCCAATGCTTCATGTGAAAGAGTTTTTAGCATTGTTAGGAAGAACAAAACTGATTTCAGGGGATCAATGAATTTGAAAACACTTCAAGCACTCCTAACAGAGAAAATTGCCAACACAGATGTCCCATGCTACCAAAGGGAGTATAGCAAGGACCTCCTTAGCAAACTCAAGCAAGCAACCTACCAGTCACTTCAAGGAAAACCCTCAAGCACACCCCAGTCCTTGCCTTCCACAAGTACATCCCCCATTTCACAATAGAGGTAACAGGAGTTCATAGTCTGAAATATGATGTGAAGTTCATATGTTATCAATTGTATGCAAATAAAATGTGCCATATCAAAGCCTTCCATTTTGAGAAATCATTGAAAAAATGTGTTCTAAAAGGGTTTCAAAGAGGCTTAAAACCAAGAGCTTTTGGGGGGCCTGCCCCCTGCCCCCCCCCCCCCCACCAGGGGCACTAAAAGGCCATTCTTGGTTCCCGCCAACATGAAGTCGTTCGATGCTGCTCTCTCAGAAATCTCCCTGATTACCCAAATCAAATGTTGGCAGCTCTGCATTAATACTTTAAAGGTAAAGACCAGTATTGGAAACGCCCCAATTTCAAAAAATGAAATGGAAGCGCTCATTACCAATCATGTGAAAGAATATGTTTTGACTAATACATGATGATAAAAAAATTGCCGGGAAACCGCCTATTAATTGATATATTTGGTAAATCTATTTGACTGTGAGAGATATAGCGTAGTCCCATATACATCTTTCTGTGTATAGTGCTTGTGACTTTACGAAGAATGGGCCAAATTTCTTATCATTTTGATTATTGCAGTACACACCAATACTTATATGCTAGATGATCAACCTTTTCTGATCGATTCCACAACGTTTCTTTCACAATGCAATCGCATGACCATAACTGGTCTTTACCTTTAAACAGTAGGCTTGCAGATGAACCATCTGAGAGAGAGGGAGGATTGAGGAGTCCTGAAAAGGACTCTTGGTAATCTTTCTTGAGGGTGTGTAGTCCTGAAAAGGACTGTTGGTGTAGTCTTGAAAACATTAATACTATGTCAATATTACTAAGGCTTTCTAGATGATTTAATCACAGAATGTGGAGCAACAGGATATGAAATGCTGAAACGCATGGCTCAAAACCGAAATACTTGGAGAGACACTTGATGTAGAATTCTGTTTGGGTCACTGAACCTGTCATACTGACAGATCACTATTGATGAATATTACTGTGCAAACAAAACTGATTTTCAGGACAGATTGAATCCATGATTAAAGATAAAGTTGAGTTCTGCTCATGTGATTGCATTGTGAAAGAAACGTTGTGGAATCTATCAGAAAAGGTGATCATCTAGTATATAAGTATTTGTGTGTATTGCAAGGTTCTGGAATCATCAAAATGATAAGAAATTTTGCCAAATCTTGGCAAAGTTACAAGCACTGTACACCGAATGATGTATATGGGACTACACGAACACACGGCGAAAAAATCCTACCCAGATTTTTATGATGTTTCATGTCATATTTAGAATATGAAGGCATTTGAAGAGCCATGCTTTTCAGGGAACATGTTTAATCTGATGTTCTTCCACCCTTGCATAATAACAATGATACATGTAACTCTCACAAATAATTTTGTACCTCTTCCCAGAACTCAACCTTCCCTTTAAATGCACTACATGTATATTGAATATAACATGAAAAGGGGTCAGCCACAAAATCTTGTGTATTTCTTTGACATCAAAATTTGCCTGTTAAAATGGCTCTGTTCTGGATGAATATTAACTGTCATGGGTCAATGTATTTTTGGCAGAAAGAAAAAAAAAGCATTTACAGATTCATTTCATATTAGATCATTGTGTGATGCATCACAAGTTTATTCTCAGACATTTCAGATTGGTGATTTGAAAATCCTTCATGAGTTTTCTTCTGTCAACATTAATGTCAACCAAAGGCCTGTCAGTAACAGCCCTGATATGAATTGAACATTGAAAAATAATTCTCATTTGGAGTAACCATGTTATGAATTTATGAAATTTAAGTCGAGTCTGCAATTTAAAATTCTGTTGAATCACAACCTTTTATGCAATACATCCCTGATATTCTTTATTTTACAACTCACTCACTACACAGTGCGTGTAGAGATTAATACACTTATAAATACTGTTGTGGGCCTACCCGGTACGCTGCATAGCACAGAGTGTAAATGTGTTTAAAGGTAACCACGCTAATCTGTGTGTGTGATTAATAACCATATTAATTTTAAGATTTATAAGTGACAGATGCTGTTTTTTACATGCACATTAGCTTTGAGTTTTGCTTATTTTTCCGTCACTGCACTTCCCTTGCACGTGTTCCTGCAACCGTGCACCTTTTTTCGCACAAAGTACAACAATACTCTGTAAGAGGGATGTACTCCAATGGAAGAAGAAGAAGAAGAAGAAAAAAAATCTTGAAATATTTTTTTTTACATCAAATAACAAAGATCTAGGAGATTTGTTGCATAAAACAAATGATGAATGTATTCATTCATTCATTCATTATAGAATCAATCCGCTCTCGTTGAGGCTGTTTATGCATCTATCCTACAAAGCCGACATGCATCATTTGTATACTGGTAATAACTGTTCCTCCTAGATTTCTTCTGTTTTACTTAATATTCTTTCTCTATCTCCTATCTTTCCTTAGTCTGAGGAGCCCCATGATTGGTATTGCTTTGAGTGCCACTCAGGAGGGGATGTATTGTGCTGTGGGACATGCTACAGAGTCTATCACGCAGACTGTGTTAAGGTCGATGACCCCGAGAAGATACTCAGTCTTTGGATCTGTCCCATATGTGAGGTAAGCTTCAGGGTTGTTTTAATATCACACATGATCTATTCTACACTGCTGCATGCTTTAGCAACAGTTGCTCTGTAATCAATTTCCTACACGAACCAAACTCCTGACCTCAAGTCTGGTTCTAAAATGATACCTTGTGCTTACTCTAAAAATCATTGTTATGGGAGATGCACCAGAGCATGAAACCCGCGTTTGAATATATATTCAATTTCAGGTATTTCACACTGATATTTTGCAATAAAGAACTTAAAATATACAATTCACAAACTTACATTTCAATTTAATTAAATATATATGCTTCAGAAATAAATGGACATTGTATCAGATGACGGTAGCCTATTTTCAAAATTTAATTTCACACTGATATCTTGCAATAAAGAACCTAAAATATGCAATTCTTAAACTTGAATTTCAATTGAATTAAACATGTATGCTTTAGAATAAATGGACACCTTTTCAGATGACGGAAGGTCTTTTTATCGCTCTAAAATTGAGGCTGCAAGGAAAGAGTTACACTTCGCAGTACCGAGCGTGTTCAGAAGCGGAAGTAAAAAAATACTCGCTGAAGACTGAGCGAGCTACGATAGTACCACACACAAGACCAAAATGCTGATCAGACTATTAAGATTAAAATGTGATAGGCATTAATTGTCAAAAGATCCACAAAACAATGACTTACCCTCAATATTATGATGAAGGAAAATAAATTAAAGCTCTTGAAACAACATCGAAGTGCTTTTCGATCGTTCTAAAAGCGCCTGTATTACGGCAGGATTAAATTGGGAGTCAAGTTTTGAATGCTTGATGTGTGTGGATACAGTCCCACACGTCATACATGCAGACGAAAGTCCGAATTGAAAAAGAAAAGATATTTAGTCTGTCTTGCTCAGAAGTCACAGGATTGTCATACATTCATTACTTCATTGTGTAGAATGTGTAGATGTCTCATCTGGCCCTGTTTCATAAAACTTTGGATCAATAACAAATGCTAACTGTCTATGACAAATTTGTTCTCAGCCAATCGTAAGCCACGATTTCAGTAGCTTATAACAATTATTGTAACTTGTCATTGATATCAAGTTTTATGAAACAGGGCCCTGATAAATCATTGTTTCCAATCTACAGAGTTGCAAGAAGAAGACAGTCCAGATGAGCAAATGGGATCTCAACAAAATCTTACTCCATGTTCTCAACAGAATGAAAGAAAAGGTTAGCAAGAGATCCACTCTCACCCCCCCCCCTCCCCCCCTCCCCCCCTCCCCTCATTCAGAATCAAAGCTGTTAATAGCCTCTATGACTGCCTTAATAGTAAAACTTTGTGTATAAATGTATAGAAAAGGCAGTATGTTGGTGCATGAAATATGTAGCTGTGCTCAACAGTGGCCTCCATACTCATTATTCTGTTATCCCCAAGGGCCTGAAAATATCCTGAAAGTATCTTACTTATGAGGGACAGATTTTTTTTATTGTCATAAAAAGTTTGAATTTGTATTCGCCATTGCTCAATGACTGAGTATACATGCAGCTTATGTTTGAGACATCTCTTGCAACTCAAATTTGTTTTGACAATACTTTCACTAAGAACACCCTTTACTGTAATAATGCCAAGTTGTTTACAGAATACCACTCCTGGGGGGTGTTTCACAAAGACTAAGATCAACTTTAAGTTGGACTTAACTATGGCAGGCTGGTCATGCTACTAGTTCCTCTATTAACCATTCCTGGCATTGGTTTCTCAAGGGACATATAGATTGTGGTCACAAATCTACAGAATTTATATTTTTTTATAGTTCATTATTGAAGGAAAAGATATTATCTAAAGATCATAATTGAGAGACCAATAGTGAGATCCGCCAGTGGCATGAACGGCCTGCCATAGTTAAGTCCAACTTAAAGTCAATCTTAGTCTTTATGAAACACTCCCTGGGATGTTAGACGTCTTTCTATTAATTCAATTTTAAGCCAATTTAATGGTTTGACCTTGATAGTAAATATTACTAAGACATTTACACCTACTCTTATGATTTTCTTTATAAAAAATATTGTGCAATAACAGACAATAACCACTTCCGACATGGACGGATAACTGTTGACAGCTGCCATGCCAACAGAATAGTCCCATATCGGTAATCAAATTGGTTTGCTGGGGCCAGTTTATCGAAACCGTCATAAGTCAAAGTTTGTGGATCCCATCAAAACTGTGTGTTGATTCTATATCGCATGTTCCAATGGGATGTCTGAGAAGTAATGAGGCTTTTGAGAAATGGCCCCCTGCTTCTGAAAAGGTGTTCTTCTCACTTTAAAAGCAGTTTCATTTTTGTCTTTCAGTCCAGAGATCTAACAAAGAAGTTGAATCTGAATGAGTTACCCAATTACTACAACCTAGTTTATCAGCACATGGATCTTGGCATCATGATGGAGGTAAGAATTTAAAGGGAGTGGCTCGTCAGTTTCCATATGCAGAAGGTCATAATTTGCTGACACCAGACTTGACGGAAATACCATTCATGGGTGTACAGGTCTGCACACAGCAAACTTGTAGGCCGATCAAGGAATACCCCCTAGTCTCTTGACGAGTCTGTGGATGATGCAAATGTCAGATAAGGAATTTACCATATGGGGAAAAGACAGAGCATTACATAAAGCTTGTTGGTCATAAAACCAAAGCTAATCCTGGTGATTGACAAACACCTCTTATTGGGTAAACAAATGAACATGACAGCCCATAAAAAGAAGTAAATTCCTCCCTCCTTTTTAACAGATTAATCTGTATAATGACAACCAATTTTTTTTTAATGTAAACAAAAATGTATTTTAAGCAAAAATTATAATGTTAGTGAGTTTGTTCATTGCTCACATTAACACAAATAATTCTTCATTGACATATTTAGTCTTCAGTAACGACCCATATATAATCATATGAAGAAAGTAAAATTTTCTCTAAAACTTTTAATGCAGTATTAAATGGTAGACAGTGGACACTTGTCAGTGCTTTACATAGTTGAGTCCTTAATCAATTATTTATTTACAAATGTCAATATTTTTGGTCCATATACACCCACAGTCATATATATGCTGTTCTACAGTTCAGTTGTGTCTGCTAAAAATATCCAAACAAACCAAAGCAAATAGAGATACAAATGAATAAAAACAAGGGCTCAATATAATCACCAGTTCATTACTTACTTTGAAAACAGTTATGTGCTACAAAGAGTAAACTATGCTTTTTTCCTTTTCGTTCCTTTTAGAAACTGTCGGAGAAAAAGTATCGCTCACTAGAAGACCTTGAAGGCGATGCTAATCACCAGTTCATTACTTACTTTGAAAACAGTTATGTGCTACAAAGAGTAAACTATGCTTTTTTCCTTTTCGTTCCTTTTAGAAACTGTCGGAGAAAAAGTATCGCTCACTAGAAGACTTTGAAGGTGATGCTAATGCCCTGGTTCACATTTCCCATATTTACCATGGCCGTGTCAGTGAGAGAGCTGCTCTGTGTGTACAGACCCTCAAAGACTGCCTCTATGATGTGAGTTCATATTGGAAGATTGTAGTCATATTGATCAGGGTCATGTGAGAGGTCAAAGGTCATATTGATCAGGGTCATGTGAGAGGTCAGAGGTCACATAAATGTCAGGTAGTTCTGGTTGATAACGGAAAATAAATTCTCACACAATCAAATGAAAAGTACACTTGAGGTTAAAGACTACAAATAAATGATATATCTGCCAAATTAATTTGATAGAAGATGTAAGAAGCTTAATAATTAGCAAATAAATATGAATAAAGCTTGTGGTCTCCACCAAAGTGTATATATATGTAGCCTGTGGTCTTGCCACCTAAATGTAGGATTTGCTGTTCAGTGACCTATACTTATTAAGTTTGTATTAGTTTCCTTATATTGAAGTCCGAGATACTACCTTTCTTGTTAATATTATGAGTTACTCATTAGTTTTTGTTTTGATAATGTTACTTTTAATCTACTTTTGGAAACACTTGTTAGTGTTTTCAGGTCCAACAAACTAATTAATTACATATTAATTGATTGATTTCAACCAGTTCCTCTTCAAATGTAATTTTCCATGGCAGAACTCCAGATCAGTTTCAATTGGGATATTTTGGTCGAGACCATTCAAGCTTTGCATGTTTTTAATAATATGTTACTATTTTAGTATACATTTCAACCTAAATATTCCTAAATTGAACTCTCTTTCTTCTTTACCTTTGACTCTAATAGTTATCTGAAATCCGTCTCTGCAAAGACTGCTACATCATGTCCAATGATCGAACACAGAAAGATTGGTTTTGCAAACCATGTGTAAGTATATGTAACTGTCACATGTACACTGTACTACTCGTATTGTCATATTTGAGATTTGAGTTGGATGTAAATGTATCACTAGATATTCCTTCATCAATTATGAATTAATTTGATGTATTGCAGATTAAAGGGACTTTGTAGCATTGTTCAGATGAGAGATAGTGGTGTTAAGGTAGTGACTTCAATGCTAGATGTACAATTAAAGATAATCTGAAAATTTGAGTGAAAACGGATCATTATTCATGGTACAAATTGAGAAAAACTGATCTGATCGATTCCTTAATTCTCCCAACTATATTATTCTACTTCTATTCTGCTACTTGTCAAAGCCTGTTCAGCATCAAGACAAGGACAATTTAATTACATTTTAGGTGAATTTAAATCGTCACAAAGCAATAAAATGGCTCTACATTCCATTCCAGACAGTTAAGTGTTGACAGATTTTTATAGCCTGTTTCATGTAATTTTCTCATGGAAAAACAGTTGGGAAAATTCAAAAATGGTTGGGAGAATTTACTGTTAATCACTGTTAGAGGGTGCCTCACATCGACGCCTTCAAAGAAAACCATAGATATCTTTGTGGTTTGAGAATTTCTTCAGGATTTTTTGCATGTCAGAGGGTTAGTATAGTAGAAGGAATATAGTAAGTAACATTTTATACAAAAATTAGGCAATTTTTTTCATCAACCTTCAACAATGTTACCGAGTCACTTTAAGGACTAAGGGGCTCCATATAGTATGTTAAGCTAGATCTCAGTAATTAGTGTCAGTATTGTTATGCCGTTTAGGAAAAATGTGTTTAAGTTGTGGGGAGGGGATGGAGGGGGGGGGGGGGGAGGGGTTAAGAATGCAGTTGTTTGTTCATCACTATTGATCAAATACAGAATGTTCCATATACACTGTACATGTACATGCTAAGTTTGAGAATTGTCGGTTGTGCCTGGGGGGTGTTTCACAAAGATTCCAATTCGAACTTAACTCTAAGTTGGACTTACATAGTATTGAGAGCCATTTGTAGCCTAAGAATAAAATATATTAAAAAGCAAAAATTCAAGTATTTTATATTCTTTTTAAATTCCACATCAAGAACATGAAATCTCCTTGATAACAGAACATATGAATGATTTGAATCAACATTTTATGCTTTTTAAAATAACTTTTACAAAATATTTTTATAGATGCTAACGGCTTTCCATATTTTTAAAGTCCAATTTAGAGATAAGTTCAACTTAGGATCTTTGTGAAACACCCCCCTGGTGGAGGGGGTGGAAAGTGCCTGGTCTTTTGGGGCTGAGAGAGCACTGGGCACAGCAACCTGGCCTTTTGAAAGCTCATTCATTTATGAAGTGGTAAACTGCAGCAGATGTAAATGAAAGCCAAATGCGCTCAACAAAGGTCCTACGCATATTCACTGAGCTCTGTGTTATAAGATACAGGAATGCGTCATTTAAAAAAACAGAAGTGTTTACCACGTCATATCGGAACCAGACTTTAGGGTTATAGCAGGACTGCACTACATGTAGCTACTTGCGCCCTCTATATAGCAAACAATACCTAAGCGGTACCCCTTGGTCCCCCATGATTCCCTTTTTCCTATGTTAATTGTGAGCTGATTTGATGAGATAACCCACCTGTCAGTGACCACGCGGGGAGGTTTAATCCCTCCTGGCCCAACTAGTGCAGACAGGCTTTAAACAATGAGTATTTTTAAAAGGGCATTTTATACCATTGTCATCTCTATCTCTTTGGTTCGTGAAACAGCATCCAGCTCACGAACTTGTCTGGGCCCAGATGACTGGCTTCGGATACTGGCCTGCTAAAGTACTACAGAAAACAGACTCGAGAGCAGATGTTAGATTCTTTGGTTCACGGCATGAAAGGTACGTATTGTCTTCTCTCCTTTCCCTTTACTATCTTTGTCTCCCTCTCATTCTGTCTCTCCTTGTGTGTCTCTCAATGTTACTCTTTATCTTTCCCTTTACTATCTTTGTCTCCCTCTCATTCTGTCTCTCCTTGTGTGTCTCTCAATGTTACTCTTTATCTTTCCCTTTACTATCTTTGTCTCCCTCTCATTCTGTCTCTCCTTGTGTGTCTCTCAATGTTACTCTTTATCTTTCCCTTTACTATCTTTGTCTCCCTCTCATTCTGTCTCTCCTTGTGTGTCTCTCAATGTTACTCTTTATCTTTCCCTTTACTATCTTTGTCTCCCTCTCATTCTGTCTCTCCTTGTGTGTCTCTCAATGTTACTCTTTATCTTTCCCTTTCAAGAATCTCCTCATCACATCATCTCTGTTTCTCACCCTTGTCTTTCTCTTTCTTTCTTTCTTTCTCTTTATCTTCTAATTTTCCTCTCTTTCTTTCTTTCTGTCTCTCTATCTCCTTTCTGTCTCTTTATCTCCTTTCTCTTTCTATTTGTCATTATTCATCCTGTATCTCTAGTGTCCTCTGTCACCTTTTCTATCTCTCTCTTTTATTTCCTTGTTTCTGATATGATATTTCTCTATGTTGCTTTTCCCCTCCATCTCTCCCCCTGTCTCTCTTTATTTTTTGTCTTTGTCTCTTGTTCTATCTTTACTTTAATTTCCATTTATTAGCATGTGCTCTCTCTCCCTTGCCCTTTATCACCATCTCTCTCTCCATCTCCCCATCCCTCTGTGTCTCTCTCCATGTTTTTGACCATGCTTCTCCTTCCTCCTCCCCCTCACCTCCCCCTTTCCCTCTCACTCTTTAATTCATGCACATTATACAAACTACTATTCTTCACTTACTAAATATATTCAATTTATCATTTGAAAAAACCTTTAGGGCCTGGATTGACCTCATCCATGTGCGCGACATCACCACCGAACGGAAGAAATTGAGGCTGAAGCCCTCGATGGGCTGGCGCTCTGCCGTTAAGGAGCTGGAACTCTACAAGGCCACTCTGGCCGAATCCCAGGAGAGGGCTGCAAGCAGATCCAAGGACCGGACCTCATCGTCGTCTGGGCGGAAGAGGAAGCTAAAGAAGGATGATGATGATGATGATGAGGATAGTAGCATGGTGGAGGATGATGAGGAGGAGGAGGAGGATGCACTGTGTGAAGCGAGGCATGTCATCAGGGCAAGCTCTACAACAGATGCAGGACAGGTATGTTATCAAAGTGATGGTGGTGATGCCGTTACGGATGATGATGATGATGAGGGTGGTTATGCCGGTTATGCCGTTACGGACGATGATGGTGATGCCGTTAAGGATGATGATGATGAAGATGGTGAAATATGCTGAAGATGATAATGATGACAGTGTTGATGATGATGATGATAGTAACTGTGAAGGTGATGATGATAATAATGACAATGATGATGACGATGACGGTGTTGATGATGATGACAGTGTTGACGATGATGATGATGCACAACGTTTTTATCGGGCCATGTTTAATACAATGTTCCAAAGTGCTGGCTCCTAGTATCAAATCTGTAGTTGAACATCTGATGAAGTATGTTAGTTTAAGAATGATTGTATTTAATTCTAGACCGTCAGAAAGAAGAGAGGGAATTCCATAAACAAGGATCAATAGTTGAAAAATGGCTACTTCAAAATCACAATTCCCTGTCGACCATAGGGTCTGAGCTTCCCAGGCTTAAGACTAACACATACAAAGGCCCTACAATGTAGTAGTTCCTACTTGTTTACTAACTCCATGCAGGTTAGTTTACAAACAAATATTGACTGTATTTCTGGGATTGTTAAAATGAATAGTCCCTTTTGAACTTAAGACTCTGTCTCGGGGGCATAGTTCACTCTTGTGATCACCTAGGGGAAAATATTAAAGGGTACCCAAACTATTAACTATTTGCTCTCCAGATTTAGGGTTTAGTTAATGAATCTACATTTTGCACTCTCTACACAGGTGTAGTAAATGGATTCTTACCTACAGTGTAGTAGGAAATTATTCCTTTAATGCTTTCAGTACCAGTAGCTGGGCTAAAGCCAGGATAACTATTTTACTTTGTAGGCACCTTGAGCATCTTCTGGAATGGAAATGATACACGCTCGCATCTCATATTCAAAATATACACTTTGAATACTTCTTTACAGTGATATCGCAAATTTAAGTACGGAAATTTTACTCTAGAATTGTTAACACCTTGGGAGTATACTAGCCTTCACACTTGCTTTATATAGTTTGGCATGCATGGAAGTTTAGTTGAGTTGCTTGGGGTTGTGGACCTTAATGATGAAATAACGTTTATTCAATTTATGTTCTTTAATTGTGTTCCATTTGTATAACTCTTATAGTTTATTTAGAGATAAGTGTAATTACTAATATCTTTTAAATGAAAAATGGGAATGGGTCCTCTTTAAATCATGCCCTTCAAAACAGTCAATATGTGTTTAATTTTTTTACCTTGTAGTGTGTTTGTAAGACAAACTTTCTTTGCATATTTACCATGTGCTAGAGCATAGAAGCCAGTGGAAATACCATTCTGTGGAGTTTAACAAGTGGTAGCCCTTCATTTAAATTCAGTGTTACGTATTTAGTTCAAGAACAGGGACACCGGGAGACAGAAATAGTTTTAAAAGTGACTTTAAATAATAATAATTTAAAAATTGTTGTAAAGTGGATAACACACAGGCATAATTGCATGTTTCTACAGGCTTCACAGAACAGAATACAGAAGAAGTGGAAATGGTGCACTGGTTCATAACTGTGAGATCTTACAAAGTGCTAAATCGATATATACTTTGTTGTTCACAAACGCTCTTTTGGGATTTATTATTCATGTTGTAAAAGGGCATTTGTACATATTGTATTTTGTTAGAGAATATGGATGTGTTTAATGTCTCTATTGATCATTTGAATTGCATTATTTTACTTAGTGGAGCAAAGTGGAAAGTGCTTTCTAACTGCATGGAAAAGCCACTCTACCAAAATACATATACACCTTGTGGATTTGATTTTTCATATGTACATGTATCATCGCCGATTCATAGCTGTTTCAGAGCTTACCAGAGCTATATTGCTCTCCACTTCTACCTGTTTTCCTCTTTTCACTGCTAAGAAAAGAGTGCAGTCATGTACAAACTTTTTCTTCTTTCTTCTTTTTCATGTATTGTATCCTCCTCAAAGGGTACTCTTGTGTTTATCTTTTGCACTGGTGCACCTTGACCTATTTGATTTTCGAATGGATTTGGTGCCTTACAAATCTTATTCAACCATTATGAAATATTGTACTCATGAGCTTTAACATTTATTTATTTGATAATGTGTAATAATTTGATTGTTGCCCATTTTTATTCATATATTGATGTATCAGGCTTTACAGTTTATTTGAATTTGTGTAAATTATATCTACCATTGCTATCTATCTATTGGTATTTTTATTTTTATTTGAAATTCAACCTCAAGTTTTGGTTGCAATAAAGAAATAACAGTAATAATTATATTATAGCTTACCGCTCTCCTCCCAGGTGTTAAAACGGGTACCCGGTAGAATGCGAAAGTTATTGTAGTCAGATAAGCAAGTGTGCGCTTGTAAAAATGCGCCTGGCTTGAATGCTCCCCAGGGAGTGGAGAATGTGCATACATTGTGTGCTGGTAAGCCTGAATCCAATGACCAGGGTATATCTGTAAGGCGCTTTGAGAGGGCCTGCCGTCCTGAAATGCGCTATAAAAGAATGAACTATTATTATTTTTGTATCTTTTCACCTTTGCTACGGAACAGGACCACAGTGTTAGCACCAGCCAGACCTCACCCCCGGTCCTGGATGGACCTGTGAGCAAGAAACCCAAAGTAGAGGAGGGTTCATCGTCGTCAGTAACAAAAGCAAAGTCAGCAACAAAGTCAGCAACGAAAGTAAGTCTTGCCTTCTACCTGTATGATGTGGATGTTCAAAATGCAAAGGGGGAGAGGGGAGGGGGTGGAAGAGAGTGAAGGGGGGGGGGGGGGTAAAGAAAACATTTGTGGGAACAAGCCTTGAATGTACATGTAGCATGGAAACAAGAAGAGAGAGAGAGAAATACTGAAAGAGAGAGGGAGAGACATATTGAGGCAGACAGACAGGGAAAGAGAGAGAGAGATGGAATGAGGGGGATCCGGGAAAGGGAGGAAACTGGAAATTATTTCTGAGAAATAGAGAAAAGTGCATTAGGATGAACCGATCAGACTAAAATCAATAATGACATAGAAAAAATTACAAACAAATTCATCCCTAATCAAGAATTTTAACCAACTATCTTCCTCCCCCATCAGCCCAAACTGGAACCAAAAACGAAACCAAAAACGAAACCAGAAACAGAACCGGACCCTGAACCGATGGATGTGGTCCCGGAGCTCGACAAGGCTGAAACGAAAGAAGAAGAAGAAGACGACGACAACGCCAACGATGATCCCTTAGATGCCGATCCCGTAGATGACGATCCTGTAGATGAAGATCCTTTAGATGATGACCCCATAGATGATGATCCCGTAGATGACGATCCCACAGATGACGAACCCTCAGATGACACCCTGGACGACACTCCACCACCACCTCTCGAGGAGGAAGGTACCAGTGAGAATACGACGCCCAGTCTAAGATCGGCCCCCAGCAGACTGGAAGATAATTCCAAGACCATGCCGGCTCTCAGAGTAAAGCTAGAGGCTGATTATAAGAAGAAGATGGACAAGGCTGTCAAAGAAGCGCTTGATAAGGTCAGAGTGCATTTAGAGTCTTTACAAACGTGTACCTGCTTTAGTGAACACCTACATAGCAAGGCCACATGTCCAGAAAGATCACCTATCTATAAAGTCCACATGTTTGTTTCCTTTGAATAGTTTTTCTCATTGAAACATGTAGTGTAGAACCTGTACAAGACCTCTTGCCTCTAAAGACTGCATTTCTTATCTCCCTTGTTGTGGTCTGTATATACCGAGTGAGTCAAAAAAAAGTTTACACCTAGAAAATTTCTAATCATTTTTAAAATCATCTATGAACAGTAAATTATTATACATCTTATGAAAGAGTGTTTTATCCCAAATCATTTGGTACCATTTTTGTGTGGTATGTGTTCATGCTTGGATGAACAGGTGGCATTGTTTGCGAGAGTGCAAAAATCGACTTGCGCCAAAGTGATGCCTACAGTATGTATTATATTGGGATTAGCAGAGTGAGAGAATGGATTGAATGTATCAAATGAAATGCATAGCATATGTTTTTTTTTTAAAGGGCAAAGTCACACAAACCCACACACGCGCGCACAAATGTTCGTTGATATTTGATTTTTTGATATTTGATATGTGTTGCATGATTAATTTTGTTAGGGATGTTATTTTGATCTGCAAAGACCGAGTTAATACCCAAATCCCAATTGTTTTATTCAAACATCACATCGGCAAATTTGGCGCAAGTCGATGTTTGCACTCTCGCAAACAATGTCCCCTGTTCATCCAAGCGTGAACACATACCACACAAAAATGGTACCAAATGATTTGGGATAAAACACTCTTTCATATGACATATAACAATTTAATGTTCATCAATGATTTTTTTAAATAATTAGCAATTTTCTAGGTGTAAACTTTTTTTTGACTCACACTGTACATTTAAATGGTTCAACTTTATTAATCTCATTGAAACATGATTATTGTACTGATAGGAACATGTACATCAAGACTGCATTTCTTATCTCCCTTGTGTGGTCTGTATATACATGTACATGTTTCACTTCATTAATCTTATTGATACATGTACCTTAAAGGAAACGGTACATATAGACTGCTTTTCTTGCCTCCCTTGAGTATTCTTTATATTCCTGGGGGTGTTTCATAAAGCTGTGTGTAAAGTTACAAATGACTTGACAAATGATTTGAATATGAAGAGCCAAATGGGATGCCCAAAGTTTTACCTGACATTTTAGCAAAGTGTGACTGTAATCTGTATTTCCCATTATCTTAATTAAATTGTTGCCAAAAATACATTTTACATTAAAATGTTTTGTTAATAATGATAAGGTTAATCTACATCTGCATATATATTTCAACTTTAGCTTATGCATTTAAAAGGATTTGAGAATCCCATTTAGCTCTTCATATTCAAGTTATTTGTAAGTTCATGCATAACTTTACGCACAGCTTCATGAAACACCCCCCTGGCTTCACAGTATAGGATAGGGTAACTGATAGAGTTTTGTATTGAAAGGTGATTCTCTGTTAGGAATCCCATACAACATAATATATTGACTGTTCATAGCCAGAAGAGCATTAACTCATATGTACTCCAACACAGAATCCACTACATTGTGACTTTTGACTCGTGACCTTTGACATACGACCTTTACCTTGAATGTATCATTATCCTAGGCCAAGCAAGAATGGCATGCGGAGAAGGAGAAGCTCGTGAAAGAGGCGAAGGACAAACTTGCCGCTGACGTTCAGAGAGCGAAGACGGAGACGGAACACAAATGCAAGAAGGAGCTCAACGAGCAGTTTCAAAAGCTCACAGATGAAATATCCCAGACTAAGAAGAAACAGTGGGTGAGTAGTGTGGAATAATGATATTCCGCTTTTATATAGTGCTTAATACAGCTATGATGTCTCTTTAATAGCGCTTTACAGATATACTATTACCCTGGTCATTGGATTCAATGGAAGCATAGTATTGAATTTTAAACTGTAATTGAGAGTAAAGATGTTGATTATTAAGAGCCAGAAACTCTTTTGATAATATCACGAACCAAGAAGAAAAAAACAAAAGGTGGACAAGTAGCACAGACTTCCATTTGAACCCTATTCTCACTGTATGAAATCTCCAACTGCCACAGATCACATGTCTTTTGGTGATTTCTTTCTTTCAAGTCTTTTAGATCTATTTTTTAAATCTGGGTTGGGGGGGGGGGGGGTAATTAGACCCCCTATGAAAAGGTGCTCTCGAAAGCCCAGTTGGGCTAGGGTTAAACAGATATTGAAAGAGCAAGATGATTGGATATCAAGGTAAAGTTGGCCTGGTATTAATTCATTAATCTTATTTCTGTGATGAAATAATTTGAATTTAGTCTTTAGGAATTTTTGAGAATAGAAATGTGAGAATACAGTCGCAATAAAGTCCTGCAATCTTAGTGGCCCGAATTTACAAAGGAAGTTTGTCAACAAACCGAGGTTTATGTACGTCATATGACAAACCTGGTTTGTAAAAACGCTTCGAAACGCGTCATTTGACGCACGAAAACCAAGGTTTGTCAACAAACCTCCTTTGTGAATTCGGGCCAGTGGCTTTAATGAGGTTAAGAGACTTGTCTTGAAATGGTTCAATGATCGATTGTTTAACTGAGGTTTTGGTTTCTTTTCCATCTTTCAGTGTATAAACTGTGAGAAGGAGGCCATGTACCATTGCTGTTGGAACACGTCGTACTGCAGCATCAGCTGCCAGCAAGTCCATTGGCACCAGGAGCATAAGAGACTCTGTCGACGCAAGCGATGATCATCCCCATCCCCCCAACCCTCTATAGCCCATAGAGGCAGATCCTTGTGACACTTGTACGCGAGCTTGGAGCTTGGAATAGTTCTCTCCCCCTTACAATATCTACGGGAGGGAACTGCACTAACTGGTCACTGGACATTCAGAAAAGAAAGTTTCTGTGACTCTGAATAATTTCCCCTACCCTACAATTTATATTGGGAAGGAACACTTGGAGGCTCCGTGGAACGACTGACCAATCAGAGGCAAAACTTTGGGTGATTTAATATCTGTCTAACTGGCTATGCCCCTTCCAATGCATCCCCTGTCCAACGCCTCAGATGTCTCAACTACAGAGCGGTGGAATCGAGATGGCGACAATGACCTTGGCGCTGATGCAGTTTGGATGTGACCAACCAGACAGGTCATTCCATTTCTGACTTGACATTACTCAAGACATGATTCATTGAAATAGTCATCTTCTTCAAGAGTTTACTTGCTACCCCTTTGTAAAAATCTTTGTATCTCCTTTGTCCCTCTTTCCACCACTCCCCCCCCCTATTGTATCTTCTCCCGCTCCGTTGTATACGTTTGTCTCTTGTTTGTTTGCGCCTGTATTTTTTTTTTCTATCCTCTCTATATGATTTTTTCAGCATAGCGAATGTGTTAATTTTTGAGACTTTTTTTAAGGTGTAAACTATAAATGACTTGGGCCAAAGCATTCATGTGTTTGATATATATCTAGTTGTGGAGCCTGTTGAAAGGATAGACAAGTAAATTATATTTTGAAAAGACACATGGTGAAGTTGTGCTCTACAGCGAAATGTTCCTCTTATCGGTGATGGGGAGATTAATGATGCATTGCTAGTTTTGGGATTATAGTCAGAAGGTTAACAAATCTACAGAGCAGGATTATTGGAAGCTCCAATTCTCACTACCGGTATACAGCGATATGTTTCATTTCAAATAACTTTATGAACATGCTATTACTAGGTTGTAGAAGCTGAAAAGAAGCTTCATGAAGTGAAGGTATTTGAAAATGGCCATTTAATACATGTAATTTCATTTCTTCCTGTGATACACCAAGCATAGATTTTGGAAACATTGCGAAATTGAAAAAATAAATATTGGAAAACATTGAGCGAGAATGATTATTATCAGGCAAGAATGATTATTGTTTAGGTGACCCTAGAAAGTTGTAGGTATGTTTGCAAACAGACATAAAGACTGGGTAATACTTGTCATCATTAAAAAATCCATGTTGGGGATAAATGGTACTCACAGTATTAATGTACTTGAATATCTTGCTACCCAAATAGATTGGACTCTTTTTAAATTATTTCATTTTTAAAGCTGAATATAGGATCCTTTTTGGTGTTGTGAAACCTAATGTCATTTAGGCATCATAGTACCAAGCAACTACTAGATAATAATATTTTATTTTCATCATATTGCGATTTTCTATAGCATTTTCCTAGGCTTACATATGACTTTACATGTGTAGAATATTGCCTCTTATAAGAATGCGTGTTGAAGACGACTATTTTCGTACAGTGTGTGAGCGAAAAAGAGAGAAAGAAATCTACAAAATTATGTGAAACAACGACTTTTATATGCAGATAGATTTAAATTATAGAGCAGTTAAAGAAGATAGAGAGAACTATAAAGTGTAAATATTATATATCTGTTTAATATAGAACTCTCCATAGGATGCTGATATGTAGAAGTACTTGTGAATACTCTCATTAAAGTGTTGGTGTTGTCAACCTTTTAAAGGTTCCCTTTGTAGATTGCACAGGTTAACAACATGCTGCATATTCTGTGTTATATTTCAAAAAAACTTGCTTGCTCCAACATAATGATGCATGAACATCGCGCACAAGCCAAGCTACATTGCAGTTACAGTATGGCATGGCTTTTAGTTGCGGATTGACTTTACAAAATGACATCCATCAATATTTTTGTACTTTTTTTATGTAAAAGGCAGTTTTTTGCTATGGTATTGAAGTATATATTGCTTCTGCTGTTCATATCATTTAGTTCAATAACTCTGTGTGCCAGGAATGTGATACCCAGATTGCCAAATTTGTTGTGTATGGTGTTCCATGGACACTGAACATGTACATGTACTTGTGGCAAACATCAACTCAAGCACTTCATTGTGTGTTCTAGAAGTTGACCAAATCTGAAAAGAGTTGAAACAAAATTTTCACATACCATGATTTTTTTGAAAAGATCTAGAATTTGACTTGCTATTGGAATGATCTTGTTTAGATCTTCAGTCCACTTTAATGTTGTAAGCCTGTAGGATATGGAAGATTGCCAAATATGAGCAAGACATCTCAGCAAGAATATATATGCCATACCCCAAGTGAGTTTAAAATGTCTGGAGTAAATTAGGCAACAAAACAAGGTTTGAGTTGTAAGGAAGCCCCTCCCCATCATAAATTTGGGCAAGGAAACAAACATTTGTCCCAAGCTGGACTCCTACTATTATTGTAACAGGAACAAATTTGTTATGCCAAAAAAGTTTGTTATAAAGTTCGATTTGCTATGACAGTACATGTATGTTTATTTTTTAAAAGGGGAGGGGATGGGGGCTTTGATTTTATACTTGATGTCCATTAATGTGCACCGTGTCATTAGATGATAAATACATGTACTTTATTTCTTTGTATTACATATACGCCTGCCTACATGTACCTCTCCTTGTAATGTCCCTTTAATACCCAATTATGCAAATTTTCTAACAAGAAGTTAAGAATTGGCAGTAGTATACAATCCTAAGCCTGGATGTATATGCAAAACACCGCTTGTGTCGTTGAAGATGCTTGATTGTATTTTTTTTTGGTGTAAATTCTTTTATAATGATTTACTTTCAAATGTGAACAGGGTAGCCTGTAATTGTGAACCAGGTGCTGCTCTTAGAAAGATCAACAATCAACTATTCACAAATTCCAATTATATTACACATGCAAGGTCTAATGCCAGTTACATTAAGTTTATGCTATATATATTGTATATTATATGTTTGTTTATGTCCTTGAAATACTCAAGGTACATGTATGATATTTTTCTTCTTTTTTTCTTCAATTTTCATTCGTCCTTCTTCACTTTGTTTGATGTTATAAGGTATTCTGGTGCATATTCTTTCTACTTTTTTTTGGTAGTTTTAGTGATTTCTTCTTTCTATTTCTCATTATGTAAATATTGCTATGCTTTTGAATATTTTTGCCTATTAATGAGTACCGTAAGAGAAATCAAGCGATCCAACAGAACTGAAATAATTGCATGTTTATCAATATTTTCTTCTGCCTTCTTTTGTGTAAATTAATTCAGATATTTTTTCTTTTTCTGATGGGTGTAAGACACCAATTTTGTATATGGTTGTTTGTGGTATTTTGTTTCTTTTTTTGTCTTAAACTGGGGAATACCAAGTAATATTCAACGATTTTTTGTTTGTTTAGAACAATTGGTTTATGTGTTGGTTGTAGTGAATGGGACTATGAGAAGCTCAGCTAACTTGAGTAGTGTAAGAAATGAATATGTGATTCTCATTAGTGATACAAGTTGTACAAGTGTAAATGGCATGGAAGTCCAACTTTTGGGACATTTTACAAGTTAATGGGAAGGAACTGTTTTTATGGAAGTCTGGTAGTTAAATATTTATGACATTCTGTGCGGATGATACATTATAAATGTACTTGTGGGACCAAATATATTATGCTGCTTAAGAAAAGAAAAAACATGCGAGAAACACTCAATGTTGCATCTTTATACAAAATACATTACGGTATTGATAATTCGTATTACCTTTAAAGTCTGTAAACCATTATGTTCACAACTGAATGACATAGAAGGAAATTAGGATGGAAAATAAGCTGAATGCATCTGTCCCAATGCGTATTGACCAATGTCTGTGTCATATACTACATACAGTAAACAAAGATGAGACATGCACAGTGCAACTACACATCTTATAAATCTTTTTTTTGCCACAGCAGTTTTCTGCCTCTTGAATATGAACAAGGGGCTTTCTGGACCAGGCTATACATGTAGTGGTAAATATTAGTGATATGACCATGCTATAATATTTTTTTTAAATGTTGATTATTCAAGGTACTCATAACATTGCTTACAGCAGCTTCTCTCAATTTTGTAACCATCACAACTCTCAAAAGCGATATATTTTGTTTAATGCATTGCCATTTTATAGAACATTATTTCAATGATTCAATTACTTACAAGACAATTGCTTTGTACATTCAATGCTGCAATGTCTCTATACATGTACATTTGTGAATTCATGTAGCAGAATTCTCATTAAATATGACATCTAGACTACTAGTCATAAAATTATTTTCTGCCATTTTTAGTTCTGAAGTTTAAGAGGCGCTTGTGACACTGCAATTATAGTGCCATTACACCAGGCTGTATTATGTGGAATGTGTATACTGAAGCAAAATTAACATATACTTGTTGATATGCCATGAGTACATGTAGTTTATCAAAAAGGAATCTGCCACTGCAAATTGCATATCAAATTCTTCATACATAATGAAGTCAAGCTTGTACAAAATGTGGCATAATATTAATTTCTGCGTTATTGCATGCTTTATAAAGAAATTTATTATTGAAAAGAGGAGAACTACATAGGAATATATATAACAGGAGGTTAGATTTGGTGTTAGAAGCATAGTTTGGATATTTTATTGACATTTTGTTACATGTATTATTGTACAACTATGTGCCTTTTACTATATTTTCAGAAAGTTAGTTTGTTTTTATGTCATATCTTTGCGCTCAACATTCCCTAATGATAGCTGTATAGTGATATCTACCATATTGCCAATCAAATTTGTACTTAATTTTGAGCTTTATATTGTATCTTACCTATAAACATATGAAAGGAATGGTTATAAGATGATGAAGGAGAAACTACCAGAACCAACAAGATCTCTTGAAATATTGAAATAAACTATATCTTCATGTACATGTTTGCATGTTAGTAGTTCTTCAGATCCATTAATAACCTGTTCATGCGAAACTCAGTCCAGGGCATTTTGGCAGGGAATTTGCTCAATTTGGTTTTAATCTGAAATTTACATAATTGTCCATATGTGTACAGTCTAAAGAGCAAAAGGTCTAACAATTTTTTAATGGTACAAGGAAGAAAAGAAAAGAAAAGATTTTATAAATTGTCAAAAGAGTGTTGCTATCAAATTCTGTCAGTGATTGTAGAATCTATATGTTGGGTAAATGGTGTGTATCATTTCAGACTCTGTATAGTTTTGTAGGAATGTAATATAGAAAGATTAAAAAGAAACGTCACAACTTTTCAAAATACAATAATTTTCTTTGGATGCATTACTTGTTTGTAATCTCAGTTCACCTCTCCCGTTTCTCTCGCCTCTCTTTCTTTCATTTCTTCTTTTACACCTCTCTCTCTCTACCCCCCTCTCTCCGTCTCCCTCCCCCTCTCTCTCTGTCTCCCTCCCCCCTCTCTCTCCCTTCTGTTTTTTTTCTTCTCTCACTGTTGATTTGTCTTATCTGATTGACCTCTTTTCTGTGTCTCTGCACAGAGCTATCTACACACAGAGTTTGGCTAACTTGGTTTCAGTTGACCACAACATGCCGTATAGTCTTCACTTTTGTGCCTGCCCAACCTAGCAGTAATGACCAGATTGTACCCAACTCGAACCAGGTTGGCCAAACTCTGTGTATAGATGGCTCTGTCCCTGCATGGTCTACACTTGCCCTCTATTTCCCCCTCATCTTCTCACTTTTTTACAAACTGCACCTTCGGAACGAATCTACAGTCACAGAATGATGACAAACATTAGCAAACTTCTTAAAAACAAAACTCTTCCTTTGAGAAAAAAAAGGAGTATAAATTATTTATAGATAAATTTCATCCACATATTTGAATGAAACAAAAATAAAATGAATAGTATGGCAAAATGTCAGCTCGATTTTGGGTCCAAATATCAATTTTTAGATTTGTTTTTGTAAGTTGAAAGATTTTTCAGCTCTATAACACATCCACTTGTGATCCGAGCAATTTGTCATTGGGCTACTTACACAATTGTGTGTAACTGGTGCGCCCACACTGTTGTGCACTTTGCAAATGTCGTTACCAACTTGAGCCCATTTCCTTGGAATGTAGGCGAAAGATTTTGCCCTAAGCAAAATGTCGCTGATAATAAATCACTCTATCTTGAAAACTACAGAGTAATTATACATAAGATTGACTGTATTGTTCTTCATACCCTTTTTTCACTAGTGCCCCAAGTTTAGAATAGGTTACACGTTTTAAATTAGGTTGATGATTACGATGTTGATATTACTGATTATGATGATGATTATTATTATCATAAACTAATAAAGGGATGTTTAAAAGAACATGATGACCATTTTAAGTGATTATCAAGATCAGACCAAGATTTTGATAAGACCTGCCTACTTCAAGTAACAGTCTTTTGATTTACCAATTGCCAAACCATCAAACTAACGGGCTCGCAAGCTCAGACACCAACTGACAATGGGGAAAACTTTGTTCATTCCAAGTTCATCCTTGACAAATGATCAACTCTTAGTACTTTACCACTTTCCTTGGCCTTGTGGATTTCCTTGGGGATCTTTCTATCTGTCCCTTCATTTCCTCTCCCTTGCTCGTCTTTTCTGGTGTTTTCTCTACGCCCTTCACCTCCACACCCACCCCTCCCTCCACCATTTGCTCTTTACTGCCCGATCCCTTCTCCGATTCCTCCACTTCAGGGTCCTTTCGTGATCGTGTCTTTTTCAAACCAAGTAACACTTTCTTCTGGGGTGATCTCTTTACCGGTTCTGGTCCTTCTTGCCTTACGTCCACTTGGACACCTGTGTTAACCTGTCCAATGTCGCCCGTGCTATCTCCACCATCGCTAACCAAACCATCACTGTGACGATGATCGTCATGGTTACTAGCATCATCCGAGACACTCCTCCAAGCTGTCACGTCTTCTTCTGGCATGACCGACTTCTTAGGTCGCCCCCGTCTCTTCCGCTTTAAAGAAACAGTCTCCTCATCTTCACTCCTAGCCAGTGTTGATGTCTCAGGAGAAAAACACTCATCATCAGAGTCAACGAAGGAAATCCTTGCAGTCTGTCCTATGGTAGATTTCCCCTTTTGGGGGAATTTCCCTTTTTGAGGGGATTCCCCCTTTGTCGAGCTCAACTTGTCTCTATCACTCTCAGTCCATCTATCTTTCTGCCCATCAGATTCAGACATGTTCTCCTTCTTCCTCCTCCTCCTCCTCTTCCCATCACTGATTTCAGCCTCGCTCGTAGATGACCCCCTCTTTCTCTTCCGACCTCGCCGTTTCCGTGGTGATGACCCTGCGTCCTCCGTTCCTGATGTTGCGCTTCCATTTTTCTCACTCATATCATCGCCGGATGTTTCTGCTGTAAATAAATCCAACTCAGATTTCTTTGGTTTCTTCTTCTGTTTTTTCTTCTTCCCCTTATCTTGTTTCTTCTCTGAGCTCTTCTTTCCTGTGAGAGAAAAAAAAAAATCAACAATTAATATATATAGATCCTGAATGTGAAATCCTGACACATACAAGCAACCCCAGTATTATTCCAAGAAAAGACTACAAACCAGCAACCTTAATACCAACTTAGCTTTAAGATTAGAGGCTCTGAATAGACTTTAGATAATAAGGAAAAAGCAATATATTTCAATTCATATCCAATTGTTGTGCATGAAGAAAAATTGGCCTATTCTTCAAATTTAAGTGAAAAACTCCAAAAGGATTGCTTAAATTGTTGGAATTCATAATAGATGTATGACATTATATAATCAAATATTCATGTAACTTTTATAGAGCATAATGGTAATTTATACAATATACAGAGCATATTGATGATTGACTTTAAAGGGATTGGGTATCTCTGTCTCAGATTCTAAACAAATTCCTGGATTAAGCTCATGCTGCAATCATCATAATTATAAACCTTTAGGTCAGTCAGGAATCCCATGACTTTAGCAAGTCGATCGCCTGTCTGATTATCAAGATATTTATGATTGGAACCGTTTTCCCAGCAGTTTTTATAACAGAACAGTCTGTTGGGTAAAATGAGTATGGTAAAACCGGTCTCTCAAAGATTTTTTTACTTTTTTTAAGCATTTCATGGTCATCTTGAAGCGCAATTTGTTTGGGCTTCAATATTACACTGATAACACGTAGGGCCATGCATCTCAGATTTGTAAAACTGGAAACATTGACATTATTAAAGATACTACGTCCCTTTTGCAGCCAACCTCAAATTCTGTAGAACTTTGCAGGAATTATGAATATGTCATGTATGTCCTATCTGTGAAATTTAAACGTACGCAGTGTCCTGATATTCAAATTATGCAAGGAAACCCGTTTATTTGCTAGACTTCACTGTCAGACACTATTGAGTGATTGACTGGCTTTTTTCATCTTTGGTAATAACATACATAAAATGAGCTGTAAAGGGTACATAAGCATTTTTCTACATCAATAATCCATCTCTTGTAATGGCCAAAATTAAACTGATTGAATCTTTGCGCAGCATAAAACGTACGACCATTCGGTACAATGGTCTGAAAAATCAGACTATTACTTACTGGCTCAACAACTATTAGTCGTTATTTTCCCACTTAAAGACATTTTCGAGCCCCCCTTTTTTGGGGGAAATACTAAATTAGTATTGTCTTTCAAATGCCGTTGAAATTTAACCTTTTCATTTTTGGGGGCCTGCAAATGGGACATAGTATCTTTAAACAAGAGACAGAAACAAAAATGACCTCTGAACTATGAATATTATCCTCACCTTTAGCCCCTTTCTTAGCAGCTGATTTTTTGGCTCCTTTCTTCTTCTTCCTGCCTTGCTCAACATCAGAGTCTGCACAGAAAGATTAGAATGAGTATACAACAATGTGGAATGTACATAGATAACTGCACATAATTGCTTTTAAAGGAAAAATACCTTGAGATACTAATAAAATCTTCAAAAAAACATGTTAACAACTTAGTCTAAAAGATTACAGGATGCAACTTTGTATGGGTGATGGAAACTGTATGGAATTCCTTACAAAATATACTTCTAGCTATTATGAAAATGATATTTTAGAGTTAAACCATTGCTTACGGGAACCGGGTGGTCCCCGTGTTAAGCCTATGGGAATAAGATAATTCAGGAGTCAACAGATTAATCTTACCGTGGGACAAGTATTACTCTTTGGACATAAGCATCAATACTGCCCAACAAGAGCGATGATTTATCAATTCTTTGACGGTGATTGATTCGTTCAAATGAATGTGGTGACTTCGTTATTTACTCAATCTAGCAAACAATATGTTCTGAGGTCATATTTATTACAATTTGTGAAAGTTTTATCCACCAGCATGTTGTTGAATACTATATATTCAATTAAGCAGTGACTTGTTGGTTACGAGCAGTTAACCACTGCAGGCTGTGATATTCCATAAAACTAGAAGCTATCTAGACAGTATTCAACAGAAAGCTGGATATAGAGACACTCCGTCACATCAAGCTACAAGAAAGTATATCATCATCTCACAGACTTCTGCTCGAATACTGTATCAAAATCAGGTAGGCCCTACAGCCCTTACGTTATGCCTGTTGCACATGAGACGTCTTTCTGATAGCTTTAGTTTGTTGTATTGATAATGATAACGATTATTTAGGAGCGCTAAAACAAAAAGTACCTTTCGCTTACCAAGTAAGAGAATGTGAAGAGAGAAACTTAAAACTAACGAGATAAGAATTCCTCTCTAAGGACGAATGAGGTGTTCTGGTCTCATATGTAGAGATGAGGAGAGAGAGGGAGAGCTGAGGAGAGAGAGGGAGAGATAAGGAGAGATGAGGAGAGAGGGAGAGATGAGGAGAGAGAGGGAGAGATGAGGAGAGAGGGAGAGATGAGGAGAGAGAGAGAGATGAGGAGAGAGAGGGAGAGATGAGGAGAGAGGGAGAGATGAGGAGAGAGAGGGAGAGATGAGGAGAGAGAGGGAGAGATGAGGAGAGAGAGGGAGAGATGAGGAGAGAGGGAGAGATGAGGAGAGAGAGAGAGAGATGTATGGCAGTAGATAGATATTAAGAAGATAGATATTAAGAAGAGAGGGAGACGGGGTATAGTCATGTGAAAAATACACGAGCTGGACAGAGGGATAAAAGAGGAATCGGAATGCATGCACTTGGAAAGAGAGAGGATAGTATAAGGAAATGTGGTAGGGGTGAAATAAGACTACAAAGGGCAGAGGAAAGAGCTAGAGAAAATTAAGGAACATCCAAAGACAATAAAGAGGGAGAACAGGAGCAAGAGGCGGGAATGCGAGAGGGTGAGAGAGTAGAGAAAGAGCTAAAGAGGCAGAGACAGAGCCCGGGAGACAATAGAAGAAGAGGGAGGCAATAGAGCAAGAGAAAGGAGGGAGACAGATCGAGAGAAGGAGAGGGTAAACGAGTAGAGAGAGAGAAAGAGATGTACTAGAATACAAATAGAGAAACAGATCAACTGCCCCCTCTCCTAGAGGGGGCAGACCAAGAGAGGGGAAGGGAAACAGAGCAAGAGAGAGCTAGAAGAGAGAGAGAGAGAGAGAGATGCAATGGAAAACAATGCATTCAATATTTCCAGCATAAACAGAATTGAATATTTACTATAATGGAGAAAGAGAAAAGTTATAGACATGTAAACAATTCTATGTCCGTGGGAGAGACGTAAACATGGCATACAACTGGAAAAATATAAACGTCTGGGATGGAGACTAACATCATATAGAAATGGGGCTACTTGATATTGTGCCAGAATTAGGAGATTAACGTATACATTTTATACACGACCAGGAATCAGATTTCCCATAGGGTTGTACGCAAAATACATTTTGTACCTCAAATTTCACAGTTCTTTTGTTTTCTTCGTATTTATTTGTGTTCTTGATCCAACTTTATAACATGTGAAGTAGAATATCATTTTGCATTCTATACCTTGCTTTCAGGGGAGTAGATTATCTCAATCACAAGAAAGAAGGAAAAACATGAAATTTGATGTACAAAAGGCATGGAGAGTTGTCCACAAATGATGTCATCAAATTGAATATCGCCCTCTAGTGACTAGTCATTTAAAAAAAGCTTTAACTTCCTTATTTCTTGCCCGCCGGATTTTGTTCAAATTTTCACTGATTTTATTCAAATATCTTAAACTTTACAATAAAAGTAAATTAGTATGAAGGTTTTGGTTCCCTTTAAAGATAATCTTGAGTTCTGGTAAATATAGAAAATAAATTCTCACAGAATCCAACAAAACTTACACAGAATGTTCAAGATTACAAATAAATGACATGTGCAAAATAATTTTTGTAGAAAATGTATAGTGGCTGAGAAATGGGCATATGAATATAAGGAAATCTGCTGCAGGATAAACAATCCAGAATAAATCATAGCAATTTCTCTCAAAATACGATTCCCATACCAGAGCTCACTGACATTAGCTTTACTTGAGTATGAGTCTTTATGTAACAAGGAAGTATGTCAAGCACTAGTTGTCAGATCATTCATTAAATTCAATTTCTTAATATTTTCTGTGCCTTGATAGCATTTTAAAGACATTACATTGTCCTACTTCTATTCTTTGAAAACGAAACTATGCGTTGAATCTTTATCATCGTATTCTCAAGGAGGGTGGGGGGTAAAGCCGTTAAGTGCATGCACTGACAGCAGTGCAGAAAGGGGCAGGAACATCGTCTTTCAACAGGGCATTCAAAACATTCTCAGTTGTTTGGTTTCGGAAAGCAGAGAATATGATTGAATGTAGACATTCTAAAGCCTTCCGCCTTGCATTCATCACAGTAAACCGCAATTTCCCTATTTTCTGGCAGCCTGTCATCTTGAAGCCCATTATTTTTGGCGCATTCAGTTTCCGTTATAACTTTATACTGTTCAATTTTGGCTTTCTGTTCATTCTTGATGAGTGGTATTAAAAGGAAAGTTTCAGTACGTCACTATTCTATGCTGACATTGTTAGTTGTGTAGCAATGTCACCGTATCTTTGACCAAATGATCAAAATGTATTACATGTTTACCGGTATGCTATTTTCCTTAGACTTTCAAAATGGCGTCAAAAACCATGATTGCTCTCTACTTTCTGATTGCCTTGGCCGTGGCAGCAAGTGCTTTAGTCCAGGAAGATGAGATCGACAATTCCAATGCGTTGAGTGACGAGGATAAGCAGATCAGCAGTAAGCAATTTATTTCTAATGTTATTAACCAACTCAACAAATACGATTACAAAACAACCAACCTAAAGCAATTGCAATAGTCTTATGCTTGTGTGGTCACATATTGAAATGTGCCAACATGGCAATGATGTTTTGACGTAATCCGACCAGATTTGTAGAAAGTTTGCACTTTCAGAAAGATACTTTTTATCACTTCTTATCCTGCCTGGCCGATGATATTCCGTAATAACTTTAGTTACCAACCAAATCATAGTTTTGTTTGATTTGATTTGATTGATTGATTTATTATTGTTTCGATCATTTTTTGTCTTTTATTTTTGTATTGCAGTAGAGGAGGATTATTATCCCGCTGGCACCCCCTTGACTGAACATCAACTAATGATGTTACAGGGTGGCGGAGGTAGGAACAATATTTCAAAATCTAAAGGAAAATGCATAAGAAATAGAATGCTCCTTCTATCAATGATAATAATCCACCACTTAATTTTTCAATTCCACACCTCTATCACATAGTCATGAAAATGAGAAAAGTCAAGGAAGACAAACTTGAAAAGTCAGCAAGATAATATTTCTTTCACTGTAATCTATACCACCTCCGTAACCAGCCTCAAAATGTTTAATGCCATTTTTAACGTAATATAATTAAGTTAATAATAGCAATACTTTTAACGCTGATATATTACTTGTGGATGTGCAGTACAGGCATAACAATTTTATTTGTGATATTTCCGATGGTCATGGTAACCGGCATTGTAATTATAAATTAGTGTGTTGTTTTAAAGACTACAAATTAAGGAATTCTCGACAAGCATGAAGGCTTTAAGTGCACATAATTTCGGTCAAAAAGACTTTGTAAATAACATTTTTTTTAAATAACATAATGAAGGGCATTTTTATTTCCTTCCAGTCAGGCTCGAACAACCATCGTTGTCATTTGATCAATGATTTAAACAATACGATGATTAAACAACTAAGCACGACATGGTAACTTCCTCTATTGTAGGATTGCCTTTTCGTATAAAGGGTACGGAGTCATTTCTAATAACCTAAAATTACCTAGTATAATTGAGAGAATTATCCAATCCATCTTTTTCCCATACCGTATGTATCTTCATAATTTTTAAAGGGTTGGGTAATATTTAACTCATAAGAGGGGAAGAAAGGAACCATACATGTTTGTTGGGTAAGAGTTTACCAACACTGAGTAATGTTCAACCAATGTTAATTGGGTACATTTCATCCAACAAACATATACATCTTCCCATTTTTTACCTTTTTATGTTCAAAATTGTACCCATGCAGCACAACTCTACACTGCTTTAAGAGTGCACATATACACCTCTTCATTATCCCGCTAGCAGAATCACACCATATCATAAAACATTAATGTTTCTGAAATACAATCGGTGAATGCACATTGTGAGGATCGATACAGCAAAAAAATACCTTTACAAAAAAAATTATATGTTTAACAAATCTTTATATTTTCCCTTTTCTTTATTTCAGCTAATGGGAAGTAAGTACAACGAGAAGTTCGAGAAGCATTCTAGCTGGATTTTTTCCATGTGCCTGTGGTCAGACGTCTTCTCTGTTTGTTGAGACTTTTGTCAAATTGATGCGAGAAAAAATATCATCTGTCATCAGTCATCATTGACCTTAATCCTAACCCCAACAAAATCATAACCTTGCCTCTAAAATATTTTTTAAAAATCAATAAATAAATCCATTTTGAATCTTGTTTCAGAAGTAAAGTATCAATATGCCTACAATACATGTAGCCCAATATAGTTTTGTGTTGACAACAGGTTAGTAAATTCACTGGAAAATGTTATTGTTTAATATAATGCATTGAAGAGTACAATCTTGTACATGTGCTTCATATGTAGAGAAAAACATGCAAAGGAAACCATTGAGGTGTATACATTAATAGAAATTAATGATCTAAACAGTATGTTCCGATTGTAAATTGTCAGATTTTTAATTAGCTGCTTCATTCTCTGAACCATTGTGCACAAAAGGGTCTCATTAAATGGAATGACGTTATAATTCCTCCTCGGGTAATTTACTTTTGTTCATGTCATGAGAGGGGTAACTATGAAAAGTAGAAGGGAGAGAGAGAGAGAAAGAGAGAGAGAGAAAGAGAGAGAGAGAGAAAGAGAGAGATAGGGAGGGATAGACAGGGAGCAGGCATATCAGAGAGGTAGAGAGAGAGAGATTGTGGAAATCTTATATAGAAGAGGATATGAGAGAGAGGGAGAGAGAGAGGGAGAAAGAGAGAAAAAGGGGGAGAAAAGAATAGACATGGAGCAGGCATATAAATAGAGAGAGAGATAGAGATTGAAGCTAGCTTGTATAGATGATACGAGAGAGAGAGAGAGAGCGAGAGAGAGAGAGAGAGAGAAACAGATGAGGCAGGGAGATCTATATAAGTATGTTCAGTTAAATACAAACATCTTCAGACACTATCTCATTACATTTTGTTGATGATGATGATAATGGTTTCTTCGATCTGTTAATTAACAGACGTAATCATCCAAAAATATCAAACATGAAACTGGTGATATTGTGAAATAAGCAGACATGATGAAACAAAATTTTAAAAATTGTGAGAGAGAGAGGAACGGAAAGAGAGAGAGACAGACAGAGGGTGGAGAGAGAGAGAGAGAGAGATCTACATCATACCTGTACGGTTTTAGGATGCCTACCCCCTGGACATCCACCCCCCGGATAATCACCGCAGTCAACTACCCCCTAGGACAACTACCCCCTAGGGCAACCACCCTCTAGGAAGACTTCCCCCCAGGGACAACTACCCCCCCCCCCGACAACTACCCCCCAGTAAACTACCCCCCCCCCCCCCCCGACAACTATCCCCCAGTTAACCCTGTAAGTTGGGGCTCTGATCGGAAGATCGGAAGATCGGAGCGACACCCTCGCACCTTTGATCGGTATCGGAACGGAATATCAACCAAATCGGCAGAATTTTTTTTTTTTTTTAATGACGAAAATGTTCAAGTTTTTGGCTATCAAATGCTCATAAAAAATTCATGGCTGGGATTATTTTGTCATTTGGAGTTGTTGTAGACCATGTTTGTTGATATTAAGTGCCTTTTCATGACTTTGAAATCAATAATATAAAAATTATTGGTCTAAGAGCAGAGGCAAAACATGTGGGCCGCCATCTTGGATTATAATGTAGTCTAGGTCTAGGTATTTTTTTTTTTTTTTTTTTTTTTTTAATGACGAAAATTTTCAAGGTTTTGGCTATCAAATGCTCAAAAAAAATTAATGGCTGGGATTATTTTGTCATTTGGAGTTGTAGAAGACCATGTTTGTTGATATTTAGTGCCTTTTCATGACTTTGAAATTAATAATATTGGTCTAAGAGCAGAGGCAAAACATGCATAATCACCTTCATCATGATCCTCCTCCTCTTCCTCCTCCACATCAATCAGCCTCCTCATCGGAAGAATGGACCACGCCTTCTTCTTCTCCATCTCAGTGGCCGGTCGGTCTTTCTCAACCGGTTTCCTCCCCGGCATCTTCTTTGCCCTCTTGCGGCCCCGCCTGGCAGGCCTGGCAGGGGAGAGCGAGGGTTTCTCATCCACCTCGGAAGCAGAGGTGGTGGCAGCCTCCTGGAGGTGACGCTGGGAGCTGGAACCCTGTGTTGCCATGGTGATTAAGGAGGTGGTGTAAAGGGGTTGGAAATTTGGAATAGTCAATGGTGCATGCTTCATTAGTATCATGTACTGCATTGAACTCAAGTCATTTGAAGAGCATATATTTTTATAAATGCATGGCTATGAAGAGTATATTTGATAAAAATAAATATTTGTTTGAGAATTGAATTTCATATACTTAATGGTTCACAACAAAATACATCTTTATGTCACTGATATATTTTGGTAGAAGGAAGACTAGGAATGGTAATATTCATGTACATGTATTTGCACTGCCTTCACACTATCCATCATGATAATCTGTGTAATCACCATAGAGACAGACTTCTATTGATCAAGGCGATTCTAGCAACTCCCTCCTGAGCTGTGATATCTTCTTGTTCTTATTCACTATCATCTTCCTCCTACTCCTCAGTCTACTGCTTTTTTTCCTCCTCATCAGCATTGTCAACCCTATCATGCCATCCTCATCATCCTCTTTCCCCACCTCCTTCATCCACCTCTCCACAATCCCCCCCCCCCCCTCCCTCCCTCCCCCTCTCTCTCTCTTCCTCCTCCTCCTCCTCCTCCTCCTCCTCCTCCTCCTCCTCCTCCTCCTCCTCCTCCTCCTCCTCCTCCTCCTCCTCACTCATTCCCTCCCCCTCTCATCCCCCTCTTCCTCCTCAACCTCTCCTTCTCATCTACCTCCTCTTCCTCCTACTCTCAATATCTGTCCTTACCTGTCCTTTGTTAGCGAAAGACTTCTTCTTGATGAGCGCAATCCTGGCAGCTCGCTCCTGGGCGGGGTTAGCCTCTTGTTCTTGTTCGCTATCATCCTCGTCCTCATCAGAAGCCTGATGGGCATGAATCCTGACAAAATATAAACAGATGAGAAGTGAATAGTCTTCCTTTCTTTTTCTTCAATAACAATGTGATAAGATATACATCAATACAAAAATGAGTAAATTGAGAATAATAAACCATTAAACAGTGGATAACTTACATTGACCTATAACATAACTTTTGAAAATAGAGAGGCATGCTATAGAAAACAAGACAAATGTGTTTCCTATATACCTTTGCCCTAAATTCAGTATAGGAAATGGATGGAATTATTTGTGACATATCACGATGGAAACAAAAAGCCTATAATCAAATGTCAACTGATGACTATACGGTCTTGACCTACTACGCCCCAAAATGTACTTGTATCACCTTCCTATTGTAATACTGTTACCATGTTTGAAGCTCATACCTCAAGAAGTTCTTGTCATATAATAACAAGGGTATTCAGGTATTTAGCTGCACAGCTCCCTCTCCAGGTCCATATTATGTAATGTTAGGTTGTGTACATGTGTTCTCTCTTATTTTGGAGAGACATATTCATGTACATCATGTGACATTAAATCTTTTTTATTTTTCTTGTACTTGCAATACATAATTTTTTGTATCATGCTATTCTGTGATATTTGTTTATGTAAAAAGTCACATGGATTGAAAAAGAAGATAAATATATTTCTATAGCGCTTATTACAATGTTTCTAAGCGCCTTACAAAGTTGGCAATACTTAGATAATAATACATTCAATATCATATTTACAAACTATAATTAATATACTAATCAACCTACAATTAATTCAGAATACATAAGCACAGATACATCTAGTCAATACATATAAATACAATAGAATACAATTAATTTTAGGGCAAAACATTACAAATTAAAATTAAGGCAATTACATTACATCTACCATGCATAACACATTAAACACATAACACATTAAAGCTACAGACTAACAGGGAGGATTAACAGGGAGAATTGAAGGAAGATCTTCGGGTTATAGTTATTTAGTCATTTTGTTTTCCTTTCCAGGGATCCATGTGAGTGACTCTCTTCAAACCTTACTGTTGTTTTGTTTTCACTGTCTACTTGATTTTGTCTTTGCTGAAATTAAGAAAAAGAAAAGAAAAAGAGTGATGATGATGATGATGATGATGAGGAGGAGGAGGAGGAGGATGATGATGATAATAATGAGGGGTCAGGCTTACCTCTGTATTATGTAATCAGCCATGGAATCTCGAACTAGCTTCATGGAGAGGTTATCCTGGAAGCCCATATCTTGCTTCATCTGCTGATAGTGGTTGTGTATGCCATGGAGTTGCTACAAAATAAATAGAAGAAAAAAATGAGAAAATTATGAGATGAAAAATACTCCATTTCATAAGGAACAAGGATCTAATGATCTTCATGAAATAGATTTTATATTACACAGCAGGGTACAGAATAAATTGGACTTTAAGAGGCTCTTTCCAGCTCAACTGGATTTGTCTGCTACTTTCAGTTATTGATATCACCTGGATATATCAAACCAACATTGAGAGGTTCACCTGATAACCCATATCTTGCAAATTCATCTGTTGATAGTGGTTGCTGGGTATGCTATGACATACATATGCATATACACAAGAAATAGATACAGAGAGAGGGGGTGAGAGAGGAGGGGAGAGAGAGAGAGGGTGGAGTGAGGGGGGGTGAGGGATGGGGGGTGAGGGATGGAGGGGGAGGGGAGTGAGAGATGGAGAAAGGCATGCAGGGAGGAAGGAGGGGACTCTTACTTGATTTTCAAATTTGTAGAGTGTTAAATTGTAGGTGCTATGTGTAAATTCACAACATAAAATCAGGCAGGTAATTTACAGAGAGAGAGAGAGAGAGAGAGAGGGTTAGGGGGTGGGGCAGATGAGAGAAGATTAAAAACAAAGAGGTGGGATAGAGTAACAGAGCAAGTTTTGTATCAGGAATGGAAGGTAATGATAGTCAAATACTGAGAGTGCCAAGTTTACACACGACATGAATCTTGGGGCTTATTATCATACAAACGTTCCCCTTATGTAGGGCAACATATTGCATTGCACCTGCTTGCCTCAAATCTGCTCTATCTATGCTCTCTCTCTCTCTCTCTCTCTCTCTCTTTCTTTCGCTCTCTCGATCTCTTTATCTCTCTCACCTAAATCATACACTCTCAACAACCCATTTGTGTTTCCACAATTCTCTGTCCATAACAAAAAATGCCACTTTCTCCATCTTCTATGACTTAAATCCACTTAAGAAACAAATATGATCAACACCTAAATGGTTGAAAGAATGCATACAGCACAATGTCAATTATAATATCCGACATTCTTCACAATCTAAATGTGATTAACAATTGAAATTCTAAGAGTACACTGCACTATTGATTTATCCTTGAAGAAAGGATAGGTCACCCATGTGTCGATCATCTCGGACCTGCTGGACCCCAAGCCAAAACATAAACACATGACTTCAAATGACCATCCAGAGGAAATATCAAATATTTGTTGTCACAAAATACCTGGAGAACTCAACAGGTATCACATTCAATCATAAAAGACAAAAAGAGTACGGTACAAAAACCATGTTCTTTGTCATAAACTTTGAAACCTAGGCCAACTTTCAAGTTATGTTCTTTGGTTTGCCCTCATTTTGATCCCCCCCCCCCTCTTTTATTTTTCACCCTGGATGTAAACTACATGTACACTGTAGTGGTTTAGACAATGGTGCAGGTTTAAACTTCCTTTGTGGATTTCTGCCTTTAATTGAGATGCTCCTCCAAACTTTATGACAGTAATGATTATGACATTTCCGAGACATGCTCCAATGTACACCAGTACACGATAGGTAAACAGCCCGCACAATTCCTCGATTCTGTCCCACCACCTCAACAGAATCCTCCACCATCAGCCAAGCCCGTACTCATCAAAGGGCTTAACCTGAAGTGGCCAGAGTGGCAATGCCTAAATCCAATGCGGACAAGAATGGGGCGGTGTAAGGTCAATATGGCAAGATGGGGCTAGGCCCATGAAGGAGATACTCTCTGCGACTGTGGAGAGACTCAGACGATGGACCACATCTTGCAGTGCGGGGAACGGGATGCACAGATGACGACCTGGCCCTTGATAATGAAACGGCCATTGCAGCAATTGGGCGATGGAAGAACTTAATTTAGTTAATTTACTTTTAATTAAGGAACTTTACATAACTATCTTGATCTAAGGAGACACGAACGAACGAACGAGCCCGCACAATGAATGAAGAGGGTCAATCAGTGAGGCTACAAATAGAGAACAAGCCAAAATCATATATGCAGACCGATCATTTACCACTTGAAAGCTACAGAATCCTTATTATGTAATCAGTCGGCTATAATTGACAAAAATTAATTACCAAATGTATACAGGTATGCATGCATAGCCCTTGTAATTATTGTTTGTTTGGAGACAGAATTGTGTTGGGTGCGTTTATCGGGTCTTGCCACTAGATATGTACATATCGAACCCCCCTATCATACCCCACTATCGAACCCCACTATACGAAAGTGATTTGCGGGATGTCGCGTTTATCGTCTTTTCACGATTCAAAATAAAGGCCTTGTGTCTGCGCAGCTGTTTTGACCCGGGAAGCAGACAGTTTTTCGGTGGTCAACTACACACACATGCTTGTACACAACACATGGCGCGCTAGCCTCCGAACCCTTAACCTGGGTGGTCCGATTTGTATGTGGGGTTCAAAACTGTATGTCACATTCAAAACACACCTTTTTGCGTCTTTAGATATAGATATGCCCATATCTAAAGACCTTTAAAAAAGGCTTTGCGTTTATCACCTTCTAAATTTGCCTGAAAGGCGTTTGAGAAACCCGATTCTAGCCAAAAATTTGGTCAATATACGCAACCTCTGTGTTACAAACTATGAGTCATCGTCCTTCTGGCTCTAAACAGATGATATCATTATACAGACATTTAATTGCCTCGGAATACCATCTATCGCCTTAAAAAGTACTTCATTTTAAATGAAATATTTGAGTATGGTTTTTCTCCACTAATGATCCCCCCCCCTCCCCCCTCCCCACGCCTCGTGGGGCTCTGTACAGCTAATGGTTCCCCTCTCCCCCAAGGATTCTTTGTTTTGTTACAATCAATATCCATTCAAAGGAAAATTTCTTTTAAAGATTAATAACAATGAAGAAAAAAAATGCTTTTGAATGAATTAGTATTGTGGAAACAAACTACAACCTTAAAAACTGTTCCATTTATGGACCATCTTTGGCAGATAAAACATTCTTATCACATGAATGGTATTGTCACCTAAACAAAAAACAACATAAGGTAACGACTGAGAAACAAGTTTGATGAGGATATATTTATAGTAGTACAGCTGTCACATCAGGAGGAGAAGAAAAAAAAGCAGATGACTCTTCCTATCTCTGAAAATATCATTCTTGGCACTTTCTCTTGAAAAGGAATTCCAGAATCCTGAATTACAATGAAGAGATTGGGTGGGGGTGGGGCGCATGCCTTCTGTGCCCCCATTTATCTACCAGTGCATTCACTGTAGCATTCACTGTACCCATTTATTCCCAGCACATGTGTTACAAAGCTCCAGCAAGTTCAGAGGAGGTTATTAATGACGTCTGTTGATAAATCTCTTCCAGAAAGTTGGCCGGCTCTCCTGTTGTTTTGAAGATCTGTTCCTGCCACCTCCTGTTTGCGGTTTAGAATGATGCCTTTAGAGGCAGGGTACTTCAAATTGCCCAACAGAAATGGTCAGATGAGCAACTGAATTTTCAGTTTATATCACTTGCCGTATTGTGCATAACGAGCAAAAGATTCTCCATTTTAAGGATTAAAATGAACCAACGCAATGTTTGTAAATCTATACTAATTTGTTATTTAAACATCACTTATTAAAGTCAGCTATCTTCTTAGGGGGGGGGGGGGTACTGAATTTTGTGCCATGATGACACTCCCTCCATCAACTTCTTCTTGTCTTGGGCATCTTCCTTATTTTAAGACCAATTTTATTGCTTTCCTTTTCACCATATCTTTCTAATGAAATCTTCAATATTTATTTCCCTCTTATGTCATCCACTTCCAGATCCCACACTCTTTTCACAGGTTCATCATCTTCCCTTCTCAACACAAGACCAATCCATCTAAAATAAATCCACATCTCTTTAATACCACTTCCATCACAGTTTCTTCCAGACCCAACCTTTCCATGAGCTCACTTGTGCTTTTTCTATCGGACAGTTTCACACCACACTACAATCGAACACACGATTTACAAATTACTTAACTTCCTTGAATATGCAAAAGATGTGCCCCCTAATTGTGTTCTTGGCATTGAACAAAGTGATGCACTTTTGTCATTTTGAGTTCCTAAATTAGCATTTAAAACGTGATGCCCCTACTTTTGTTTTTGCTTGTCAAAGATTTTAAAAGAAATTGATAGTGCACCTCCCACTGACGTAGTTAAATCGCTCCTAACCAGCTCACAAACAGTGAACAGGCCTATTTTTAAATTCATACTTTACTGGCAATATTGAGAGCTTACGTTCACAACAAAACCATACACAATATTTGCAAACTGCATTCTGACTTTTGTTACCTCCAAAACTTGTTATGGTTATTTATAAATACATACTATAAAAGTAGATATGTGAGGCTTATATATCTTGAAATCTTGATACAAGAAAGGATAAAAGCTTAACATATAGGCCTATAAAACCTGAATGAAAGTGTCATATGTCCAGTGAGGTTATAATGAGCAAACCAGAAACAAAAACATGAATGAAAATGATCTCTATTACCTGTCTAGAGATCTAAACACACATACACTTCCACCACATGACCCCTAACAGCCTAATACCTAAATAAACTAACAAACATCTCATCACATCCTCCATTACAACTTTTCTTTTACAACATTGACAAATGATATGATCTTTCTACCTACAATATCCATCCATCCATCCATCCATCCACCCACCCACCGACCCACCCACCTACCCACCTACCTACCTACCTACCTACCTATCTTTCTATCTACCTACCTACCTACCTACCTATCTACCTATCTATCTGTCTATCTTTCTTTCTTTCTATTTATCTATCTAGCTATACACAATTGTTCTGCAGGCAATACCCTACACTTCAACTCCTTGCACAATTGAACAATCCTAGCCAAATTCAGAACTTCGTTCCTGGAAAAAAGTTCTTTAATACCCAAACCCTAAACCTTAAATGAAACCCAATTGCAACCCTAACCCTTAACCCATTTTAGAACAAATGCGAAGTCATCCTTTTGATATTATGGTTACCGGTATCATATACATTTCTTTGGGCTTATACGATAATCTCCCTCGTGTGAACTGGGCTATTAGTCTCTCTCTCTCTAGTTTCCTTAAATGAAATCACAAAATTGGTCAATTAATGGGCTAATTTTCAAGAGAACCGTTCCTCGTGGCAGGTAATAACTCCCTAAAAAAAGTATCGCCTTTCCATGAAAATTTCTGCAACTTGTAGGGGAGGTGCAGCCCTTCATTCTGCATCAATATCATGCTCTTGTACAGCTGTAACTCAAGCAAATTCTTTGGGCTTATACGATAATCTCCCTCGTGTGAACTGGGTTATTACTCCTCTCTAGTTTCCTTCAATGAGATTTAAAAATATTGGTCAATTAATAGCTAATTTCCTAGAGAAGAACCACTTGGACAATCACAGCTCAAGCTAACTCTTTGAGCTGTGCTATCGCTCAACAACAAATGTAGAAGAAAAGGCCCTGATCTCAACCTCTGTCTATATTCTTGAGAATCAATCTAATATCTTGAGCTCTTCTTTGCTTGCCGGGGCTAATGAAGACACACACAATGGTACTAGGAGTGGGGGGGGGGGGGGGGGGGGGGGATTCACGCACACAGGGAGTGACTAAATTCTAATAATTCAATGATCTTCATGGCATTGTAGAACTGTAACAAAATAACTCTTCCGATTCCTGATCAATCGTTACGAGACATCAATGTGGCCAATTTTTGGCCTAATTTTTTACTCTCATTTCTCCTGAGATCACCAAAATCAATAAAATTGCTCTACGAGACAAAGGGAATTTCTCATAAAATTTGTACATTGTCCTACTCCAAATATTGCTTGTCATGATTCCTTTGTTGTCAGTTAAGGATTGTCACCTAGACAGCTGACTCCTAAATTGAATGGTCTAATAATGTCCCTCTGGACGCTTCTTCTACCAACATTGTGACTCGTAAGGCCAATAAAAAATCCACAATTTTATTTGGATGATGATGAATACAATTAGCTGGACAGGAAGAGAGATTCATCTTGAAGAAATTGAAAGCGAAAGTTATGGAGACTTGGAAGCCAGCATCAGAGGAGACAAATAAATACCATGTGTGCATCTTTAAAGAGATAGTTACATTCTGGTGAAGATGACAATTAAACCTTGTGTTTACTTCAGAAGTTCAGTGTCAACTCTTTCTTTAATGGTCATCGCTCTTTTTGCAAAGCTTCTGCTGAACTTTGGAACAAACAACCTTTGCATGTCAAAAACTGTCAACCAATTCAAAACTTGTCTTAAGACACATTGATGTATATTTCATATGTATTGTAATTTGTAGGTTTATTTATATATATTTTTTTTTAATATGTACTTGTTTGTCATTGTATTTTGTTTGTTATAGTGCTTAGAGACTTCAGTGGTAAGCGCTTCATGAGCACCGTTTTATTATTATTAATTATTATTAATTTGGGGGCTTTCTCTTTCCTTTAACTCCAGTTTGGAAGAATATTAGAGGAGAAATGTTCCTTCTTTCAAGATTTTTCTCCAAACGCTGTCATATTACCATAAGGATGAAAAATAGATGAAAAGACTAAACCATACCATGTGTGCATGTCTACACTGTAATTCAATCAACTAATATTTGGGTGCAATGCCAGTAATTTCAAGCAAGACCGTGTCAATTTCTCATCATTTTGATGATTTGATAATTTTGTAAACTTTGCAAAATGCATCAATCATCATGCACTACATAACCAAACTTTCTTGATTGCTTCCAGACGATTTCTTTCACAATGCTACTGCATGACCAGAACTCAACTTCATCTGAAACTTGAAGTCAAATTCTCTTACTGATTGTGGCTGAGACACAGCATGGTCTAAGCCAAGGTAAACCACTGAGCAGACAATAATTATTTTCTGATACATGAGATATACTCTCAGTTCACTTATACTATTCTTATGACTCATATATAAATGAAACAAGTTAATGCTGCGGACACAGCATGGGCTATGGTGAACCACTACATTCACAATAATTATTTTCTCATACATGAGATACTCTGCATAGCATAGTTCGCTTATCATAACTTAAATATACACAGGAGAATAAATGAGACAAGTAAATGCAACCAAACCGAGATCTACAGTGAAGTTATTGAGTAACTGTATCCAGTTATCATTATTAATTGAAGACAGTATAATTATAATATTGAAATGTAATTTCAATGAAAATTCTAATCTGGAGACTCAGCACAGTTTGCAGAAGAAAATCATGGCAATTATTTCCAGAATGTATGGGTTCCCAACCTCACTTTGGAAATGAATGTGAACAACAGTGAATGTCGTACTATTTTCAATATAAAGAACTAAATTTCAGATACCCAGTTGAAATTAGATATGTAGAACAAATAGAAGACATGCCACTCAGTGCTATCCTTAATTACAACATCATTTAGAAATATTGGTAATTGTAATATAATTAGCAACAATTTTACTTGATCAGGCAAAAAAACAAAGCATTTTGATGTTTGTTTATATTCATAATATTCCCATCACAATAGCTTGTGTGTGGTGTTTCTATATATGATTGAAATATGAACACAATATGTATGATAAGTTTATCAGTTTCACCCAAGATTCGTCTGCACCCTATAATTTAGAAATAGGAGAGCAGTATACAGGAAGCGATAAATTCTTCCTGTTTCCTTCCTTTTCTTTCCAAACGTCAAACCACACAATGACCATATCTTTGCTCAAATCTATACGATAATTGTAGTGTAGATAATGTTGAAATGCCAAACTTTCTCTTCCTCAAAATTGTTTTCATTTGTTTAAGTCTAGCTAATCTATCTAACTATCCATATATATCTTACCACATGCATCCATCTCTAAATTTCCAGACATCTAACATCTCCTAATTCTCATCCAAATCACCTTTAAAAATCATTGTCCTAGCTGCTCCTTCCCTTCATTACGTAATCCCCCCCCCCCCCCTCATACCCCTCAATCTTCCGCTTCAAAAGTGAGACTGACGTCCCACCGCACAAACCTCCATCAGTGCGTGCCACCCTCCACAACCTATAAAAAGACGCTCAACCACACATCCAGCTGATCATAACACCATGGACTCTCTCTCTCTCTCTCTCTCTCTATCTATCCCCCTATTCAGACAAGCAAAAATTATTGTATACATGATTATATGTACATGTAGCTATACCATAAGTTATTAAATTATTTCTAGTCTGAATAACACGTAATAATATGTTGTATACATCGTTTCAATCGTAAACCAGATAAAGAATCAGGGTCCACTTCCATAATGTGAAAGTACGAAACCGAACAAATGGGCGGGGCTTATCATGAGCGCACATTAATGTTTTTCCAACTATCATGTCAATTATTCAGAACGAGCTTCCATATAGGATACCTTTTCATATGTGAACACCTCTTTCACTATGCATTGTTTCTTTACATGACATATTAATTATCTGGGTATGAATTTCAAATAACTTTCCAGTAGTCTGAATGCACACTGCACACTACCCCCCCCCCCCCCCCATCCCAACAAATGACTCTCTCACGAACAGTACCCATATGTGAACTCTCCCGAGCCCGAGCCAAGCAGACCAACTCAACTCACATGAATTTCAAATAACTTTCCTGTAGTCTGAATGCACGCTGCACACTACCCGAGTCGAGCCAAGCAGACCAACTGGCTCACTCAGCTCAGTCAGTCGCTCAGCCAGTCCTCTCATTCAGTCACAAGACTTGTCATGGGTTCATAAGCCAAGGAAACTCCAGTGCAAGCACAGCCAATGGAAGCTCAGTCCATGCAGGGACTTCTGGATTTGAATTTTGCTTGACGTGTGAATCGGATCTAATTGGGTTTACCCTGTTCATCTTTTAATCACTCTTGGCATATTGTATTACATTCAGGGGTAAGTTGAAATTATTTTACTATCGTTATAAATTATATGGATGTTGTTCTTTAAATTTAGCTATAGATTAAAAAAAACTTGCATCAAGATTTTGTATAGTGTGTATTAAATTACTTTTCCTTATTAACCTAGTACATAATAAACTAGTTAGACATATTGGCACAAACTACACAGGTATCGCTTTAAAGAAAATATTTGTTATTTCTTTTTGGGGAAGGGGGGCTGGGGAAAAATGAAAGGTTTAACTAAAAAGAATTATTGTTGAGTGTTTTAATACTGACTTAAAGATTTCCCTCTTTTGTTTGTCCATGTTTTCTTTCTTTGCTTGGCTAAAAGACATTGCAAATATCCTGTAATCATCCCTAAATTAGTTTTTTGTGTGAGTTGTTAATATTCCTGTGTTGGCTTTCTAGGTTATCTTGCAGGCCATAACATTTTGGACCAATTTTCCATCTCCTACAAATGTGAAATGATAAATCTGATATCACATTTATTTGAGATACGTTTCGTTCGCCTGTCCTCATCAGCTCGAGATTGCCAAATAACCGGCTATTTGAAATATCCCGCTCACAAATTATCCAGCCGATTTGCATCTTCATCAGCCTGCAGTTGCAATTAGCTGGATATTTAGTCAAAATAATCATCCCAAGATATCTTGGGCTAGTTTGCAAAATATCCCACTATTTGTCCAGTGCGTCCTCACCAGCCCGAAGAATCACACTATGCGCGAACGCTGAGCAAAATATCTCGAGCTTATTTCTTGAGCTCGAGTTTGAAGTTTAAAGGTAATACAAAGTTTTGGGAAATTTTTAAAATTGGCTGGATAGTGATTCTTTACAATTTTGATATATTTGGATGCCCCTGTGGATGTATTATAAGCAATAGAAAATTTAGCCCCTAAAACACTTTTGTTTTCAAGAAAAATTTAATATCAAAATTTACCGGTGCTCCCGGTAAATTTTGATACATTTCAAATAGTAGTGCCTACGGCCATACAATGGTAGCTGCGACCATGAAAATCTCAGAATATGTAGTTGTGATATATAAGTTCCAAACGTAAATAGCCAATTGGTTGATTATAGTAAAGAAATATGGTTTATAGTTAAATTAATATCTTGACCTTGAGAGGGAGAGGGAGCTATACAACATACAGAGTTCATTATTTACAATTTCATCACTTTAGACTTGATTTCAACCGCGACAACGATCACTGAATATTGTAGGATCACATATGCTTCAAAAATGTTCATTTAAACCAAATTCATGACCCCATACCAAAACTTTGTATTACCTTTAAGTCTTGAGCTGGTGAAAAGACGCGATTTGTAACTTCTGGCTTATTTCCCAAATCAGAAATAGCGGGCTATTTGGCAATCTCGAGCTGATGAAAACAGGCCTAGAGATTGCACCAGATCAACCTTGCAATTTTGTTGCAAGGATCCTCAGAAACATAATTTGATTTCCATATGATGTCCACAGACAGAAACATCTTTGTTTCTTACCTTACAAAGAGTAGTTCTCAGAACTAACACTTAAAGGGAAAGTCCACCCTGATATGAAGTTGGTTTTAATAAAAGCAGGAAAATGTTAGAAACAGGTCAGTGAACAGTTTTGAAAGAGTTGCCAATTTGTGTTTGATTGATCGCACATTCAAAAATGTATAACTATCTTATGTTTAGCTTTTACTCAAACTTTCGCTGACCTGTTTCTTTTTTTAAAATCGATTTTACTTCTATCAAAACTTACTACATATCAGGGTGGACTTCCCCTTTAATTGCACCTTGGCAGCACATTACCAACTTCAAAATGAGATCCCAGTATGTTTTGGTTAAAAACCTGAGATTGTGGAGAGTGAACACACTTTATGAGAATCATGAGAGGATTGGGGGGGGGGGGGGGGAGGGGAGGGAACAGTAGAAGAAGAAAAAAAAACCCAACAAATACAATAAGAAATGCAGAATGGATGAAAATCATAGATATAGCATTATAGTTACATACTAGAAGATAGGATAGAAGGATAGAAGAGGAAGAAGAAGAGGAAGAAGAAGAAGAAGAAGAAGAAGAAGAAGAAGAAGAAGAAGAAGAAAAAAGAAGAAGAAAGCAGAAGTAATAGTAGTAGTAGTAGTAGTAATAGTAGTAGTAGTGGTAGTAATAGTAGAAGTAGTAGAAGTAGTAGTAGTAGTAGTAGTAGTAGTAGTAGTTGTAGAAGTAGTAGTTGTTGTAGTAGTAGTAGTAGTAGTAGTAGTAGTAGTAGTAGTAGTTGTAGAAGTAGTAGTAGTAGTAGTAGTAGTAGTAGTAGTAGTAGTAGTAGTTGTAGAAGTAGTAGTTGTTGTAGTAGTAGTAGTAGTAGTAGTAGTAGTAGTTGTAGAAGTAGTAGTAGTATTAGTAGTAGTAGGAGAAGCAGTAGGAGTAGTAGGGGGAGTAGTAGTTGTCGTCGTCGTAGAAGTAGAAGTCGTAGTAGTATTAGTAGCAAAAGTAGTAATAGCAGGAGTTGCAGTTAGAAAACAGTGTTTAGAGGTGTTTTATTTGGGGGCAAAACATTTTGATATATAATTTTCTGCCTTAATGAAATTAGATAAAATCATTTTTATACAAATATTGAAATGTTGTGAGAAAAAACTAGGATAACCTTGATTCAACTAATTCAGTCAAGCTATCTTGAAAAGCATGTTGGCAGTCTGAATTTGTAACGAAAAAATGGGGCACTAAGGCAGTATGGGGATAAATAAAGAGCAAGGGGAGAAGGAGAGAGAAAGAAAGAAACGTACACAGAAACACAGACCAGGGGAGATATAGAGAAAGGAAGAAAGATTGAAGACATGAGGCATAAGAGGCAAAAAGACAGTAAAGTAAGAGAGACATATCAAAACACAAACGGTGAGAGACAGATACAGAGACAGAGTGTGTGTGAGAGAGAGAGAGAGAGAGAGAGAGAGAGAGAGAGAAAGAGAGAGAATTAATAAATGTGATAGGGAAATAAAATAGAGAAATAACAAGAAATAAAGGAATAAAGGAAAAAAATTAAGAGCAGACCAGCACAGGCAGGAGCAAAGAGAAGAAATTGAACTTGTAGATGAAAAGCACTCTTTATCTACAAAAACTCCCCTAATTGGCCAAAATTCAGTTACAAGTCACGATTTGAAGGAATTTAGGTCATGCCCTTCACATCATCAACCCCTGACAACTTCTTACAAGTTTACATCTGATAAACATGGAGCAAGAAGTCAGAGAAACAAGCACTAGTTTAAAGTTTATCAAGTCAGTCATAAATCTGCCCCTAACAAGCACGCCCCTGGCGCTTATCAGATTCCTATTTTTGATCAACGATGTCAACATTTTGACGTACTAATAGGACAGTTGTTATCAGCCGGGGCAAAAGTTCCCATTCATAAGGTGTTCAGACAATATCAAACTTGGGCTCTCTGATGTATTTTTTAAATTCCTGGCTGACCTAGCGAGCTATATAAGGCCTTGGTCACACGAGATGTAGTAAACTCAGAGATGCCAACCTTCATCAACAAAAAAAAGTATTCCTTAGAGGAAAAACAGTATATTTTGACAATTATTCAGCCCCCATCCCACTCACTTCTCAAAGGGGGGGGGGGGGGGGGGGTAATGAGGAGGGTGATGATCGAAATAATGGGAGCTACACCTTGGACGGGCGGACGAGATGAGTCAGTGAAGACTTTATTGGGAGAGGAAGTTCAGAAATGGTTCAAGAAGACATGGATATTAGACAACACCTCCCAAGGACAAGCAACCTGTCCTAGCTGATTGATCACAACAAGAAAACAAGAATCTTACCAACAATGTTGAGAACTTGTATTTGCTTTAAAAGTGCTATGTCCCTTTTGCAGCCAACATCAAATTCTGTAGAACTTTGCAGGAATTATGAATATGTCATGTATGTCCTATCTGTAAAATTAAAACGTTAGCAGTGTCCTATTATTCAAATTATGCAAGGAAACCTGTTTACTTTCTAGACTTCACTGTCGGATACTATTAAGTGACTAACTGACTTCTTTTTTTTCTTAGGTATTAACATACAAAAAAGGAGCTGTAGAGGTGCATGAGCATTTGTCTACACCAAAACCACTTCTTGTAATGGTCCAAATTAAACAGATTGAATCTTTGCGCAGCACAAAACATGCCTGAAACATGTCTGAAAATCAGACTATTATTAACATGATTGCAATCACTTAAGTCTATTGACAACTGATGCTCGTTATTTTCTCACTAAAAGACATTTTCAAGCCCTCTTGTTTTGAGGGGGAGTTCTAAATTAGTATTATCTTTCAAATGCCGTTGGATTTAACCTTTTAATTTTGGGGGGCCTGCAAATGGGACATAGTACCTTTAAAGAAAATCTTCTTATAGCCATGGTGATCATTCTAAACTGTTGCAAAGTTTAAGCCAGCTAATTGCAAAGAGGACTTGCTGGAAACTGGATATACCTTGGACAAGGCCAAAATGGATACGTACATGAAGAGTCTACACATGGAACAACGTTAAAGCAAGACAACATGGTACATGGTCTGGACTAGTGTTGTAACATCACAGATATCTCCAATTCCATTTTTTTTTTAAACCCACGCGAGGAAGGACTTTCATTTAACTGCGAGGTGCAGTTGAAGGCGCTGATTTGTACTGGGGACTTGTCACAAATAAAAGTAACAATGTCGTGTTAAGAAGTATGTGTAAGATCATTGATGTGAATTAAAAACAGTAGAGGACCTAGGATAGAACCTTGTGGTACGCCATGTGTAATAGAAGAAACATTGGAGGAATTATTATTATAAACTACACATTGAGATCTATTAGAAAGATTACTTTCAGACCAAGATGACAGACAAATTGGAGTGTTGTTCCGATGTTCCGAGTTTCCGAGTGGTGAGTCAACACCCCGATTACTAAGCTGGGAAACATTGCCAGACATAGTGCCAGGTAGAAGGGCATAAATCGAAACTTTAAAAAAAAATATATATATATTAAAAAACAAAACAAAACCGTCCAATTGAAAACGGATAGAGCCATGAACGGTCGGATACCGGACGGTTAAACGTTTGACTACAGCACTAGTCTGGACAGATTAGCTCAAATTTGACGGTTCAAGAAAGTGTCACCTTTCATCTGTTTCTTAAATGCATTCATTCACATCTGCATTGAATTTTGACAGAGCCTTCTAATGTGCATAGAACTATGCCTATTTCCTTATAATTAATTTCCATGTACGCCCTATATTACATAATCATCATTTTATATTTCATATCTTTCAGCTATAATGGAACTTGGAGGCTTCTCCCTCCAGTCTCTGCTCCTCTCCCTGGGTCTGGTCTTACTTGGACTAACCCACGGGGAGGGTCTAGGTCCTACAAAGCGCCCCCTTCCTGGGCATGACGAGAGGGGCACATGCAGGGAGTGCTGTGAGAGGGGGCTCCCGGGCCAACAGGGGAACCCTGGTTACCCCGGAGTGCAAGGACCAACTGGATTACCAGGTAAGAAATTTGGACTTGTTCTGGATCTGCATTTTAAAGGGGAGTTCTGATATTTAGGGTGGGGGAGTTAAGATAAGCAGAGAGAAACAGAGGACAGGTGATGAGGGAAATTAAAATAAAAAGAAGAAAGTTCTGATTTGTTCAAGTTGCAACTGGTCAAATCATGCAAATTGGTAACCCCATGACAGATCTTTCGAGCAGCTCTCCTATTAGTCGTTTACTGGGAATTTCATAACTTTAATACACTAGTTGTTGATGAAAGAATAAATTTAATTTCATACAACAGTTTGTATAATGTGTAACAATTATTTACAGCGCAAAAACATGTATAAATAAATAATTTGTATTAAAGAAAATGGAAATTTATGAAATTTCTCATACAGGGCTATTGGAGAGGTGCTCTAACGGTATGTCATAGAGTTGCCAATCTGCATTTGATTGAGTACAATTATAAAACTTCATCATTTTGTTATTCTTCATTAGACTCTCCTCAAACTTGCACTGATATGTTTCTCTAATTTCCTGCTTTTAATAAAAAAACAATTTCAATTTAATGATGGACTTTCCCTTCTAGTACAGGAAGCTGACATACATTTAAAGACAGGTTCCTTTAACACTGGTTCAAGCAGCGATGAATGACATCCCAATGATATCAGCCAAATAAAACCATACAAGATTGATTCTGTAGCTCAATTGTGGGATTGTATGAGGGGTGCTGTGATGAGGTTTATTCACACAGAGGGGGACTCTTTCTACCCCCATGGATAACCAACAGGTCCATGTAAACTAATAATTTTGGTATGAACAAAGGAATGTTCTGTGTTTTTAAATAATCATTAGCAATGGAAGTGGTCAATTAGAGGAAAATTGAATAATTAAGTCATTGGAAAAACACTCCAGACTCAACCTTCTTTTGTTTGGCAGCAGTCGTCTACATAGAGGTTTGGAAATGTTGAAACAATATTTGTCCTGTAGTTCATGGTCAGTACTTATGGGATAATGAAGTTCAGGGATTTTGAGAGGGTGATGAAGATAAGGAGTGGAGGAGGATGGGGTAGATTGGAAGACTTGTCTATGGGTGATGAATACAAGAGGGAGAGGTAGAGGAGGGGATGAATATAATAGGAGGAGGGGAGGGGGTGAAGACAGCAGTAGAGGAAGAGGGGAGGAGGAGAAGGAGGAGGGAGGTGGAATAAGGATAGAAGGATGAGGAGGGGAAAGGAGAAGGGATCAGGGAGGATGATGAAGGGAGAGTATGGGAGCTGGAGAGAAGGAGGAGAAGGAGGATAGGAGATTAAAGGAACAGGGGAAAAGAGGAAGGGAGGAGGAGGAGATGGATGAGGAAACGAGGGGATGATAAAGAGAAGGAAGAGGATGGTAAGGAAGAGAAACAAGAGGATACTTCACAGATCAGAGAATACTGACTTTGATGAAAGAAATAAAGAAGTGGTAAAAGCTATAGGATGAGAATATAATGAAGTATTCAATTCTCAGCATTTTGAGATAAAGTGTCAACAATGCCAGCAAAAGAGGGGTAAATTTCTCAACAAATGATGCACTTCAGAAGAAGGAGAAGGGGCTCGAGGAGGAGGAGGGGGGCAATAGGAAACATTTTATTCTGAACCTCCGGGGATGGGCGATGCCAGGAGGAGAGCTCTAAGAACACCCCTCCAGAGATGATTCACTTGTCATCACCGGCTGATGTTTTCAGGTAGCATTGGACGCCCTGCGGAAGCAACATGCTCCTATTTTGATAATGCCTGCAGACATGTCTGATTATAAAGCTTTATATTTCTTCATTATTCTGAAAGCCCGAAAGAGGAGGACCTGGATCATAGCAGTTCAAATCCAATGTTCTCAGTCCCCTTTTGAATGAGAAAAACAATGAAGTAAACATCATGAATCTTGATGGGATTTTGAAACTGTTGTTGCAGCTGACTGAATTTCATATTTCTTATCCGGTAGAGATTCTACAACGAAATTTTCAAATGCAGGGCAAATTATTTGGATTGAAAATATCACTTCATCTTTGTTTTCTTTAAAGAAGAAAGAATTTTCACATAATTCCCCATGCCATATACATCATGGGAACTGCCGTAAACATTTTGAATTTCAAACTTTTCTTGAGGGGGGGGGGGAGGAACTTCAGTTCTCATTCTAGAAAATGTGACACACTTCATATATGAAAAAAGCAGAATGTAAGAAAGAGGGTCATAACTAGATTATTCAGAATCACATATTTTGTACTGAAGTTAGTAAATCTATATATTTTGAATTCCTCCATTTATCCAGGTAACCATGGGAACAATGGCAACAACGGTCCTTCAGGAGTCCAAGGGCCGAAGGGAGATGCAGGACCAACGGGCTCAACTGGGAGCCACGGAAGCAAAGGGGACCAGGGACCAATAGGACTACCAGGAAAGAGAGGGCAAGCAGGGGACCCCGGTATACCAGGTGCCCCTGGCAAGCCTAATGGTGCGGTCAACTCACAGGCACTGGGGCCCAGGGGTCCACGAGGGCAACCTGGTACGAGGGGCCCTAAGGGGGAGCCTGGCCAGGGCAACCGTAATAATGCCCATGCACTGCAGCGGTGGTCCGCTTTCTCCTACGGCAGCACGAACGTCGTCACTGCATCAACCCACGACGACCGCATCTTGGAGTTTAACCATGAATTTGTGAATATCGGCGATGATTTTGATCCAGAAAGGAGCGTTTTCACTTGTCATATCAACGGAACCTACTACTTTGTCATGCATGCCAACAAATGGTCGAACTCACGCAATCTCTACATTAAATTGATGAAAAATGGAGATATGGTGACTGCAATTTATGAGGACGCGGGATACGATTATTACGATGGAATCAGTAACAGTCTGCTGCTGCATCTTAGGCGGGGCGATCGGGTGTGGCTACAGCTCCATAGCAACAATGAAGTTTACGGAGGATTGGCAAAAATGACAACATTTTCTGGATGGTTGGTTAGAGAGGATTGATGACACAGTAAATTTGCAAAACAGTCAATGAGAACAGTCAATGAGAACAGTCAATGAGAACAGTCAATGAGAACAGTCAATGAGAACAGTCAATGAGAACAGTCTAATGTGCTGGATGACATGAAAACATTGCGTAACTCATTGCATTCAAGATCAAATCTATAGAATGAGAAGGTCACGAGGAGACCAAGTTTATTGCCTCACTTCTGTTTAAGTGCAAAAAATATGACTGCAATGCAGTTTTTTCTTAAATAGAATTACATCACCTCAATCTCATGTTTTCATTTCCCTGTCTGCCTGTCTGTACACAATCACTGCATCGTGGATCAGTTTCAATGGCAACAAATATTGTGCAGTAATTATTGTACTACTTTAATCCCTTGCCTACCGGAACTAGGTAATCCCTGTATTAAACCCATGGGGATGAGATAATTGAGCAGTCAACTGTTATCAAATAAACAAAAGAATATATGTGAACGTCCATGTCAGGTGATTAACATTTGTTGCTAACATGGCAGACATAAATAGAAGTATTTATGAAGCCTTGGAAGTCAGCCAACTGACAATAGAGTGAGAATCTGGCACGTACATTTCCCCCTTTTTTTTAATTTTGATATAAAACTTCAACTTTATCGTGAACTCTGCACAGGAAGTTGAGAATGATTCTAAAACTGGTTAGCTGGCAAATAATTATCTTGTATTGTATCGATCAGGAAAATGTTTTTCCAAATTTCTGATTGGAGCGAATAACCTAATCAGAAAATATACCAAATACTTTCAGGAGGAAATCCCTTAAGACCGTGTATTTTATCAATCTTTGAATACTTTCTGGAAGTTCAGAATTATTTATTGGGGGCACTGGTTGTGTGAAAGCAGATTAACCATTAACTGAATGGATACCGGGCGACCGGCTATAGTACATAAATTCTAGCTATATTGTAATTAATTTTTTTTGGTCTGAAGGTCTTATATCACAACATTTTGAGCACCGTTTTGAACAAGAATCTGATAAAGAATCAGGGTTCTGTTCACATCTGAAAATCATATAAAAACCATATAGAACAAAAATATATATACCGGTAACAGGGTAGGGCATGGCCAGCTATCATGTCAAGCATCCTCTTCAAATATAGTTTCTTAATACGGTGTTCCATTATATGATGTTGTTATCCAATGTGTATGATACCCTTTCCCTATACAAGAATTCTTTAAACAACATTTCTCAACAAGTTTCATACAAGGTTCTCTCGTGTAAGAAGGTTGTGAGAGAGCTTCAGAGAAACCTGTTTCAAAAGCAGATTTCCACTAATCAGTTATAATGATATCTCTGAATTAATTATTACTGGGGAATGTACTTCAAACTCTGAACCAGTATCTGAAAACTACAGATAGTTTTTCTTGATCAGGCAGATGTAACTTCCTAATCTCTGGACGAGATCCAAAACCATGTCTTGTGGATCTCATCCCCAAAATCCATGTTCCAACATATATGCCACTTTAGTCTATAAATCTCTTACGCTCTTTGCTCCGTTTTCTAGTGTACTCCCATAATTCATCAATTTGCACAACCATCATAAAACATTTTTCCCTCTTTTTTAATTCATATTGATGAAATGAGCAGGATTTGCAACACTACTGGGGGACAAGTCAACAATCTTTTTTATCATCTTTACTTTTTCACCCTGTTCCATATATAATAAATCTAGAAAAAGACCATCTGGACAGATAAAATGCAAATGTTATCGTTATAATTTTTCAAGAGTTGAAGATTGAAAATATGTTTGAACAAACAAACACAGAGCCATAACGCTTAGAGACTTAAGTGGAAAGCGCTTTATAAGCACTGTTTCATTATTATTATTATAAGAGTGAATAAATAAGCAAATAAGTGTCCTACATATATCATTCAAGATATCAACAAAGCTTAGCCCATGTTATTCTATGTGGTACCTAATACATGCTCCTGCAGAAGTTAATTCCAATGTCATATTGCTACACACACCAAATTCCTACCTGCAACCCTGGACCAAGCCGTATACCAAATCCAAACTCTCACCCTATCTAGACCTAGCCTAAAACTTAATTTCAACCCTAACCCTATTCCTATAGGTGGGGGTGATGTGGTATAGGGGTTCATTCACTTGACCTACAATCTTTACAATCTAGGGGTTGAGGGTTTGAATTAAATGGGTACCTGGCAATTGCTGGGGTAATATATTGTAGGGCCCTCAGGTAGAACAGCACTGATGCTGATGCGGCCTCCTTCGGTAAACACAATTATTATTATCATCATCTTTGACAAAGTGTATCTCAAGTAATTGTTGCAGGAACTAAAGTTGAATCACTGTTACTCTAATAACCTTGAGATAGAAAAATAAGGATATTGTGCTGTCATCATTCTGTAATTTATGCTGCTTTTCAAGAAGGAAGTAATTTTATTTATGTTGATGTAAGTTGAAAGGGGATTGATTCATTGCTTCCCCATACACGTAGCATTTCAAGAAAGTGTAGGATGTATCTGAAAAATGTACTCCCAATAAATCCACTCCGCTAAACAAGCCCAAGGATTTCACTTTCAAACAAAATTCAATGTTTTGACAAATGTATCTCTCCTCTTTTTTATGCTTTCCTGATTCAGTACAGACCTGAATCAAGGATTTTCTAATAATGTAGGGGGCGGGGGAGCAGGTGCTTAAAAAAAGTGTTGACAAGTAGAAAAAGAAAAGAAAAAAAATTACCAGTCAGTCTTATAAAATTCCTGACAATCAAATTTTATTTTTAGTGGTGTTGGTGGGGGGGGGGGGGGGGGGGAGGGACGGTGGGTGTTTAATAGTATGCCTCTACCTCACCTCCCTAAGAAGCAATGGGGAGGGGGGGGTGGCTTGACGGGGATATTACAGTTACATCAGCATTTTTTGATAATCTAGTGCCACCCCTGTCCTTCAATATTTGCTGAGTATTCTCATTCATTAAACGTTTGTAACGGTAGAAAATCAGATCTGTTTATCTCAGGAAAGATCTATTTTTGTCTCTCTTTGATGTATTTATTTGGATGTCTTAATTTGTTTTTTGTAGTGATCACATCAATGACGGACATTGATATGTATGTACATACCTGTAAATTAAACTGTTATCTTCATTTTAAATTTTGTTTACCTTGTGGTTTTATGAACATGATATATCAATGTTTGTTTTAATTTTTCTGTCATTAAAAGTTCATATACTTTGTATTGCTGGCTGCCTACGATTCACTATCATTTGGTTTTGAAATGAGATTAAATAACATCATATTAGATGAGGTGTACATGATATACTAAGAAAAAAATGATGTTGACATGCATAATTGCATATATTCATAAAGATTTAGATAGTGAATTTCCAGAATATTTACATGTAGAAGCTGAATATAAGGTATCGTTCATATTCTAACCAACATTGAGAAATGGGGTTTGAGTTAAATAAATTTTTTTTGGCAATTTCAGACGTATATAAACAATTATTCAAAATGATATTATTAAATAATAGTCTGGTCATATTTCAACATCTTCATTTACACACTAAAAGACAAAATTTGTTGGTGTAATTCTGAATTCTCCCCCAACACTTTCTCCATATTTACATTTCTCTCTTTCTCTCTCTCTCTCTCTCTTTGCCTCTCTCTTTCTGTCCATCTTCTACTTGTCTTTTCTGTCTTTGTTCTGTCTTTGTCTCAGTCTGTAATTCTATCTGTCTCTCTCTTTCTATTTTCCTTTCACATTCTCTCTCCTCTCCCTCTGCCTCTCTCTCTCTTTCTGTCTTTCTTCTCTTCCTGTCTTTCTTCTCTTTACTTGTCTCTCAATATTTCACTCTCATTGTTATGTCCTCTGTGTGTGTGTGTCTCCCTCTCTCTCTCTCTGTGTCTCTCTGGGCGCGTTCATGCTTGATTTTGACGGCCAGAATCAGGCATCTGTTACGTGTTTAGTTTAAAACACGCTTGCGTTCATGCTCACTTTTGTAGAATCACCGAAAAACGGCGATCACGAACGCCGATCGTAATCTCACAAAAAGATGCGTTTACAATTGTAAACGCGTTTAAATGGGGTCAACGCACTGACCTCTAGTGGGTCTACGTAGCATGCACAGTGAAGGTCACACAAGGCCACACAAGAAGAATTGCCTGGATGAGCCAGAGAAGTAAGCATGAACAGCTACACCGTGAAACTGCGATCACGATGAGCGTTTACGATGAGCGTTTCAGATCGCTCATTCTACCTTCAAAATCAAGCATGAACGCGCCCTCTGTCACTCTCTCTCTCTCTCTCTCTCTCTCTCTCTCTCTTTCTCTCTCTGTCTCTTTCTCACTATCAATCTCCTTTTCCTGAGGCACACTTCTATCTAAATCAATACAAATAAGGGAACTTTAGCTCGTGATCAAAAAGTGGGAGGACCACATATAAGGAAGTTTTCCATGACTTTGTGGTCTAAACGAGATTCCGATGGATCCGACCACATGTAATGAAACAGGAAACTTGGCATCAACAAGAAAAGGGAGAAAGAAAAAAAAGGAAGCATGAGAATTATCTTTATGCTTGAGCTGTGATGAACAACAAGCAATTAAAAAAATCCTCATCTGACAGCAATATAGTCTGAAATATCAATTACAATGTGGTCAAGCCTTTAAAAGGGACATTAAAAAAATGCAATTTATTATAGTGAGTCCCTGCTTCTAAGTTCTATACCGGTTGTATGACACATTCTCTGGCGACAGACAATCGGTCTGCTGTAATTTCCTACATTAACCTAATTCCTTACTTCAACCTTGGACCCAATACTATACCTAATCCTAACCCTAACCCTAACCCTAAAGCTTAAACCTAACCTAAACCCATTTGCAACCCAACCCTGATCCTAGTATTTAAACAAAACAAAGCCTGGAGCACTTGTTGTTGGAGAAAATAAGGGATCGTCACTAATACTGTTTTCACACTGGCAATAACCCCGTACTATAGGTGGGGTTAAGGGGGGTCTTAGCCCCACCTATAGTCCGGGGTTAAGCTTATTCCACTTTCTGTTCAGACTTGTATTTACCAAAGTGGGCTAGACCCACCTTTAGTACGGGGCTAGCTGGCCCTGCAAAATAGCAGGGCTAACCCCGCAATTGTGGTGCTAACTTCTGCTAACACAGCAATTGCGGTGCCAAGCAAATGAATGAGAACAGAAACAAAAAATAGTCTGGTACTACGCAATGGAGCGTATCGCAGCTGGCCAGATGCAAAGTAAGGAGCCCACTGTCCAATCATAATATTCACTAGTCCGGGGCTAACGAATTGCAGTGAGCACAGCGTGAATTTTCTTATTCCGGAATAGGCGCTAGTACTGGACTAAAAACAGCGTGTGTGAAAAGCCAAAAAAGTTAGTCCAGGGTTAAGGATAGTACGGGGCTAAGCAAACACCAGTGTGAAAAGAGTATAAACTTCATCATGTATATGTATATCCAAAGTATCAGCTTCCAATTTTACTTCTTTGACAAGATATTGCAAGTTTAAATACATTTTCAAGAAATGTGAAGGCAACTTGTGAGTAGACAAGCCAACACACATAAAAAAGCACATACCAGAACAAACATCCACATTGGTTTTGTATGTCATACTTTATTTTCTTTCTTCATCCTCTTTGTTAACCCAGAGAATGATTTTTAATATTTTCTGGGGTGATTTTATACAAAAAGCTGTACACAAATTACTTTCTACTACACTGGTGCACTGTATCATTAAAACTTTATACTCCGTATACACTTTAAATTTTGTCTGCTTAAAGCCAGATTGATCTAGAAGGGTGTTAACTCATTAATATAGATATAATGCCCTGCTGGCTCTGAACAGACAGATTAAGAGGGTGTTGTTGAAACATTTTAGGAAGCAGTTAATGAATGTTCTTAAGATTATGTCCTCATTAATTTCCAAATATTCCAGTGATAAACTTATCGCCACCCTTCTCTCTCTTTCTCTTTATTTCTCTCTCTATCACTCTCTCTCTCCCCTTCTCTCTCTCTCTCTCTCTCTCTCTCTCTCTTTCCCCTCTCTCATCTTCCCTCCAACCTCTCTAAGCTTTGTCCCTCCCTGCTACCTTTCCTAAAGAATAAAAAGATTCTAATTGCATACATTTAAATGAATTTTTATGTTTTTAGGCCATTTTTTTGGAGGGGGGCAAAGTTTTTACTCTTTACTAGGCATAGAAGGGCGTTAATATGACCTTAAGAGGGTGTCGATGAAACATTTTAGGAAACAGTTAATGAATGTTAATGAATGTTCTTAAGATTATGTCCCCATTAATTTCCAAATTTTCCAGCGATAAATTTATCGCCCCCTTTCCTCCCTCTCTCTTTCCCTCTCTCAGCTTCCTTCCGACCTCTCTCTCTCTCTCTCTTAAAGAACAAAAAGAGACTCCCATTGCATACAAGTAAATGGATTTGTATGGTTTTTAGGATTTATTGGGGGGGGCAAAGTTTCTACTCTTTACTGGGCATAGCAATCAAGCTGGTCACACATGTTGCCTCAATATGTACATGTAGGTAGATTTCTCCCTTATGAAAAATACAAAGACTCTCAAGCTACATTCTTGTATCAATGGAATATTTTCTTAGTCCCTATTTGGCACAATGTCTATCTATCCCCCTTATACATGGTCGTGCAATTCCAGTCCCACATGTTCAAACTTATGTCATCAAAGGAGGAACCATTTTTCAACAGCAGTGCCAAAAGGAGGTAATGAGATAGTTCCTTACCTCTAAAAGATCTGGGTTGAAGGTTGTCGTCATGAGCTCCTTGCCAGCTCTCCATCTCTCATATACTCCGTCTCCGCTCTTATGTCTGGTGTAGGATGCCTATTGTTAAGACAGGGGTAGAGGAAAGAGGAACAATAAAATTCAGTTCATTCCTATCAACTTACATTAAACTGAATTAAATTAAATTACATTAAACTAAATGAAATTCTATTCTTCTTGACAAGCAAATATTTCATGAAAAAACAATGCCATGACACAAATTGCTCCTTGCCAGCTCTCCTGTTTTATGTCTGGTGTTCTTTTATTATGCAACTCGCAGCATTTTACACAGTTTTAACTAGGGCTAGGTTTAACACACTTGTGGCTCTTCTCTGCAGACACTGTAGTCCCAACCAACAAGGAGACACGATGGGTCAGTGGTGGTCTTGTAACCAGGAAGTCCTGGGTTCGAAACCAAGTTGATGCGCTAGTGCCCTTTTGTTTCACAAAGATTCTAAGTCAAACTTAACTCTAAGTTGAACTTAACTCTAAGTTGGACTTAAAAATTATGGAGAGCCACTTGTAGCATTCAAATAAAATATATTCAAGTATTTTTGACTTTTTATAAATTCCACATGAAGAACATGAAATCTCCCATGATATAAATGATTTGAATTAACATTTTATGCCTTTTAAAATAACTTTTACAAAATATTTTCATAGATGCCAACGGCTTTCCATAATTGTTAAGTCCAACTTAGAGATAAGTTCAACTTAAAATCTTTGTGAAACACCCCCCTGGTCCCTCGGAGAGGACTTAAAGTCATCGGTCTTCTGGTTGCTTACATACAAGCATACACGCATACACATGCTTAATTAGCAGTCAGGTAAAACAAACCATCACCACCAAACCACGCCAACTTACATGTCTGAGGGTTGCTGTGAACTGGAAGATCTTGTCTCTGTGCATCTTGAGGAAGATGTATCCTGCATCTAGGTGACCCTGTTCTTTGAGCTCCTTGGAGAGATTCAGCAAGGCCTGCCAGTGCTCCGGGTCTATACGGATCTAAGAACATTGAGAGAAGGAGAGAGAAAGAGAGAGGAAAGGGTGTCAATCATAATATTAATAATATTAATAAAAACAGTACTTACAAAGCGCTTACCACCGAAGTCTCTATGCGCTATAACAAACAAAATATGATGATAAACAAATACATATTGAACAAAACAAAAAAAGTGCAAATAAACCATCAAATTACAATACATATATGAAATATACATCAATGTGGACAGAGTAAGTTAATCATCAAAAGCAATTTTGAATAAATGTGTCATAAGATATTAATCAAAGTAGATAAAGGACTCCAGAGCATTAGAAACATTGAGGAGAAATAACATATATGTATAAATCTTCTCCTTTGCAATATTATGATTTTTTTTTTCCTACCCCTACTACCCCGCCTTCCTTCTTTTTCTCTCTGTCTCTCTCTCTCTCATTGGTACCCTATCAATTATTTCTTGCTTTTTCTCTGTCTGCTGTTTCTGTCTACTCGTTCACTTTGTCCACTCTTCCCTCAGTCTATTCTTTTTCCTTTTACCTCTCTCCACCCCTTCTCTCTATATCAATGGTACTATCTATCTATTTTCATCCCTAATCTCTCTATCTCTCCCCTCTCCCCCTCCCATCCCTGTCCCCTCCCAATCCTTCATCAACCCCTCCCCCATCTCTCCGTCTCTCTCCTCTCTCTCCCTCTCTCTCTCTCTCTCTCTCTCTCTCTCTCTCACTCTCTTTCTTTCTCTCTCTCATATGATTAGGCTACACATCATCAATCACATCAGTATATCAGTATAATTGCCTGACGTTCTCAAGAAGACAACTCTCTCACGGCATTTTCTTATGACACCAAATGACCCATGCACTAAATGCTTCAAATCATCAAAATCTCGCTGTAAACCAAGTAACACATCATTCATGAAACGCTTGGCAGATGGTATGCTCTAAATCAAATTAGATGAGCTCATACCCGATTGGCCCTAAACCAAAACATAGAAATATCAGAGCATCATGACTATCTCTTGTGACCACATGAATCAGTATTTACATTGCTGGAGACCATTTCAACTTAAGTTAAAACGCCTTTCCGATGTGTTTAATTCTCAGGAGTCTGTAGCTTGGATTTCAAACGGCAAAAGCAGGGTTCCGATCAACACCAATCAGATTGATATCTTTAGACTCTTTATGCCCTATGTTAATATTTTGAAAATTGGGAGATCACATCTTATATTTTGGGTGCCCAATTGTCCTGGGAACCTGTTTAGTGTTAAGCCCTGGATTAAGGCAGGGCTCTTGACAAACCTTTTCTTCTGGGAGGGGGCGGGGTCGGGATTGAACTTTTGTTTAAATCTCATTACATGAGCCCTATGTTAAGTTTAAATTGTAGGGTCTAGCTATCCTCCACAATTAAAAGGGTACTGGGTCCTGTAAGTATAGAGCCTTGCTTAATGACAGTAAAAAGGGGAAGGGCATTTGCTTTTTTTGTACAGGGAAGGGGAATGTCATTCATATGACCCCCCCCCCCCCCCCCCCCCGCCTAAAAAAAAAAAGATCCTCATAAAAGATCCTCCGGAAGACAGAATTCAGAGAAGCTCCATACTTTGCCCCTTCTTTGCTAATTTTTTTCTGAGGGTCCGGAACAAAACACTGCCTCTCAGCCTATGTTAAATTTTAAACTGGGGCTGCTGGATTCAAATTAATTAGGGGTGTGATTTAAATAAACCTGTCTCGGTTTTGAACCCTGCCTTATCTTATCAATCTGGCATGCCCTAGTACTACCCATAGGTCCCTTCTTCCAAAGACTCCCTCTTCTTATCCTCTTCTCAAGCTAAATTACCCACCTTCAGACTAACAGAATCCATCGTACAGCTATACAAGAATCATGATAGTAGTTAACTTTTTTCCTCGTCTTAAAGTCTATTAATGCAATTTTTTACAGCCAAACACCTGTTTGAGCATCGTTTCGAGTCTGAACGTCGTATTGTACAAAAATCGTCTAACTGGGTGGGGGTTATTGCAAAGCCTACTAATGATTGGACAGCTGCAATGTCAGCGAACGTATTCAAAAGTATGTGATGATTCTTTAAACAGTCGAACCTGTCTATTGAGGCCTCAATAGACAGGTTCGACTGTTTAAAGAATCATCACATACTTGTGAAAGGAGTGTACAGACTAGAAAACAAAATCGTTTAAAGGAACGTTGTATAAAGAAACCCATTTTGAATACGTTCGCTGACATATTGCAGCTGTCCAATCATTAGTAGGCTTTGTAGACAGATGGCCTTTCTAAACAGGTTCTAAAACAGACATTAATCTCTCATGGGAGACAAAATGCATGACCACTATAGACAGGGGGCCTTCATAAAGAGGTGGCTACTAACACAGGTTTGACTGTACAACGTTTCTTTATACAAGTTTTGTATACATTTTTTTAAAAGTCTGATCAGGCAACATGCTACTGCATAAAAGCTGAAATGGGTTACTTGGCAGCAAAGTTGTACCCCTTACTGAGATTCCAGGCAACAGGCGAGCAACGGAGATTCTTAATTCATTAGTGTAATAGAGACTTCCCTATACTATCTAGACTGAACGTTTATAATTAATGTAGCACTTTACCACTACCGGTACATGGATGTTTACATGCACTGCAATTCACCTCATAATTGGGCTCTAAAGTTGATTATTCACTTTGCGATATTTGCTCAAAGTCACTTCATTAGATAAGGCCAATAATAATAAAAATTCTTGGCACGAGTATGAATATCGTATCCAGTGAAAAATACATTGTTTGCTTTATACCAAGGAGGGTCGTTCAGGATTTGCTGTACTGAAAAGTGGGATGACCTCCTAATAATAGTCATGTGTTTTATTAATTTTCTTCAAATCATAGCTTTTTAAAAGTTCACCAGACCTCTTTGGGAGCTTCCCAGAGCTGATTTCTCTACGCTCCAATGTTCCATGTACTACTATGTCATCTCCGATATTATTCAGCTTGAAAAAAACATATTTTTAGGTGAAAAAACATAAAAAACTGCTGTATATACACACTCCCCTCAGCTATGACCTTTCTGATGGCTCCCCCAGAACTTCAAGCTAAACCTTGAAGCATTATTAACTTCAGATGGTACAATGATAAACAGATTCAACTGGCCCTTAATGAAATAACAATTTCGTTTATGAAATACCATTTCAAAGAACTTTTGCAAAATTATAAAACAAACTGATGACCTAGGAATTGTAGAAAATGGAGATAATTGGCACAATTTCAATTTCAAAATGGAAAGATGTAAAGGGTATGGCAGACACAGAGATAAAGAAACAATGGTAATATGTTGTCAGGTAGAATAATAATTTTTTAGAAAGAAAAAACATTCCAACATTGATTAAAGAAGAAAAGTTGGAAGAAGAAGAAGAAGAAGAAGAAGAAGAAGAAGGAGGAGGAGGAGGAGGAGAGGAGGAGGAGGAGAGGAGGAGGAGGGGAGGAGGGGAGGAAGAGGAGGGGAGGAGTATGAGCAGGAAAAGAGAAGGAGGAGTAGGAAGAGAGAAGGAAGAAGGAGGAGGAGGAGGAGGAGAGGAGGAGGAGAGGAGGAGGAGGGGGAGGAGGGGAGGAAGAGGGGAGGAAGAGGGGAGGAAGAGGAGGGGAGGAGTATGAGCAGGAAGAGAGAAGGAAGAGTAGGAAGAGAGAAGGAAGAGGAGGAGAAGAAGGAGGAGCAAAAGGGGAAGGAGGAGAAGAAGAAGGAGGAGGAGGAGGAGGAGGAGGAGGAGGAGGAGGAACAAGAGAAGGAGGAGAAGGAAGAGGAAAAGAACAAGGAAAGCAGAAAGAACCAGAGAGTGGCATAAAGTGAGTAGGGGTAATTGGGTAAAATATGACAGTCAACAGCGAAAACAAGGAAACAACAACTATTTGAAAACAACAATAGACACAACTAAATAGGACACATGGATGCATGCATCAATATTCCCAACGGAATTAAAGAGATTGACTCTTGATTCCTGTTTTCAAGGCATCAAAAGTCATTGGAGTAAACAGTCTTGACATTCTAACATTTCCTCTTCAAGTAAAAGATATGGACATAGAAGTAACAGATCCATGTACAACAAAAGAAAGTATCACAGAAAAAAGTGCATTCAAAGTCAAAGGTGATGAATAGGCATACAATGACACATGCAACTAACATCAAGTGAAGTGGCAGGGGGGGGGGGGTGGGTGCTATTTTTGTAGCTTTTTTTACCACCAGTACATGTACATGTAGGTGGATAAAGTGTGAGGATGAAGAGAACTGCCCAAGAAAAAAAACTTTAAATCCATATTTTCTTTCCTTTTATTTTTCTCTTTCTTCCTCCCCCCCCCCCCCCCAAAAAAAAAAGGTGGAGGCAGAGGGGCTTTTTGAGTAAGGGAGTGTGATTGGACAATTGTCCTGCCCAAACAAAACATGGAGCAACACCTCTCTGTATGTGTTGTGCACTTTGATCATACAATGATGTGCAATTATCAAGCGTTGCTAACAAGATAGTTTCAATTTGGAGTTTTCAAGAAGTCGTAACTCCAAGACTTCCAAGTGCTATTAATTTGTTCCATGAGCATACCTTGTAGAGATGGGATGTAATACAAGAGCATCTATCTCAAAACTACAGGTGAAGTTGTATTCCCAATGCACTGCATGTCTGTCACCAGAATGTCCAAGATTGTTTCTCCAAGCTCACATTCAAAACATTTCCAAGTTGATTTCTGTGTTTATGGTGCGTCTGCATGGTGACAGAATATCAACAAGATCTTGACGGGGTCCGCTGAACTTTTGAATGATCCAATCATGGCCTGGGAAGCATTACAGCACATCACAGCGATACATATGGCAATGGGGGGCTTAATCTATGACAGATCAGCGATACTCAGTATCCCTGAGATAAAGAAATCTCAGACAAGCAAAGAAAATTACAAGATTGTCTCAATTTTAGGTGCCTGTTGAGTATACAAGTACTTGGGCACTTTTTTGTGAGTGATGCATAATTTCATGCATACCAGCTGGGCTCTAGTCTGGGAGGGGGGGGGGGGTTGGAGGGGGTGGGGCCTCAGCTCTATTAATGTTATCAAAGGTACTGTTTTTAGTTATACTGTTTGAAATTTACAATTCAAAATCAAGAATCAAAACGGAGCTCTCTTAAAATTTCCTCTCCTGAATCTTTAGCACATTGAGATACCACATATAAACATCAAAATGCTTAGAGGCAACTTTCATCTATGACAGACTTGTCTCACCTTATCCCTTTATTTACTCAAGTCAAGAGAAAAAATATTATTTTTATCAAACCTGGATGCAAACTTGATGACATTACAGTAGCCCTTATCGTCATGCATGTCTAACTATCTATCTTCCCAGCTGTTTACTTTCCTACATTATACTGACATATCAATCTCCACCTTCTTATAATGGAGACCATTAGATAGGGGGTTAACATTTGATATGTCTGCATCCCTTACTCTGGCCCCATGTATCATAGACGAGACTGTACTTATTTGTTTTCAAATTGGCGAGTGACCCTTTTTGTAAATGTATTCCCTTATTTGAATGAATCCTTAACCACTAAAGATCTAATCCAGTTATGGGTTGAAATCTAAATGAATCTAATAATCTCATAAGTTTTATTATCTGTCTGCTGAGGATCAGAAGAGAGTTGATTTCGTATAAAAAAGAAGGAGTCTTGACCTTTCCAACTTGTGGTCATTCTAATAGACAGACAGCTCATGACACTGACAATATCAGCCTGGTGAACCTTGTAGATCCTCAGGTAACTTTTCATAAAACTTGCAAGACCAACATTGTAGGTCTCGTGGCCTGTCGGTCTTGTGGGTCAACAGTTTTGTGGCCTGTCGGTCTTGTGGGTCAACAGTCTTGAGGCCTGTCGGTCTTGTGGGTCAATAGTCTTGAGGCCTGTCGGTCTTGTGGGTCAACAGTCTTGAGGCCTGTCGGTCTTGTGGGTCAACAGTCTTGTGGCCTGTCGGTCTTGTGGGTCAACAGTCTAGCCGCCTGTCAGTCTGGTGGGTCAACAGTCTTATGGCATGTCGGTCTTGTGGGTCGACAGTCTTGTGGCCTGTCAGTCTCGTGGATCAATAGTCTAGTGGCCTGTCGGTCTTGTGGGTCAACAGTCTTGTGGCCTGTCAGTCTTGTGGGTCAATAGTCCAGTGGCCTGTCAGTCTTGTGGGTCAATAGTCTAGTGGCCTGTCGGTTTTGTGGGTCAACAGTCTTGCAACCTGTCGGTCTTGTGGTTCAACAGTCCAGTGGTCTGTCTGTCTTGTGGGTCAACAGTCTTGTGGTCTGTCGGTCATGTGGGTCAACAGTCTTGTGGTCTGTCGGTCTTGTGGGTCAACAGTCTTGTGCCTGTGGCCTGTCGGTCTTGTTGGTCAACAGTCCAGTGGACTGAAGCCAGTTTTTAACTTTGACCCTTAATGAAGAGTGAATGTTTCAAGAATCTATGAAATATATGCAAGGTTTGATATTAAGTAGAGAAGCTGCATATTTATCAACATTCCTAGAATCTACTTTTGGATGAGATTAGCCGTCTGGAATAAGGAAAAATGTGGCCAGTTTGCAGTAAAGGTTCATATATATTGAAAAGAGATCTGATATTAGTTTTAGCTGATAATTTAAGCAACAAAACACCTTAACATCTTTTTGCCAAGGAAACTTTTAGATGACACCGAGACAGATTTTTTTTGTCGGGCGATGATGAACACTTGTCATCCCTTTTCCGTCAAAATAAGTCAAGCTGAAAGATGGCCATAACGCTTTTTGCCTGGCCCACTGCCAGCCAAGCCGCTTGCTTTGAAGAATGTTTAAAACATATTTTGACGATGGTAATTCACAAAATGGGTCTTGATAAACTACATCCTCATGTACTCCCATCCTTGCAGACTTCCTGGAAAGATATAGACCCCCTAGTCAAATAAGAGAGCTCCAGAACTTTAGATATACATGTATATAGGGGCACTATCTTGACCAAATTTCTCTACTTTTGACCAGCAGTTTTGTGAACATGAACCTTTCGGGGGATTCTTAAAATGATGGCCATGTTTAACAGCGAGACACTTATTACAAAAAATGTGGTGTTGGGTTGGTTGTAATTAAAATACTGGAGCATGAAACTTTCACGAATCTGAAGTACTCGTAATATATGCTAACATTTTAATGGAGGCTAAAGTTTCTGGAAAGTATTCCCCCCCCCCTAAAAAAAATTAATACCACCCCCCCCCCCCCTTTAAAAACCAACTGATCAACAATAAACAAAATACATTTCAAGTATTTTTGGGAGGGGTAAAAGCCAGGAAGGCATCCCCCATGAGCTCCATGACCCCAACCCTGTCTCTCCCACTAGAACATGAAGCCTGTGTTATATTACATATAACAGGGCTTAGGAGTCAACTCTATTTTAATGGTATGAATGAGATACATGTATATACTCTGTCTTTGCCTTCCAAAAACTATGATTTCTTTTGGGGAATTCATAAAGGCATTTATTTTTTGCATTTAAAATGTTTTTTGTAAAACTTTTTACGTTTCCTCACAACAAATTGGAAGTCATCTGATTACTAATATATTTACTGGTACACACTACAGAGTGTCAGCTTCATGCATATCATTAACAAATGAAGAGTTCGCTTTCACCAACAAAAAAACGTTTACATAGATCTGCATCTAAAAATGAGAAATTAAAAAACTTCACGATCCCAAACTATTTTACATTTAATTAGTTACAGACTTACAGTGCATTTCCTCTATCCTCATTTTGTATAAAGATAATCTTTAAATCCAATTAAAATTTTGCTTTCGTGAAAAAAGAGTTGACACATATTCAAACTAGTGCTGTAGTCAAACGTTTAACCGTCCGGTATCCGACCGCCCATGGCGGATTCCGTTTTCAATTGGACGGTTTCGTTTACCCCGTTTTTTTTTTTTTTTTTTTTTTAATTTTTTTTTTTTTTTTTTTTTTTTTTTAATATTTTTTTTTTTTAAAGTTTCGATTTATGCCCCTACACCTGGCACTATGCCTGGCAATGTCTCCCAGCTCAGTAATCTGTGTGTTGACTCACCACTCTGAAACTAGAACAACACTCCAATTTGTCTGTCATCTTGGTTTGAAAGTAATCTTTGTAATAGATCTCAATATGTAATTTATAATAATAATTCATCCAACTTGAACACATGGCCTACCACAAGGTTCTATCCTAGGTCCTCTACTGTTTTTACTTTACATTAATGATCTTACACATTCCTCTAAAATCGACATTGTTACTATTATTTATGACAAGTTCACAAGCACAAATGAAATTCCTTCCCGCTTTTTCACACGGACCTGGCTTGCTGCCGACAGAGTCGGTGAAGAAAAAAAAAATTAAAAAAAAAACTTTTAAAAAAATTTAAAAAAAAAAAAAAAAAAAAAAAAAAAAAAAAAATCGTTTTTTTTTTTTTTTTTTTTTTTTTTTTATAAATAAATCGTTTAACCGAAAACCGTCCGGTTTTGACTGGCGGTTAAACGGAATTGGAGATATCCGTGATGTTACAGCACTAATTCAAACTATTTTTCCAAGCGGGCCTCATATTATGTTCTAAAAATATGAAGCTAAAATTATCAACTAAACATGTGACATTCATGTTAAGTGAAGATAAATCTTAAAGGAACTGCTCTTCAAAGAGTATAATATGAGTGCAGGTCCCTCAGGGAGGTCATATAATACATATATATGAGGCTACCCTGGGTAAACAAGACATATTGTTATGATTATTATCATCATAGTATGGGAACCAGCCTACATGTACGTGTAACTTGTTTGAAATAATCAAATATGAAAGAATAACTATTGAACATGAAAATATATACTTTTTCATACAGTTTACTTAATATTACATTAAAAAATTGAAATAAATTATTTGAATTGTATAACTACTTAGCAGCAAAAGGATCTTTCAAAATGAATCAATTTTGGACTAAGAATAAAATTCAGGAGTCCATAGAGTGCAACTCAAAACTTCCCATTCTTGATGCAACACCCAATCCTGATTCCCAACAAGGGAGCAAATGAAGAAAACAAAGTGCACTGTGGCATGACATAGCACAAATACACATATTACTTGAGAAATGAACTAGACTGAAATGAAAGATATCAACCTTGAAACGTAAATGTGATATCAAATTCTCATTGCACTTTCTAAATCTCCCATTCTTCCGCAGATCTTCGCAAAGCTTTAAAGGTCATCTCAACCTTGCAAGCGAGTTAAATGTAGCTTACAGGCGCAGACTCTAGTCAGTTGTTCGTAACAGTGTCTGCAGTGTGAGACTATACCAACTGCAGTTCTACTGATGTATCTTAAAGGTATTACAGGTATGTCCCATTTGCAGGTCCAAAAAATGAAAATGTTAAATTTCAAATTTCAATTTCAATAGCAAATATGCATGAGATGTATGGTGGATTAATTTTATGTGAGATCTATTCTTAATTTATACGACCCCTAAGAATGTATACATGCTCTGCATGAAATGTATCGAGTACAGTCCCAACAGAAAAGTTACTTAGTAGAAACCATGAAATTGAATCATTTTTCAATGCATAAAAATGGGAGAGTTATCCCAACTAAACTGAGGTCGAATGATTTATTTTAACAATCAGAGAATTTTATAAATGGTGATCTCATCTTAGTATCTAACCTTTCAAAACTCTCTTATAATCAGCCCTATTTGATTCCGCCCCCCCCCCTCCCAACTTCACAATTGGTTTGTATGATTTCTCTGCTCTCCTTCAAAGCAATCAGCCCTATTTGATTCCGCCCCCCCCCTCCCAACTTCACAATTGGTTTGTATGATTTCTCTGCTCTCCTTCAAAGCAATCAGCCCTATTTGATTCCGCCCCCCCCCAACTTCACAATTGGTTTGTATGATTTCTCTGCTCTCCTTCAAAGCAATCAGCCCTATTTGATTCCGCCCCCCCCCCTCCCAACTTCACAATTGGTTTGTATGATTTCTCTGCTCTCCTTCAAAGCAATCAGCCCTATTTGATTCCGCCCCCCCCCCCAACTTCACAATTGGTTTGTATGATTTCTCTGCTCTCCTTCAAAGCAATCAGCCCTATTTGATTTCGCCCCCCCCCCCCCAACTTCACAATTGGTTTGTATGATTTCTCTGCTCTCCTTCAAAGCAATCAGCCCTATTTGATTCCGCCCCCCCCCCAAACTTCACAATTGGTTTGTATGATTTCTCTGCTCTCCTTCAAAGCAATCAGCCCTATTTGATTCCGCCCCCCCCCCCACCCCAACTTCACAATTGGTTTGTATGATTTCTCTGCTCTCCTTCAAAGCAATCAGCCCTATTTGATTCCGCCCCCCCCCTCCCAACTTCACAATTGGTTTGTATGATTTCTCTGCTCTCCTTCAAAGCAATCAGCCCTATTTGATTCCGCCCCCCCCCCCCCAACTTCACAATTGGTTTGTATGATTTCTCTGCTCTCCTTCAAAGCAATCAGCCCTATTTGATTCCGCCCCCCCCCCCCTCCCAACTTCACAATTGGTTTGTATGATTTCTCTGCTCTCCTTCAAAGCAATCAGCCCTATTTGATTCCGCCCCCCCCCCCCCAACTTCACAATTGGTTTGTATGATTTCTCTGCTCTCCTTCAAAGCAATCAGCCCTATTTGATTTCGCCCCCCCCCCCCCCAACTTCACAATTGGTTTGTATGATTTCTCTGCTCTCCTTCAAAGTAACCAGCCCTATTTGATTCCGCCCCCCCCCCCCCAACTTCACAATTGGTTTGTATGATTTCTCTGCTCTCCTTCAAAGTAACCAGCCCTATTTGATTCCGCCCCCCCCCCCCCCCCAACTTCACAATTGGTTTGTATGATTTCTCTGCTCTCCTTCAAAGTAACCAACTGTCGGGGTCGGATTGCCCTTTAATCATTAAAGAGGGGAGAGTGGTTATGTTCGATGACTCACTTTGATTGGGTCCAGTCCAACGCTCTCCCTCAAGGACGCTCTCTAGGCGTGTCTGCACTATCTCGAGATTGCCAAATATCCAGCTATTTGAATTATCCCGATCACAAACTATCCAGCTTATTTGCGTTTTCATTAGACCGAAGTAGCAAATTAGCTGGATAGTTGGTCGGGATAATATCCCAAGATATCTTGGTCTAGTTTGCGGTTTTCCGTGTTTACTAGTTGTACTAGCGCGGCGCTGAGCCTCAAGGTCAGTGCGCTGAGCGGTATAGATCGCATACTGTGCGAGGAAAACCGGAAATCGTTGTGCATGATGGGATCGGGATATTTGACTCCGTACTTCGGTCTAATGAAGACGGTCGCAAACTATCCCGCTGGTTGGGAAATAGTGGGATATTTTGCAAACTAGACCGAGATATCTTGGGATATTATCCCGACCAACTATCCAGCTAATTTGCTACTTCGGTCTAATGAAGACGCAAATAGCTGGATAGTTTGCGATCGGGATAGTTCAAATAGCTGGATATTTGGCAATCTCGAGATAGTGAAGACGGGCCTACTCAGACTTGTTTTGATTCATCTCACCCTAACAAACCAGAGGATGTTAACCAATGAGTAGGGAATGGCCTCCCAACTTATAGACAGATCACTTGAATAAGCTCGGCTTATCACCGTACTTCGGTGGCAGAAGGCAGCAGGTCACTGAATCATCATTTTGAAAGTGGCCGGTCCATCGTCATAATTGTTTTGATTAATAATGCAAACTCGAGGGACGTTAATCAATCAGTACGGAATGGCCTCCCAACTTATAGACAGATCACTTGAATAAGCTCGGCTTAACACCTTACTTTTGTGGGAAAAGGGTGCATGTCACTGAATCATCATTTTGAAAGTGGCCGGTCCATCGTCATAATTGTTTGGATTAATAATGCAAACTCGAGGGACGTCAACCAATTAGTATGGATTGGTCGCCCAACTCTTAGAAAGATCACTTGAATAAGCTCGGCTTAACACCTTACTTTGGTGGGAAAAGGGTGCATGTCACTGAATCATCATTTTTAAAGAGGCCTGTCCTTTGTCACGATTGTTTTAAATTTAATTGATAATGCAAACCTGAAGGATATTAACTAATGAGTATGGAATGACTTAACAATAACAGTGTACCGGTACTTTGGTGGCAGAATTAGGCAGCATGTCATTAAAATCTTAATTTTGAGACAACTCTGTTCTCAGAATTTAGTATATCAGGGGTGATAGTGAGCACTGAGAAAAAAGAGGTTTCCCCCCCCCCCCCCCCCACCACCATCCTCTTGTGTAAAAAAAAAAGGAATCCAGGGGGAAAATGGCATCTAAGAACATTCCCCCTTTTGTGTAAGAAAATTGGGATAAAATAGGGGTAATTGAAAATCGGGAAGAAAAAAAAAATGGGAAAAAAATTAATCGGGGGGGGGGGGGGGGAGAAGAAAAAAAGAAGAAAAATAGAAGAAAAGAAGAAGAAAAAATCAGGAAAAAATAACAAAATCAGAAAACCGATTTAAATCTGGTAATTATCAGGCCTGGGGGGTGTTTCACAAAGATTTTAAGTCGAACTTAACTCTAAGTTGAACTTAAATATTATGGAGAGCCATTTGTAGCCTTATAATGAAATACATTCAAAAGCAAACTTCAAGTATTTTAGACTTTTCATAAATTCCACATCAAGAACATGAAATCTCGCAAGATAACAGAAAATATGAATGATTTGAATCAACATTCTATGCCTTTTAAAATATTTTTTACAAAATAGTTTCAATGATGCTAACGGCTTTCCATAATGGTTAAGTCCAACTTAGAGTTAAGTTCGACTTAGAACCTTTGTGAAACACCCCCCTGGTATATATTGCAAACTAAAGGTGTGGAATGGATGTGGAATGGATAGAACGATCACTCTGAATACAAACAGGATACAATCAGCTAAAAGTACAATATTAGTGGAAAAGGGCAGCATCTCACTTGGCTGATTATTTAGGGACTGTATGGCTATTCAAATTGTTCAGGAACTTGAGTAGATAAGGCATTTTTATGAGCTCTCAAACAAGTTCAATTTGGGCTTGATTGGAAAGTTCTTTAAAAACTCTACAATTAATGTACGTGTAACAACTTTTTTTCACGGCTTACTGCATCCCTGTGTTGTTTGAGAAATACATGTTAACATTGAATCCAAAGACTTTGGTACATGTAAATGTACCCTAAATGAAATATGTAAGTTACCAAAAAAAAAATATTTCATCATTTTCTGTCACTTACCCCTTTCTCCCACCAAAATAGCCACACAATGGTTCTCAATTATAATATATTTAGCTGGATTTAGAAAATCAATTATATTTTAGATCACGATTTCCTCGAAAAATTGCAGCCATAAGTGATTAGTGGGCAGTGCCCAGCAAACACAGAACGTTTTCAGAACGTTTTCAAAACGTTTTTTTTAGGTCCTGTACGTCTTCGTCCTAAATGAACGTTTTAAAAACGTTTATATAACATTAAAGTTTGGACTTCTCATTTACGTCAAAGTTTAGGTTTTTGAGAACGTTTAAAAAACGTTTGTTGGACGTTACAAAATTAAACGTTTGGTATAGGACGTTTACAGAACGTTTGATATAGGACGTTTACAGAACGTTTTATATAGGACGTTTACAAAACGTTTGTGGACGTTACAAAATAAACGTTTTGTACATAACGTTTACAGAACGTTTTATATACGTCCAATTCAATAAATCAACTAAGATTTTTTTTTAAACAAATACCAGAATTAAGCATCATATTTTTTCTACGTCCAACTACTAAGGATAAATAAAAACAAATGAAAACAGATCACTAAAATACTGTAGGCGATTTCTTGAATTGAAATGAAAACGAGATTTGTTTGTTTTATCATATAAATGCATACACAATTCATAAACAAAAATACACAAGCAAAACATATTTTTATACATTTTACATACTCAATTTTATTACCGGTAATTTCAAATCATTTATCTTACATCTTTACACAACAACAAACGAGGCCGCCGCCGCCGAGGATTGATCGATGACGTCAGCGCTAGCCGTGCCCGGCTGCGTTATTGCCCGGCTAGCTCGCTAGCCGGCCATGTGCGTGAAAATTACATTGAGAATTTTCCCATTGAATACCGTGTGTGCCTTTGCAAGAGCTATCAAGAAATCCTGAACTATCTACCTAATTTGTGAGACTGCAACACCAATGTAAGTGATATTTTACCATTTTGATATCTGTTAGGTGTTTAAATGTTGTTTGAGTGAATTCGAGACGTGTAAAATGTGGGAAAACATTTAAATGAGTATCGGCTTGTGTCGTGACATGTCTGCATGTAACTCCGGGAAGCTCCAACACCGGCGCGCCGGTGTTGGAGCTTCCCGGAGTTAGTCTGCATGCTGCATTCATGCATTAGCGATAATAACGTGCATGAAAATTTACTTTTAACCAACCTGTGAGTGTGAATGCAATGTGATACATGCCAAACAAAAAGGCGTATGTTAACCAGACGCGTTACTGTTATTGTTGATTGTTGTATGATTGAATCCAGAATGATGTGAATTAACCCAACTTTCACCTAACACTAACAGTAACACATTAATACATGTCATGTAGCAGAAAGAGTTACTTAAAATCACTGAAAGAATTTGAATTTATTTCTGATATGGTAAAGGTCTACATATGTACATTGTAACTGTAAGTTAGTCTAGTAGATCTATGACCGAGTGACTTAAAGTCTTCAGTGAAGATGGCCATGTGTTTCGGACTCCCCACACGTATCCGCACCGCTGGTATTAGATTGCGCGTGGCCATTTTGCCCACTAAATTTCACATTTCCAAACGTGAATACAGCCACACATTTGCACGGGAGTCAAAATTAGGGGGGGGGGGGGGTCTGCCTATCATTTGATAGGCAGACCCCCTTTTTTGTTTGTTCATTTGAAAGGGGGCTGGGGCGCAAGCTGGGGCTTGTTTAATAGAATTATCAAATAAAAAAATAATTAAATAAATAAAAGAATAAATAAAAAGGGAGAGGGGGGCTTGCCCCACGACCCCCCCCCCCCCTGCAGGGTCCGCTTATGTCCGTGTTATATAGAATTATCAAATTAAAAAAAAAAAAATAATAATAATAATAGGGGGAGGGGGCTTGCGCCCCAGCCCCCTATCAAATGAACAAAAAAAAAGGGGGGGGTGGTCTGCCTATGTCCGTGTTTAATTGAAATTGAACAAGAAAACAAAATAAGAAAAACAAAATAAAGACTTTAGAAAAAATGTTTAAGTGGATTTTTTTTTTTTTTTTACCCTTTCATCCAATTTTGATGAAATTTTTAGTGTTCTTGTTAAATTTTACTCTACTTTACATAACATCCCAATTTCAGCCTGGAGTACCACTTTAAGTGCTAACTTAACCCTAATAGCACCTGGGGGGGGCCATAATGGCCCCCCCCCCCCCCCCCTCGAGATTGTTCGCGACCATTCCGCCGCGCAATTTTTTTTGACCGCGCTGCTCGCTGACTTTTTACTTTCAAGTCTTGCGCATCTTTTGCCACCATTTTCGCGAAAATCACGAATACCGTTATGATGCTGCACGGCCTTTTATACACGCTCGTCCAAACGAAAATGGCTCAAAAACGTGATTTTGTGTACAAACTCAATGCAAATTGAGTTTTCTCACCTTATTCATAAAGATATGATTATTTTCACTTTCTTTGGCTGAAATTAATTTATTATAGCACAATTATGCTTCAAAATAGTTCTATGATAAATTTTACGAAAAAAACACAACAAAAACAAAGGTGGTAGCAAGGTCTGAAATACCCCGGTGCTATTAGGGTTAAGAGAGTTTTCTGAATACCACCCCTGCTGATATACACAACGAATCACCAGCATAAAGAATTTTGTTAGCATTTTTGGCCTGGACATTGTCAATCTCTAGGTGTGCATCAACATACGCTACTTGTATGAGTACAGTAGACCACTGCCTTTGTTGTCGAGTGCTGCGCTGCAATTGAATTTATATGCTAGAAGGATGCTAGATGATGTTTTAACCCTAATAGCACCTGGGGGAGGGAGGGGGGGGGCATAATGTACCAATTCATCAAAATTGAAAATTAACATGTTGAACTCAAAATGAATTCATAAAGCTTGAACATTTTTCAAAAATTCTTTTCTTGCTTGATATTTTTCTAATGTATGTGATGTTTTTCCAGATATGGAGTGTGACCCTGAGCCACTTCGCAGAAGCCCGAGAAAGGCAGATAAGTCGAAGACTAAGGAACTTCCTCTCCCCAAATTGTCATCAACATCCATGATGGCCAGATTTGTCCCCTTAAGCCCGACGGGCCCAATCCAGAGGGGATCATCTCCATCTACAACTATATTCCCCTCTCCTTCGACTTCTCGCCAAAGCCAGCCACCGACACCAAAAGCTAGAACCTTGGACAGTAAGTATTTACGTAGAGAATTTCACAAACAAAATATCTCTTTTCAAGAACTTAATAGTATGTTTCATAGGAGGTCAATTGATTAGATTTTGGAGTACAGCATATTTAAACTACAAACAAAATTTACTATTTTTTACCAAGATGCTACACTGATATAAGAGAGAGAGGTTGTCAATATAAATACAACATCAAAAGTAAGTTCCCCCCTAAAGAGCCCCATCAAATCTTCCAGTGGAAAAATCAAGAAAAAAAACGTAATTTTTTGTTCATGTTGTGATCATTCAGCCGTTAAGTCACGGATGTCACTAATTTTCGAGAATCTGCTTCCTAACAACCCTAGCTATATCCAATGCTTGGTTTCAACTTGAATAATTTGTTATACTCGAAGATTTGATGGGGTTCTTTAGGGGGAAACTTTCTTTTGATGTGTTTAATTTTGATTTATTTTTATCAAAAAAGCAGGGGTATATTTTTCTGCAAAATTGCTTTCAGATTCTTTCTGTATGTGTTGCATTGTCTGATGCTTTGTACAAGTATTGTCATTGCAGCTTGGTGATGTATTCCTGAAATGCGATAGTTGAAAAGCTGTCGTACATATCAGTCACACTAAAATTACATACTCTTCTTAGCTACCAAAATGACCTAATTTGTTAATGTATTTTTTTTTACTCCTTTTGTTTTCCTAGACAATTTTCAACAGCAGGTACTTCAAAAACTTCAGAAGCTGGAAGATGTCCAGGCCCAGATAGTGGAGACGCTGGCAAACCTGGTTGCCAAATCATCAGTGAGTTTACGGGCAGGTCCTGCCGACCTGCAGGAGCCCTTTGCGGAACCGCTCAAGACAGGGAGTGAATTCGACTTGCTCGAAATGAGACTCGTAGAGTCTGATTTTAAGAAGAGAATGGTAAGTTTAAAAATACTTGCATACTAATTTGGCATTATTTGATCATCCATTCAAATGACTTTGTTTTTCCTTTTTGTACAGGTTTAATTATCTAAACCTGAAATATCCTGAGTTTCTGATTTATACATGCCTTGATTACTTTATAGCCATGTTTAAAAAAAAAGTGAAAGCCTGTGAATTTTGCAAATGATAAATTAATATTTACCGCATCAGGGTGAAGGTTTTAGCGGAGAAACATTCATAATAATGTCTGGAAATGAGACGGTTGGCTCCTATTTATGTGAGAATCTACGGCATTGTAATTGATAATGGTACTTTTAATTTCAGATCAACTACCTGAGTCTAGTCGGCGGGGGCAATATTGCCCAAACAAGTCGGCGTATCATGAAAAAGCTGGGGTCAAATAATCTTTGGTCAGATTTCAACGTGAATGGGAGGAAGGGGAAGCGTGGTCTGAAGTCAACAAGATTTGTTCCCGTCATTGTCAGTAAGTAATCAATTAGTTTATGATTAGCCACTTTCAATTTTATTTTATATGTTTCTGGATTCACCCGATGAGTTACAATGATTGGTGATCAATTGGACATTGATGGTCTCTAGCAACCTTGCTGCCTTTGAAGTCGCATAATAGCATTGTTTTCTGTTTGTAAGGTAGCTGTTGAATTTGGCCTCTAAGGAGTAGTTATGTTTTATGCCCATCTGAACAAGGAATTACTTATGTGAGAGTGTGCAGATGTGTATCCATGTATTTCTTCATACAAAAATGCCCATTTTTGCAAAACAAAAAAAAGGGGTGGGCCATAACATGGGAACCGACATACCATTTTCCCCTAATACATTTGAGAGGAGTGTAATGATATTGATTGTCCGAATTGCCATGGAATGACCCATTTGTCATTTAAGGTGTGTAATCTGTATCGTCTTATTTTAATGTGTCATCAAAAATAATTTTAATATAATGATCCATGGCGTCTGCACTTACGTCTTTCAGGAGCCTGCATGAAGACCGACCAGGGCGCCAAAGAGATGCAGATTGAAGAAGTCGTAGGGGACTTTCTCAAGCGAACCCCATTTCTTCCAGGAGGAAAGAAATGGAAGGTAAATTCCTTTTACTTTTGTTTGTGTTTTTATTTTTTATTTTTTATTTTTTTCTCTTTATATTATGTGGATTTCTATCAAAATACAAAAATATGTTGCAAGAGAATATCAGATCAATTTACTATTTCAAAGTGCATTCAGCCTTTTTTGACCAATTTTTGTTTGGACATTAAAAAAATGTGTATTTCAAAGTTATCTTTTGATTGAATGAGTGAAAATTCTGGTGTTACGTGTATGTTCCCTTTTAAAGGGATAGACCCAATATCTGTAAAACAATATTGTACATGAAGCACATCATTAGTCCAGTTTTGCCCTTGTTGATAGGGGTGGCCGGATTCACCTCACTGCCACCCTAGCTTATCCAGACGTCAGTTTTTAGGCATTGGTCTCGAGACTTAATATTTTGTGGACAGGCAATAATATTTACTTATGTGCAGCCTCTTCAGATATAATTTTGGTTCATAATTTACATTATGCCAGTTTGTCACCAAATGAGCTTGTATAGGCGCTGTTTTTAGGGAGGGGGAACATCATGCCCCCTAGTTTTTTTATGGTTTAGTTGAAATGAACATTTAATTTATAAATAAAGGTTGTTTGCTCTGATTTGCAGAAACCTGATACCGATGGGGCTAGAGTTCCAGCTGTCGCTGCCGAAGATGTTGCCAAAGATGTTGCTGCTGTTGCAGATGCCACTGAAGACGAGGAGGAGGGTGTCATGGAGAATTAAAAAGGATAAACGCTGATGACATCTGTTCTCGATTCGCTATGTAGTTACATACTGGCTTCTGATAAAACTCATTTATAGAACAAATCTGGACATAACTACAAAATCTTTGGTGGATCAAAAGGACAATATATTAAATGGTATTTGAGACATATACAGTTCTCATAAAGGTTTTACCGGAGGTCAATCACACCAATTATGCCAAGTTTTCTTTGTCATTTAGTTGGTACATGTTTTCAGTATGAATTAACAACATCTTTCAGGAATCAAAGAGGAAATTACAGGTTCTATAAATCACTCAAGTTACTTTTGTTGAGTGTGCTGTAACCAAAAATGCTACATATGTGCTGCCAAATTCTTAACACTAGATATATTTATAGTCTTGCCTTTTCTCTAAATAGCCCGGTAGATTTGAGTTTTCATACTTGCCAGTTATATGACATATTTTCAACTTGTATCTCATTAATGTAAATAACTATGTGTTGATTATGATGGATTTTGTTTTTCATGGAAGATGAAAGTTCTAATGCTGGCTTCTGATAAAACTCGTTTATAGCACAAATCTGGACCCGACTACAAACCTGTGTGGGATCAAGAGGACGATATAGTAAATGGTAAAACTATACAGTTCTCGTTAAGGTTTTACCAGAGGTCAATCACACCAATTATGCCAAGTTTTCTTTGTCATTTAGTTGGTACATGTTTTCAGTACAAATTAACAACATATTTCAGGAATCAAAGAGGAAATTACGGGTTCCGTAAATCACTTGAGTTACTTTTGTTGAGTATGCTGTAACCAAAAATGCTATGCGTGTGCTGCCAAATTCATGACACTAGATATATTTATAGTCTTGCCTTTCCTATGTATAGATTGGTAAATTTAAGTTTTCATACTTGCCAGTTATATGACATATCTTCAAATTGTATCTCATTAATGTAAATAATTATGTGTTGATTGTTACTATGTTATATGATGGATTTTGTATTTCATGGAAGATGAAAGTTCTAATGCTGGCTTCTGATAAAACTCGTTTATAGCACAAATCTGGACCTGACTACAACATCTGTTGGGGATCAAAAGGACAATATAGTAAATGGTAATACTATACAGTTCTCGTTAAGGTTTTACCAGAGGTCAATCACACCAATTATGCCCAGTTTTTTTTGTCATTTAGTTGGTACATGTTTTCGGTACGAATTAACAACATCTTTTCAGGAATCAAAGAAATTACGGGTTCTATAAATCACTCAAGTTACTTTTGTTGAGTATGCTGTAACCAAAAATGCAATATGTGTGCTGCCAATTTTTTTACACTAGATATATTCATAGACTTGCCTTTTTTATTAATAGATTGGTAATATTGAGTATTCATACTTGCCACTTACTATAATGACATATCGTCATCTTGTACATTTTTTTCTTGTAAATAACCATTGTATCTGTGGTTTCAAATGGACCATCCCAACCAAATTTCTGTTGGCTGTTTATAATCTTATTTAAGTCTATTTTACGCCAATTTTTCAACCGTATTTCTCTAGATTTTCTCCTTGTGATATCACTTGTCTATCACCAGCCTGAAATAGACGTCTATTGGATGTTCGTATACCACATGGTGTTATGAAAACTTTCAGTTGTGAATACTTTATCACCACGGAAACCTACAGAGAACATTGTATCTTTTTATAAGTAACCTTGAAATACATGTACTATTATTACCAAGTCTTTGAACATTTATTTATGTTTGATAATAAAATCCTGAAATCGATCAAATGTGTGACCCAGTATTTATTTCATATACCATTTGTATTTGTTGAACATTCTTAACACTTTTGCAGGACGTTCTTAAATGTTTGTTGCGCATTCTTTCAACGCCCGAGACATTTTCAGACATTCTATAAAGGTTTTCTGAACAATCTCCTAAAACGTTTTATGAACGTTTTAGACGTGTTTTAAAAGGTTTTTTAAACGTTCTTAAAACGTTTGTAGACCATTTGGACGTTTAGAAAACGTTCTATAAACGTTCCAGACGTGTTTTAAAAGGTTTTTCTAAACGTTTGTAGAACATTTGGACGTTTAGAAAACGTTTTATAAACGTTCCAGACGTGTTTTAAAAGGTTTTCTAGACGTTCTTAAAACGTTTGTAGAACATTTGGACGTTTAGAAAACGTGTTATAAACGTTCCAGACGTGTTTTAAAAGGTTTTCTAGACGTTCTTAAAACGTTTGTAGTGCATTTTAACGTTTTAAAAACGTTTTAAGAACGTTCCAAACGTTTTTAACAACGTCAACAATATATTTAGAACGTTTTCAAAAGGTTTTTGGACTTTTCGAATGTCTGAAAGGTTTTTAAAGGTTTTTTTTTGGTTCTTTTAACGTTTAAAACACGTTTTTAAAACGTCCAATAATACGTTTTAAATACGTCGAAAACCTACCACATTTTGACGTCCAAAAAACGTTTTTACAAAACGTCCAAAAACAAACTTGGAACGTTTTTAGAACGTTCAGAAAACGTCCAATTGTTAGTTGGGTGACTAAAGGAAGGAAGTGGAAAATGAATGGTGTCACAAATTATCTGGTCAATTGCTTTGATGAATACATCACTGTTACTGGAAGAAGGGCATAAAGACAATTTGGTCAAAACTCTATTTTGGGGCCTATACGTGACAACTGTCTGCTAAGTTTAGTAAAATTTGATGATACAACTGCAAAGTTATTGCCCAAAATGATGATTTTACTATGCATTATGTAACAGCCCGTTTAATGCATGCAGTACATTGCACGCATTAATGAAAGAATAGTAAAATACTATAATGTATTGTATGACTGTTAAACAATTTAGGTGATGTAAAGACTAAAATATCGTTTGTAGAAGCAGTCAGAGAAAGCTACTAAAAATTATTAACTGATATCCTAATCCTGATTCTAAAGCCCTTCTGCAACTTTGGAAACAACTCAAACAAGATAATATTCAACCAATGTGGAAAGATCCTAGCTCTATAGACACAACTTTGAGATCTCTTCTTCCTGTTATGTCCCTTTGAAACATGTCTTTGTGCCAAACCAACCAAACCGAAAGTTGGGGGTGAATAATGATAGATTGTACTATTAAAAGACCTATTACAGTTAGCATCTCTACAATAAAGAGTAATACCCCAGTCACAGCAGGCACTGATCCAGGATTTCTTAGGGGGCCCATTTCCAAAAAAAAGGGGAAAATTAACGTGTTTTTACACATTTTTTTCACAGGGGGGGGGGGGGGTGGGTGGGGCCTGGGCCCTCCTGAATCCTCCACTGGTGTGATGTCAGTCTGGCAGTGTGACTAAAACAGTTCACATCTAACATATCCATACCCTAGCTTACCAAGTTTTTTAATTTCCTAAGTATGTGAAAAATGTATGTTTCTTGTAAATGTGACTTACATTGTACATCTAAAAGTATTCAATAAAGGCCCTAATGCAACCAGTCCACCTTTCATTCTTGAGTTGTGAAAAAACACATTAAGAACAAAAAACATCAATTTTACAAGAGGTATGAATAATTGGGTCATTAACTGTAAGTCTCAATGCCTGATGGTAACATTTATGTACATGTATGTAGTAAGTGAGACTGTGCACATTTCCCTCCCTATTTCACACCAAAAATATCATCATTGCCATAAATATTGTAGTAAAATAACCTGGCTTCCATGCTATCCAATTAAATGTGGGAGAAGACTCAGTACCTTATCATTTGGAGAGCTTCACAATTATACACATGACCAACAAAAGTTGAACTTAGGCAACCTTTAAGCAATCATCGATAGTTGATGGCAATTAACCCAAACAAAATAGTAAAAGGAGAGTCCGGGACAGTAATGTAGGAGGGGGCATAGAGAGAGAACAGATCTATGTAACATGTGAAAGGTATACAACACACGTTATTCAGTGGCCCTGATATCTCACCCATGCCCTATTCACACATGAAACTGCCGCAGAAAGAAGGGAAAAAAAGTTTTACAAATAAATGGCAAATGGGGTAGAGAAAAGTAGCTGTGTGCAACCAAGGCCACAAGTAACAATAATCGACTTATATGCATGTTGTAAGGTATGGATATTAGAAAAATGAAGCGCTCTCTCAGGGATACGCTCAGCTCTCTGTCTTAGCCTGCAAACCCATTCTGTCGGACCCATTGGTCGAAACTGAACATTCACCAAATGACGACTTTAAAGATGAAAATAATGATCACATTTGATTGATATATTTTTTTTATACACATCTGTAATGAGAAACTCAAATATGATTCTATTTTTCTGCAGTTGGGTTTTTCCACTTTTAAAGTAAAAAATTGCATTGCTGTGTCATGTGTGAAGGAGGTTTCACAGGTCATCTGTAAGTTAGTCTCCCTCTGTGACTTTGAATGACATCATTAGCACAGCTGTATTAATAATCAGGAGCTAAACAACATCATCAAACACGCCTCCACACAAAAATGATGATGGGATTACAATGTTCACACAAGTAAATACAATCACACATCACGCCTGGATACGTCAAAACCAGAGAGTCCTGAAATGCGTTCAATCTCTGAAGACCACCCAGTAATGTTCACAGAGTCATCCCTCAAATGACCCGTTTCGGAAAACACTTTAATTAAAAGCATACTGAACTGGCTGTTGATTTCAGGTGGACAAAGAAAATTACCATTACGAAAAGCTCTCGTTAAAACTATACCCCACCACTATAGCACAGCAGTCAATGTAATCTGGTGGGGTAGCACTACCCCAGTTTCGTTTCTCTCGTTAAAACTTTGAGAGAGCTACTACTATTACACAGGCACCAATGGGAATCTGATGGGGTCTCACTACCCCATTTTCAATTCTCTCGTTAAAAACTTGGACAGAGCCTTGAGGCTCTGAGTGAGAGATTAAGATATTGGATTGCAGCTGGACTCTTCATCATCTTACGTAATACTAGTGTAAACAAACTCTTACTGGGGTCTGCCTGAAAGGAAATGAAAAGTAGGAAATAAGTATTTTACTTGTTTAAAGATATTTTCATGTCCTAAAGTCACTAATAATTTAGATGAAGACCAAAATGAAAGTTTGAATGAAGCAAAATGACCCATAATTGGCGATATAACAACAATTTTAACTCTGGCAGCGAACCCCTGCATGTGTTTCTTTCTCCCTTCTCCCTTCCTTTACCCTTGTATCATGCTTATCTCTCTCTCGCTATCACCTCATCAAGGTCTCGGTGGGGGTGGATTACAGCGCTAGTGTTTACTTAGGGCTTATCACAATCTCAGCTCTAGTACAAGTAGAATAGTGAAAGTCAAACGAGTTTTCGTCATGATACAGAAGGCTGGTACTATCACTACCTCTTACAGCCTTTTTTGCAGGCAGGCAGTGAAAACCGCATGCAAAAGGCATTGGGTCGTTTCATAGACTCCATATTTTTGGTGATATTTGTTGAAAAATTCTACTTGTACAGGTTCATTTATGGACTAAGAATAACCAGTATATTTTTATTTTACTCCAAAAGAAAGAAGTACATGTAAAAACCTTGTGTAATTTGTTTTGTTCCCACAGAAGGCTTTTAATGCCTACAGATAATAAAAAAAATTAAAGAAAACATTTTATATTACTCTACGCAGTTAATTTCTGTAATATTGTTGATAAAAATTAGAGGCAAAGTGGGCTTATATGTGCAAGACTACAAGGAAATTATCAGTATTATAATATGTGACCATTTGAGGAGGCAAAAGCATTTCAAGGGGAAGTCCGCCCTGATATTAAGTTGGTTTTAATAGAAGCAGAAAAATGAGAGAAACAGGTCAGTGAAAGTTTGAGCGATTTTTCTAATTTATCTGCTTCCATTAAAACCAACTTAATATCAGGATTGACTTTTTCTTTGAGCCACGCCTTTGAAAACTTTGTTTCTCTATGAGTTAACCTTGTGTTAATGTCTTTAAAATAACTTGAATTTCCAACAAAACTATGCTTTCTATTTTTATCAATGAACCTCACAAGAGGTCAGTCATACAGTTATTTCTAATCCTCAAAGCAATTGATCAACAGTTTTAATCTAATCTGAAAACTATTTCACTGCGGTTTATACAAACGGAGCCCCACATGAAGATGACTTTCCCATACATTGGGACTACCCACTGGTCATGGTATGACCATCATACTCATATTGCGTTCTGCCCAAATATTTCACCTTGAATCCCACAAAGAGGAAAAGCATCCTCTAAAAACATTATCTTTAAAATCTATAGACTGAAAATAATTCCTGCATTGTACATAGGAATACCATACAATATTTACAACCTATTGTGGTAGGAATATAGATTAATAGTTAAAATTTTCCATGCACTTTTTACTCTGTGAACAAGTTCAGTTCTTATCTGCATGCTCAATGATTTTTATCTCAATAAACCAATACGGTACAAAACAATATAATTTGTGTAAACTTACATTTATTATGTAAATGTCTAACAGAGAGACAACAATAAAGTCTAGACTTAATTGTTCTCTTTTTATCATCAATGATAAGAAATAATCGGTGCATATTTTGAAACTGCCTTATTTTATGTGAAACTTTTCTCTCTAAATTAACTAAATAAATGTAAAATGAATAGATTTATAAAATTATCGGAACATATTTTACTTTTCATACAACAAAGACTGAAAATCATATTTGTTTGATCATACACACATCGTCAATAAGCATTAGGTCAACAAATTGCAATACAGAGGAGGCGCGATAGCTCAGTCGGTAGAGCAGTGGTCTCGTAATCCGGTGACCCGGGTTCGAAACCAAGGCGATGCGCTAGTGCCCTTTGGTAAGGCATTAATCCTCATTACCAGGTCCCTCAGAGAGGACCTAAAGCCGTCGGCAGTCTGGTAACTTACTTACAAGCATTTATGCTTTCTTAGCAGTCAGGTAAAATAACCAACCAACCAACTTCATGGAGTTCGCTAGTAAAAAGTAATCAAAAGTAGTACAACAAACTGATGGTTCCCTTCCATTCTTCACAGGAGAGTAAATCAAATCAGTTTCACAATGCAAGAGGGCAGCAGACATGTTTCAAATTTAGTCTACATCCACTGCAACGCAGCATTCAATGTATACTTTGAAGTTCGAACTTTCTCCACCATCTTACCACTATTTGTGTGATGCCATTAACAGCAATAGCAAATGTAGTACTCATTTACCCCCCCCCCCCCCCCCTTTGCCTAATGAAGAGGGGAAGAGAGAAGAATTTAGGAAAGAAGGTGCAGACGATATAACTAAATCATACCACACCCTCCCCATCCCATAGCCTTGTAATCTCACATGCCATTCACTTTGAAAGAAGTGCCAACCCCCCCCCCCCCCCCCCATGACACCAGTTTCCCCTGAGGAGGAGGAGGAGAAGGCGAAGGATATAGAGGAGGAGGATTTTCATGTTGTCATGTCAAGAACAACCTTTCCTTAAACTGGGGGGTGTTTCATAAAGCTGTTCGTAAAGTTACGCATGACTTTACGAATAACTTATATATGAAAAGCCAAATGGGATGCTAAATCATTTTTTAACTGCATCAACTAAAGTTGAACTGTGCAGATGTAGATTAACATTCTTATTATAACAAACATTTTTAATGCAAAGTATATTTTTTGCCATAATTTAATTGAGATTATTCAAAATATAGTCAAACTTTGTGAAAACATCAGGAAAGACTTTGGGCATCCTATCTGGCACTTCATATTCAAGTCGTTCTCAAAGTCATGCGTAACTTTACGAACAGCTTTATGAAACACCCCCCAGTATGCATAAAATTTGAATATATATTTTGTGAGTGCAACTGACCTTGAGCTTGGGTGAGCAGGGCTGGGTGTGATACAATGCATATAACATATACATGGCACATATCCTAGTCTGTAGATCATGTGGGGATACCAGAGACGACACAGTCAGGGCATACGCTTCTGATGTGAACTAATGAGAGAGAGATAGAAGAGAGCAGAGAAAGTTAGGTTGATTCCACCTAAAAAAAAGACATTTTAATAATAATAATAATGTCTTGTTTACCCACGGTCTTAATACTTTTCTCCCTGAGGGCCCTGCAATCAAATTATTACCCCAGATTCAGTCGAGCTACCACGTTAAGGCGCTCAAGCATTCAAGGAGCTTCTTCCTACCAGGTACCCATTTACCACACTTGGGTGGAGAGTGGCAAATGTAGATTTTCTTGCCAAAGGACATTGGTGCTGCAGCAGGACTTGGACAATGAACCATGTGATTCACAGTCCAACAACAAATCCACTAGACCACGACAACCTTTTTTCAATATACCAAATCCTGGGGGGTGTTTCACAAAGATCCTAAGTTGAACTTATCTCTAAAGTTGGACTTACAAATTATGGAAAGCCATTAGCATCTTAGAAAATATTTTGTAAAAGTTATTTTTAAAGGCGTAAAAGTTATTTTTAAAGGCGTAAAAGTTATTTTTAAAGGCATAAAATGTTGATTCATTTAATTCGCATCTTCTATTATCAAGGAAATTTCATGTTCTTGGTGTGGAATTTATGAAAAGTCTAAATTACTTGAATGTTTGCTTTTGAATATATTTCATTATAAGGCTTTACAAATGGCTCTCCATAATATTTAAGTCCAACTTAGAGTTTAGTACGACTTAGAATCTTTGTGAAACACCCCCCAGGTATGTTTAAAAGATTGGTGAAGTTACTTTGTGATATCCAATACCTACTATGGTATGAAATGTTAGTGGAAAGTGGACAAATTGTCTGTACAAGGATTTTTTTTGTATTAATAGAATGGCCACTTCCACTGTTCAATATCAAATCATTATCATTTGAACTTTAACGTACATGTGTACCTTATATAATTCAACGCTACTTGATAATTCATGAACTCTTGTGGGGAAAAAAATACAACATAATTTCATGTGGGGAAAAAAATACAACATAATTTCATGTCAAATAAAAAATAAATGATAGCTGTTGAAATTGATCACACACTGATCATCTTTGTTTTTAGAAAACTTACCGTTCGTAGGAGCTGGTCACTCTTTATGCCACTGTAATTGTAAATAAAGAAGGAAAATGGAATGATAATTGAAAAAAATGTGTAGTATATTTTATTAGTATTCAATCGGATCTCTAGTTTAATCGTCATCACAGAGCTCTTTTTTTTCTTCTTGTATATCTTCATTGGATAAAACTAAAGCTTGCTAAGTTTGAAAACTTCCATCTGATTTTTGTATATTCACACCAAGACATTACAAACAGCATATATATAAACATGTTAATATTATCCTGACATTGCTCTGGTCATATCTATAGACACATCAAAAGTACAAATCAGTGCTGATGGTGACACTATTTGGGACAGAGTTTCATTTAAATAAAAGTTGCCAATTAAAAATAATCTCATGATACTAATTGTGGAGCTGGTGATGCAGTCTGGTGGTGCATTCAACCGTCTCTCAATCCAAGAGAGAAAGAGTTCAAATCCCAGCTCAGCACTAATGTCCTTTGGCAAGACATTAATTCACATTCATCACTCTCCACCCAGGTGTAAATGGGTAGGTCTACCTGGCAATAGCAGGGGTAATAATGGCAGGATCGAGGCTGATGAGGGAAACAAAATTCCTATTATCATGTTTCCAGTGTTTTCTTCTTCCGAATCTGAATGAACTTACTAAAAGATGAGGGGGAAATTGAGCGCCCTCCAAATCTTGGTAAACTCCTCATAGCGTACGCTCTCCGTTGCAATGAACCTGATGATGAGTCCCTTGAGGTCTGTCTGTAGGCCATCGAACAGGGCCTCGTGAGGTTTCTTGGGAACTCGTCCCATCTTCACGTCTCCTTAGTTACAGCCTATTCCTGCACATACCAAAAAAAAAAAAAAGTGATAGCATGGGAGTGTTTCACAAAGATTAAGATTGACTTTAAGTTGGACTTAAAGATAACCCTGTAAACGATCATCGGATCGGACGGCGATACCGATCCGATCAGGGGTGATCAGCGATTCTGATCCGATTGCCGATCAATTAAAATGATCAGAAAAAATTGGCAGATTTTTTTTTTTTTATGACGAAAATTTTCAAGTTTTTGGCTATCAAATGCTCAAAAAAAATTCATGGCTGGGATTATTTTGTCTTTTGGAGTTTTTGTAGACCATGTTTGTTGATATGTGGTGCCTTTTCATGACTTTGAAATTAATAATATTGGTCTAAGAGCAGAGGCAAAACATGCGGGCCGTCGTCTGGGATTATAATGCATACCTACATTATAATTCAAGATGGTAGGGGCAAATATTTAAAAAAATTGAATTATCACAACTTTTGGGCCGAAATGGTAAGCTCCGGGGTGGTTCAGCATTTTGGAGGTAAATATTATATTTTTTAAATAAGCTAGTTTCCCCACAATGAATGTACATACATGCCATTAGATGGATCCTGACCCCCATATCCCTTTGAAAGTGGCGTAGGGGCAAATATTGTAAAAAATTGAATTATTACAACTTTTGGGCCGAAATGGTAAGGGCCGGAGTGGTCCAGCAATTTGGAGGAAAAAATAGAAATTTCTAAATAGGCTAGTTTCCCAAAAATGAATGTACATACATGCCATTAGATGGATCTTGACCCCCATATCCCTTTGAAAAGGGCGAAGGGGCAAATATTGTAAAAAATTGAATTATCACAACTTTCGGGCCGAAATTGTAAGGGCCGGGGTGGTTCAGCATTTTGGAGGAAAATATTATATTTTTTAAATAAGCTAGTTTCCCCACAATGAATGTACATACATGCCATTAGATGGATCCTGACCCCCCATATCCCTTTGAAAGTGGCGTAGGGGCAAACATTGTACAAATTTGAATCATCACAACTTTTGGGCCAAAATGGTAAGGGCCGGGGTGGTTGAGCATTTTGGAGGAAAATATTATATTTTTTTATTAGGCTAGTTTCCCCACAATGAATGTACATACATGCCATTAGATGGATCCTGACCCCCATATTCCTTTGAAAGTGGCGTAGGGGCAAACATTGTAAAAAAATTGAATTATCACAACTTTCGGGCCGAAATGGAAAGGGCCAGGATGGTTCAGCATTTTGGAGGAAAATATTAAATTTTTTGAATAGGCTAGTTTCCCCACAATGAATGTACATACATGCCATTAGATGGATCTTGACCCCCATATCCCTTTGAAAAGGGCGTAGGGGCAAATATTGTAAAAAATTGAATTATCACAACTTTTGGGCCGAAATGGTAAGCTCCGGGGTGGTTCAGCATTTTGGAGGTAAATATTATATTTTTTAAATAAGCTAGTTTCCCCACAATGAATGTACATACATGCCATTAGATGGATCCTGACCCCCCATATCCCTTTGAAAGTGGCGTAGGGGCAAATATTGTAAAAAATTGAATTATTACAACTTTTGGGCCGAAATGGTAAGGGCCGGAGTGGTCCAGCAATTTGGAGGAAAAAATAGAAATTTCTAAATAGGCTAGTTTCCCAAAAATGAATGTACATACATGCCATTAGATGGATCTTGACCCCCATATCCCTTTGAAAAGGGCGAAGGGGCAAATATTGTAAAAAATTGAATTATCACAACTTTCGGGCCGAAATTGTAAGGGCCGGGGTGGTTCAGCATTTTGGAGGAAAATATTATATTTTTTGTATAGGCTAAATTCCCCACAATAAATGTACATACATGCCATTAGATGGATCTTGACCCCCATATCCCTTTGAAAAGGGCATAGGGGCAAATATTGTAAAAATTTAAATTATCACATCTTTCGGGCCGAAATGGTAAGGGCCGGGGTGGTTCAGCATTTTGGAGGAAAATATTATATTTTTTGAATAGGCTAGTTTCCCCACAATGAATGTACATACATGCCATTAGATGGATCTTGACCGCCATATCCCTTTGAAAGTGGCGTAGGGGCCAATATTGTGATAATTTGAATAAACACCAATTTCAGGCCGAAATGGCAAGGGCCGGAGTGGTCCAGCATTTTGGAGGAAAAAATAGACATTTCTAAATAGGCTTCTTTCCCCCACAATGAATATCCTTACATGCCATTAGATGGATCCTGACCCCCATATCCCTTTGAAAAGGGAGTAGGGGCAAATATTGTAAAAATTTGAATTATCACAACTTTCGGGCCGAAATTGTAAGGGCCGGGGTGGTTCAGCATTTTGGAGGAAAATATTATATTTTTTGAATAGGCTAGTTTCCCCACAATGAATGTACATACATGCCATTAGATGGATCCTGACCCCCATATCCCTTTGAAAGTGGCGTAGGGGCAAATATTGTGATAATTTGAATAAACACCAATTTCAGGCCGAAATGGCAAGGGCCGGAGTGGTCCAGCATTTTGGAGGAAAAAATAGAAATTTTTAAATAGGCTTCTTTGCCCCACAGAGAATATCCTTACATGCCGTTAGATGGATCCTGACCCCCATATCCCTTTGAAAATGGAGAAGGGGCAAATATTGTAAAAATCTGAATTATCACAACTTTCGGGTCGAAATTGTAAGGGCCGGGGTGGTTCAGCATTTTGGAGGAAAATATTATATTTTTTGATTAGGCTAGTTTCCCCACAATGAATGTACATACATGCCATTAGATGGATCCTGACCCCCATATTCCTTTGAAAGTGGCGTAGGGGCAAATATTTAAAAAAATTGAATTATCACAACTTTTGGGCCGAAATGGTAAGCTCCGGGGTGGTTCAGCATTTTGGAGGTAAATATTATATTTTTTAAATAAGCTAGTTTCTCCACAATGAATGTACATACATGCCATTAGACGGATCCTGACCCCCCATATCCCTTTGAAAGTGGCGTAGGGGCAAACATTGTACAAATTTGAATCATCACTACTTTTGGGCCGAAATGGTAAGGGCCGGGGTGGTTGAGCATTTTGGAGGAAAATATTATATTTTTTTATTAGGCTAGTTTCCCCACAATGAATGTACATACATGCCATTAGATGGATCCTGACCCCCATATTCCTTTGAAAGTGGCGTAGGGGCAAATATTGTAAAAAATTGAATTATCACAACTTTCGGGCTGAAATTGAAAGGGCCGGGATGATTCAGCATTTTGGAGGAAAAAGTTATATTTTTTGAATAGGCTAGTGTCCTCACAATGAATGTACATACATGCCATTAGATGGATCTTGACCCCCATATCCCTTTGAAAAGGGCGTAGGGGCAAATATTGTAAAAAATTGAATTATCACAACTTTTGGGCCGAAATTGTAAGGGCCGGGGTGGTTCAGCATTTTGGAGGAAAATATTATATTTTTTTATTAGGCTAGTTTTCCCACAATGAATGTACACGTTTGTCACGTTTGTGGGATGGTATAGGCAATCGTTCAGTCTCTATAACCGGAGGTCTAATGGAGCCAGACGTAGTCTCAGTGGAACAACCGACGATTATACAGTGCGTCCCAGAAAAAACGAAACCGAGAAGTATCGATGTTCTATCATAACTTAATCACAACTATAATTAATGAATGATACATATTTGGAAAGCTTAGAATCTCCTCTTTCATGTGATGCTACTCAGATAATGCATATTTCACGCATGAGTGATTAAAAGCAATTTGAAGGAAGGAAACCAAAAAGACATTTGGCGGGCGGTATCTGAATTTCGAAGAAAAATTCACATTTCTAGAAAGTTGAGTTTCTGCCTTTTCATATGACACCTCAATCAGGAAAAATGAGCGAGGAATGACAAAGTTCTGTTTGTTTAAAGTCGTGCTTGCATTTCCATAATTTTATTAAACGAATTCGTTTTCACTGGCTGCCTGCCGTATCAATAAACGAAATTAACAAAAGACTTAACTCCGTTTCGTTGACAATCAGCCGTAGATGAGAGTCTTCATGCATGGCTGATTGTCAACGAAACGGAGTTAAGTCTTTTGTCAAATCTGCTTTTTGCTACGGCAGGCACCCAATGAAAACGAATTCGTTTGTTAAAATTATGAAAATGTAAGGGCTACTTTAAACAAACAGAACTTTGTTATTCCTGGCTCAATTTTCTTGATTGAGGTATCATATGAAAGAGCAGAAAATAAACTTTCTAGAAATATGAATTTTTCTTCGAAATTCAGATACCGCCCGCCAAATGTCTTTTTGGTTTCCTTCCTTCAAATTGCTTTTAATCACTCATGCGTGAAATATGCATTATCTGAGTAGAATCAACTGAAAGAGGAGACTCTAAGCTTTCCAAATATGTATCATTCATTAATTATAGTTGTGATTAAGTTATGATAAAACATCGATACTTCTCGGTTTCGTTTTTTCTGGGACGCACTGTAGAGACTGAAGCTTTCGGTCTACATTGGTCTCTGAATTATGATCTTTAGATAGATCTAATATTTTTTCCTTCAATAATGAACCATCAAAAAATGTAAATTCTGTAGATTTTTTACCATGATTTGTACTTCCCTTGAGAGACCAATGCCAGTAAATGGTGAGAGCAAACAGTGGCATGAACGACCTGCCATAGTTAAGTCCAACTTCAAGTCAATCTTAGTCTTTGTGAAACACCCCCCATACATTGAAAAGGTAATGTAGCAACATCGTATATTGAACAAATTTTAGACAGCAGGGCCCCCGTCTTATAAAGAATTGCTATTGGTCCGAATCAATCGTAAGTTTGCAGTCACCTATCTCTTATGTACATAGTTGCAATTGTTTAGAAGACAGGGTCCTGGCCATACGGTAGAGAGGTAGGGTCGGCTCTCTAGAGCCGACCCTACCCAAATAAGAGGCTTAACGAACGAAAGAGACAGAAAATTTGGTCTACAGCTACAGGTGCTCCCCATTTTAAATACAATGACATTTGCATTACCATCAATTTCATAACCATTGGGATCATTGACCTTGTCTTAATAGTGCAGATTCAGACAGGGTTTTGCAAGGTTGGGGACAGCCGGTGTGACCGCGTAGAATGTTACCCCGCACCGATCGTCCGCCTATTAGAGATCGATCGAGAGCGGGCGATCGGTGCGGATTTTATCCGCGCAGAATGTCCGTGTCGGACATTCCGTGCGCGCCTCAAATGTCCGACGGACAATCTGTGCGGAAGAGGTCTCGCACCAATAGTCCGCCTGCCGCACCGAATGTCCGTACTCTAGTCCACACGTATACATATTCAATACAAGTATAAATATACTTAATGAATGAAACGACTGGATAACCCATATTCAGCTTTGCCAGCTAGCTAGGGATGACACTACAGGTCTTCCCGGCGCAGATCAAAGGGGGGGGGGGGGGGGTGGGGAGGGCCTTGACCCCCCAACCGCCAACAAACAATGAAGAGAGAGAGAGAGAGAAGGTAAAGCGGAGAGTAAGGGAAAGGAAGAAGAGGAAGAAGAAAATAAAAGGGGGGAACAAAGGAGATCGGGGGCAAAAGGCCTTCGCCACCCCCCCCCCCCCCTCAGCAAAAGAGAGAGAGAGAGGGAGAGAGAGAGAGAAGGAAGTAGAAGAAGAAAAAGGGGAAAGAAGAAGATCGGGGGTGGCAAAAGGGCTTTGCCTCCCAGGCTGTTGCCCCCCCCCCCCCCCCCCCAGCAAAAAGAAAGAGAGAAGGAAGAGAAGGGAAAGAAAAAAGGGAAAAGAGGAGATAAAGGGAAAAAAAGAAAAGAAGGGGGATATCAGTTGCAGTTTTCCCGCCAACAAGTTGGGGATCGGGGGGGGGGGGAGGGCAAATGGCCCTTGTCTCCTCCCCCCCCCCCCCTTCTACAGCAAACTTAAAAAGAGAGAGAAAAGAAGAGAAGGGGAAGGGAAAGAAAAGAAAGGTACGGAGATCAATTGTGATTTTTCCCACCAACGCGGTGTGGATCGGGGGCGAAAGGCCTTTGCCTGCCCTCCCCTGGCCCCTCAGCAAACAAAAAGAGAGAGAGAGAGAAGGAAGGAAAAGAAGGGAAAGGGAAAGAAGAGAGAAGAGGAAAGGAAGAAGAAAAGAAAAAGGGGTCCGACAGGGTCTTGGCGCCCATGCTGTTGCCTCCCCCCCCCCCCCCCCCCCCCCGCAAAACAAGAGAGAAGGAAGGAAAGAGAAAGAAACAAAAGAAGAAAAGAAAAGAAGGGATATCAGTTGCAATTTTCCTGCAAACAAGATGTGGATCGCGGAGAAAGGCCTTTGCCTCTGCCCCCCTCCCCTCTCCCCGACCACCCCATCCCCTCCCCGCCAAAAAAAAGAGAGAAAGAATGGAAAGGGAAAGAGAGCCAAAATGGAACACAAAAGAGGAAGAAGAAAAGAAAAGGGTGAAAAGAGGCAGAGATCAGTAAGTGTTGCGATTAATCTCACCAACATCGTGTGGATCGGGGGGAGAGGGCGAAAGGCCCCTGCCTCCCTCAGCAAACTGAAATGAGAGAGAGAGAGATCGAAGTAAGGGAAGGAAAGGGGGGAAAAAGAGGAAGAAGAAAGGTAAGGGAGATCAGTTGCAATTTGTCCCGATTTGTATCCCTACCGACATAAAAAAAAATCCCACCGGCTTCAACCTCACACCCCCCCCCCCCCTCCTTTAGCGACGCCCCTGAATGTAGGGTGGCCTGAGCGGGTAGGCACAGGGCGTGGTTCTAAACTTACAGAGACACTTCGATAAAGACACCCTTATTTCATGATTGCGTGTGTTGAACTGCCCTGGGCTTTACAACTTTAAACCTCCAGGGTTTATTTTGCATATACCGTGTGTCTCAAAAAAAACGTAACACTTTTGAAATGGTTGCCAAATTGAGCATATATAATTTTATGAAAAAATGTTGATATGTATGGAAAGCTAAAGGACCAACCTTTCATATGATATGAAAAAATTGAAAAAAAAATCATGCTTCGATGAACAGTGTTCACTTAAGTTAGAGGTATGAAAATGGGCCTGCGCAGGATTTTTCCTTCCAATTTTGGACAGGTAAGTTACTTTTAGCATACAAAATAAGTTTGATATGAGATATTCATGATCGATGGATTAAGAGTTAAAAGGATGTTTTGAATACCAGTCCTTTCTCTCTGTCATTTATCAATCCCCAAACACCACCCCTGCCACACACACACACACACACACACACCAACTTCCACTCCCATCTTATTGTATCATTGATCTGGTAGATGTGAACAGGATGAAGGAAGAATGGGAAAATGTTAAATTGAAATACCGTATTCAAAATCATAATTGACATTATGCAACCCACTCTCCTCCCCCCCACAACCTTTTCCCATCCCATCACCTACCCCTTGCCTTTTCTTTATCAGTTTTCTTCCGTAAGTTTGGTGGATCATCAATCACATTTTATTCAGGTTTTATGAATGACCCAAACATGTAATAGCTAAGTACATCATTCATTATGCATTGAAAATACCAGAATTCGAGGTATTCAAAATATCCTTTTGATTCAAAATATCCTTTTGATCCATCGATCATGAATATCTCATATCGACCTTATTTTGTAAGTTACAAGTAATTTACCTGTCCAAAATTGGAAGGAAAAATCCTGCGCAGGCCCATTTTCATACCTCTAACTTAAGTGAACACTGTCCATCGAAGCATGATTTTTTTTTAATTTTTTCATATCATATGAAAGGTTGGTCCTTTAGCTTTCCATACATATAGACATTTTTTCATAAAATTATATATGCTCAATTTGGCAACCATTTCAAAAGTGTTACGTTTTTTTTGAGACACACGGTATAGGTATTTACATGTTCATTTATATAATAAAAGGAAATAATGAATATTCAAATATCATATACTCTCTTTAAAAAAAAGAGTGAATTTTCACTCTATTTTCACTTTCTTGGGAGTGACGTCCGTGATCACTTGTTTAGGAGTGAAAATCGATTGATTTTAGAGTGCTCTCTAAGAAAAAAGAGTGAATGTTCACTCTATTTTCACTCCATTTTCACTCTCCAGAGGAGTGACGTCCGTGATTTTGAAAATTCACTCTTTTTTTTAAAGAGAGTAGGTAGCAAATAAAGGATGACTAACAGAGGAATGACAACAAACAGATAGGAGAGGATGATCAAGCATAATGATGTGCACCAATCTATAAATGTGAATTACTAAGTAGCCTGTTCACACTACAGCTCTACAGTAACAAAGCATTTGTAGCCTTAATGTTAAGCAGTTGAAGAAATTAATAAAAGTAGGCCTACTTGAAGAAATCGTTGAATTGTAAGATATTCAGTTTATTTTTATTAAGTAAGACAAAGTACTAGGTGTTAAAATAACACACATTTAACACCTTTGGAAAAAATAATACCCCAGGAACGTGAAAAACAAAACTTTTATTGTAATGCCTATAATCGGACATAATTAAAAACTGAAATGTGGCACCACCCAAAAAATATAATTCTGAGATCCTCCTTTGTCTTTAATTTGCACCTGGAAATAAATTCTTTGTTCCTCGTCTATCTCATCGCGGCGAAAAAATTCAGACTTTTCTTCTTTTGAGGTGCACATGCAGCCTCAGACAAACCGGGCCCGGCCGATTTTTTTTTTTTTTTTTTTTTTTTGGGGGGGGGGGGGGGGGGGGGGCTCAATGATATTTGAGCCCCCCAATATATATATATATATATATATTTTTTTTGGGGGGGGGGGGGGGAGGGGGGGCTGTGCGCCGCCAAGCACCCCCCGGTTCCTAAGCCTATGTACAGGTTAATGAAGTCTACTTTTTGAAACTTAAAGGGATTGGGTGACTTTGTCTCAGGTTCTGAAACAAAATCCTGGAATGATAGTTAGGGCTAGTTCTGATCGGAAAACGACCCAAATATCGGAGTATGGCTAGCTGCCCCAGGGCCTTGTCCTATATACGGATCAGGGAAAAAAATACTTTAAAAAATTTCGGGGGCTACTTTTATGACTTTCGGGGGCTCTTTTTGGCATTTCGGGGGCTGATTCACCTTGAGCCCCCGTGTATTTTCCCCCTGATACGGATAAGTGAGCGCCTTGATTGGTCCACTTCTAACTCGTGTTTTTTTAGCCCTTCTTTCTTTCCTTTTTCCTTTCCTTTCTTTTTCTTTCCTTTCCTTTCTTTTTTTTTCAAAGAGGGGGGGGGGGGCGGGTCCGTCGCCCCCCGTATGTCCGCGCCTGAGTGACACCCACATAAACTAACCTTATTTATTACCGAACAAAAATAAAGAAGGTGCCCCTCGACACCATAGGTCTACGTAATCAGCCAGTTGCTACCCCCCCCCCCCCCCACCAAAATAAACTTTAAAAGTGATTTTTTTTGTTGTTCTAATTTGATACCAGTGATTTACAGATGCTGCTGAACGGCCTAATTTTTCGGGATTTTTCCACACTTTTTAGTAAATTATACTTTGTATGCGTTTGTGGGAGAATGACAAATATTAAAATTTACAGTCAGGCAAGAAATGTGCTTATTTACTATTTAGAGGCCTACTACTTTTATGACCTCCCACACACACACTTTTGAAAAAGTATATTAAAGAGAATTAAATAGAAAAAATAGAAAAGTAAGTATGCTCATGTGACCGTAATTAGATGCCCATACCCCTGAGCTTCCGGGGGCTCTGCCCCTTGGACCCCACCTTGGGACCTAAGGCTGGCCCTGGATGCTAATCTGACCTTAATTTTAATGCCTAAAACCCCTGCGCTTCCGGGGACTTCCGCCCCTTGGACCATACGCCAATTAGTGACCTGCCAGTGTCATGAATAAGGTATAAAATATGCTCATCTGACCGTAATTAAATGCCCCTACCCCCTGAGCATCCGCCAATTTGTGCTACGCTCTACTTTATCTTAAATACTCTAGCCTCCCCCACTCACTTTCAACCCTATTTTTAATCACTTTCATTTCCCATTTAACTCCTTCATTAAACCTCGAAACGCCGCCAAATACTTGGAGCGGGGCCTGTATCACGAGTATATACTACTACTAGTAGTGAGTTGGTTGATGTACGAAGCCACGTACAAAAGTATCATCGATTACAACAGTTGTTGGGCCGATATCACGAGTATGCCTTCATAAAATAAAGGTTTTAAAGAAAATATTCACTTCTACTTTCAAAAGGACTGGCCCATTTGCTTTAAAAAAATTGTAGAGTTATTATAATGTAGTTTCTAGAAAAAATGTCAACCACATGATTTACAATGAGTCTAAATACATTGATTTGCCGAGTTGCTTCCTTTTATCAAATATACACGTAAAACAATCATGAACAATGGGGGGACAAAATATGCGGATAGCAAACCGCACGGATCGTCCCTCGGACGATCCGTGCGAGTCACGGACGATACATGCGAGCAGAAAACCCGCATATTATGTCCGACGGACAAACGAAACTGGTAGGACAAACGGCGCGGTCACACCGGCCGCAGCCCGCGCCCGGAGGCGCGTTTCCGTTTTACACCCTGCCCTAGGCTTTTCTCCAATAAAATTTTACAAACCGACTGGTATTCGGAGTCTAGTCGTCCACATCTTGCCTCGGCGCTCTGCACACCACCAGAACTCTGAAAACGTCACGTAGCGCTAGCTAACTCTCTATACTAGTTGATCTTCCTAGTCGTATCATTTATTTTTATCCATTAATACGCAATACTCTAAGAGCGTGAGGATGCGTGATCAGCTCGCAAAATTTAGCCCAGCGATAACAAAACAATAATATATCGGGAAAACCGTCTTGAACAAGAAGACCCTCGCATCCCCAATTGAAATTGTACATAAGCTTTGGCTTCGCTATTCTTGACGTCGATATAAACAAACTTAGACTTCGGATACAGCATGTTTCGTGTAATTTCTTGCCGAAAAGCCTAGGGCAGGGTGTAAAACGGAAACGCGCCGCCCGGAGAGGTACGCCAACTGGCCAGCAGCGGCGGCGGCCACGCCAGTGGCAGGGCCGTGTCGAACACGAAAGTGAGACCGCGCGACCGAAAGACATCAAAACTGTCAAATACTTGATGAAACTATACATTACGGACACAATCAAAATTAAAAACTCTTCACAATGGTAGGAATACTCATTACATTGACAAAATATGTAAAAGGGAAGTAACAAACTTAGAATACTCACGAAATAAATGTGTCAATTTGTTCCCATAATAACCTACAAAAGATTACACGATTGGGACTGAATGGACGATTTTAATACGCGCTTCACATATGGAAGGCCAAATGAGGCAAAACTTATTGAAACTTATTGAAACTTATGCAGTCATTGACGGCGCGCCATTCGGCGGTTTCTAAGTTCAAGTGATGGTGATGGTGGTTATTTTATGGGTGTCGATCCCGGGGGGGGGGGGGTATATCCCCCCTAATATTTCAGGTGGGGGGTGGCCTGTACAGTCACCCCCCCCCCCCCAATAATTCACCATCAAAAAAAAAAAAAGATTAATGAGCCCGATGAGAGTAGTTAATGGTTATTACTCGCAAAATGACCATCAATATACACATTTTGCTATCTCATTTTCATAATACATACATATATGAATATAAAACGAAGTAAATGAGACAACCGTATATGAGACAAGAATAAATTGAATTCTCACTCATACGGCTTCATCAGGAATTGATGAATTAATTCTTCAATCAACAGCATCATAGAAATGCAGTGCGCCAAATGCAAAGCCTCAGCGTTAAAAAGCAACGAACTAAATGTTAAGCGCGGAGCGCAAAAGTTCAAAAAAGAAGTAGAGATTGGGCGAGAGAGATAATGAGAGAGAGAGAGAGAGAGAGAGAGAGAGAGAGAGAGAGAGAGAGAGGGAGGGAGGATACAGGCTCGTAGCCAGGGGGCGGTGGGGGCGGTCGCCCCCCCCCCCCCCCAAAAAAAAAAGAGAGAGAAAGAAGAAAGGAAGAGGACGTAGGAAGAAAAAGGATTAAGAGTCGAGAACGGTACAACGAATCGTCTTCTTTCTCTAATAATTAAATGGAACGTCAAAGCTTCCGCGCTTCGCGCGGGAGGGGTGGGGGAGACTGAATTCAGACAAGGATTAAGAGTCGAGAGTGGTACAAAAAATCGTCTTCTTTCTTTAATAATTTAATGAAACGTCAGAGCTTCCGCGCTACGCGTGGAGGTAAGGGAACTTATTCAAACAAGGATTAAGAGTCGAGAACGGTACAACGAATCGTCTTCTTTGTCTAATAATTTAATGAAACGTCAAAAGAAACTGAATTTAGACAAGGTTTAAGAGTCGAGAACGGTACAACGAATCGTCTTCTTTCTCTAATAATTTAATGAAACGTCAAAGCTTCCACGCTTCGCGCGTGAGGGGAGGGGGGACTCCCCCTCCCTGCACCCACCCCCACCCCCCCCCCCCCCCACCCCCATAGGGAGCGCGCTTTGCGTGCTCACTGCCGCTTCCCCTAAAATAAAATCCTGGCTACGCGCTAGAGAGGATAATAACCGAGGTAGCAAACCCATGTGGGACCTACATGGGTCCCATATTCTCCGAAATGTTATCTTTATTGAAGGTGACTTGAAAAAGTTAATAGCTTGGAAGGGAGGGGGTGCAACCTGCCAAACAATTATACCTCTTGGTTGCTTTGATCCATTGCCGAAAATATTTTGGCACCTTTCACCCCCCCCCCCCCAACCACGGATACAAATCGACACCCATGCTTGTAGGTAAGCAACCAGACGGCCGACGGCTTTAGGTCCTCTCCGAGGGACCTGGCAATGAGGATCAATGCCTTACCAAAGGGCACTAGCGCATCGACTTGGTTTCGAACCCGGGTCACCGGATTACGAGACCACTAGTGAGCACTAATTTTGTTTGGGGGGCCGGGGGGGGCATCGGAAATTTAAAAAATTGCAACCCCCCCCCCCCCCTTGAGCGCCAGGGGGGGGGGGGGGGCGGGCCATCTCCAAAAAAAGGTAAAATTAACGTGTTTGTACGCGTTTTTTTCCCAGGGGGGGGGCGGACACCGCCCCCCCCCCCCTCCCCTGGATCCGCCACTGACCCCTTGAACTTTTTATTTAACGTAAGACATTTTATCCTCACGTTTTTATAGCAATTCGATATCAACAATATCTTACAGTGAGAATAAAGAACGCCAACATTCATTTCCCGTGCATTCAGTTTGAAGGCCATGTAACATGGATTTTTTAGTTCCTCGTGCTGATTTTTCGAAAATGAGGAGGAGCTAGGTTTCAGGTTATTTGATATCTAATTTTTTTTTGTAGAGCCATTGGGTTAGTTTTTTTTTAAATTCAAATTTCATTTTTAAATAGGCTGAAGAACAAAGTGAAGTTGCATTATTTTGTAACTTCATTGTTTCTAATTACGTTCTCGCATTGTTTTACCAAAATAATTGAGGCGGCCGCAGAAAAGGTTGGAGGAGGGGACGAGAAACTAGAATTTAATGTTATATGGCCTGGGGGTGTTTCACAAAGATTCTAATTGGAACTTAACTCTAAGTTGAACTTAAAAGTTATGGAAAGCCATTTGTAGCCTTGAAATAAAATTTATTCAAAAGCGAAAAATCAAGTATTTTAGACTTTCCATAAATTCCACATCAAGAACATGAAATCTCCTATAATAATAGAAAATACGAATGATTTAAATCAACATTTTATGCCTTTTAAAATAACTTTTACAAAATATTTTCAAGGATGCTAATGGCTTTCCATAACTTTTAAGTCCAACTTAGAGATAAGTTCGACTTAGGATCTTTGTGAAACACCTCCCTGATCATACATTGTTGCTTTGAGACAGGAAAGAAACGTGTAAAAAGCTGATATGATAAGGAGCCATGGAAAGGAAATCAATTATGTGCAATCTCCTCTCGAAAAGTGTAATGCCTGTATGTGGGTACAACCGTATCACAACCAAACTTCCTTCCTTTTGCCTACGTGGCATTATTAAATATCATTGATTGCATCCTGAATTGTTTATAACTTTGAAAGTAATATATTCTAAACTGATAGAACAAAGCCACCCTGCAGAAGAGGTCTGGAAATATTCGAATATTCTTTTTTGGCTCATTGTTTACTATCATATTTTATCCAAATACCCGAAAAATAGCAATATCAAGGACGTTTTGCATACTTTCTCGTACATTAAAAAGTATGATACAACATTTCGTATTTTGTTATCTTAATAGCTTAATTCCAAACATTCTATGAAATTTTATGTTGGTCTAATCATGTAAATTATTATGTAGACAAGTATTTGCTGGTCTTCCCAAGTTCAGAAGAGTAAAACCTTATGTAGATGAAATTTCAATGAAATTACTTTTGTTCAATTACAAATCGATTACTGTTGTGAAATTTTGAGAAATATATTTTTGAGTTATATAGATAAAGAAAAACAAATTACAAAAGATGGCTGCCAGGTTGATTTTAAATCATATATAATTATATACTGCATCTAAGGAATTATTTGCTCGCTAGAAATGAATGCCTTTTAAGGAAAGAGTTGTATATTGTTTTAGATGTCTCAATGTTTTATGTGCAGACTTGAAAAAAATGCTTTTCAAGACGTATTAACAGTGCAAAACATTAACTCGTGGTAATGTGTCAATCACGATCTTATTATGAATGAATGTGGAAGTAATATTTTACCATGTGGAAGTAATATTTTACCATGGTGCAACTCTCTGGAATAATCTGCCTTTAAATATTACACAAATAAGCAATGTAAATACGTCCAAATTGGCTCTGAAGAAGCATTTTCCATCTTGCCAGGGTTATTAAGTGCTGAAAAACATAATTCTCTTTGGAAAGCAACTCTATTTTTTACTTTATATACTCCCTAGTTTCTCTCTTGATATGTTGGTACCCTCCACCCATGCACGCTTCCGCAGTCTTTCTTTTTTCTCTCTGCCTATTCCCTTTTCTTTCTTCTTTCTTTATTTCTTTAATATTTGTTATTCTTTCTTATTCTTCTATTCGTCTCTCAGTAAGTGACCCTCCATCTCTCTCTCTCTCTCTTTGTATATATTTATATGCACACGATTATGCTCATAATTATTTGCCCGCATCATTATTGATATTGATTATTTATTATGTTTCAAATGTTGTAAAATGTTATCGAATTCGATTATGATATGTAATATTTTATTTGCAGTGTCTATGCTACGTTGATTGTATATGTGATATACTTTCAAGGCCCCGCGCATGCATGGTAGACCAACGATTGTTGAATGAGCCAGTGGTGGATCTAGGGGAGGGGGGCGGCTCCCCTCCCCTGGCTAAAAGGAGACGGGCCCTCCCCCCTGGCGCAAGGGGGGGGGGGTGGTGTTGATTCGCCGCTAAACATTTTCTCACGAATTGGGCCCCCTATTTGGCCCCTTCCCTTGCCGCCGGCTAGATCCGCCCCTGGAATGGGCTACCCTGGCGAAATATAAATAGACAAATAAAGAAATAAGATGAATGAATTTGCACCAGAACATCAACCTTTTGTTTGAATTGTTCCAATTTGGGTTTAAGGAATTTGTTTCCATTAAGAGGAGTAGGCCTTTAACCCTAATAAGGCCGGGGGGGCATTATGCCCCCCCCCTCCACGATTTTTCTGATTGTTCGAGAACGCATATGGATGGCGCCTCGCCGCTCGCTGAATTTTTTCTTTAGAGTCTTGCGCATCTTTAAAAAAAAAAAAAAAAATCGGACCTATAGTTACAAGGTCACGTGACCTTTTGTCTTTGCATGTCAGCCCGAAAATCGCTCATTTTTGTGATTTGTGTACAAAACATATGGAAATGTCATTTTTCCTAAACATAGATCAAACATTGGTTATTGGGTCTTGTTTAAAGTTTAGGTGGTTGTTTTGGGTGTCAAAATAGTTGAATTGTAGGAAGAAATGAAAAAAAAAAAAAAAACAATAACATACATAAGTTAAAAAAACAATGAAATACATAAGAAATTATCAAAACAAGAGATAACATAAGGAATAAGCTGGCTCTTCCAATTTTTTTTGTCGTATTGTTGTTCCAAATGGTCTAATGAATATATGTAGTGAAAAAGAATGCTTAAATATGAATAATATATGATTAATGGGTAAAAATTTGATTTTATGACGTTATTTGCATAAATTACCATAAATATGCAAATGAGTGATTTTTTTCAAAAAATTGAAATTATCACATTGTTCTATACACTTCACTTGACATGCGTGCAAATTTTCGCGGAGATCGGCCGTTTTACGGCCGAGATCTTAGGGGGGGGGGCCATAATGCCCCCCCCCCCCCCCCGGCCGTAGTAAGACTTCAAATAGCCCGGCCTTATTAGGGTTAAGCGGGACTACACTATACTTGCACCCTCTAAATAGCAAACAATGCATAAGCGGTGCCCGTTGGTCACTCATGATCCCATTTTTTTTCATCTTAATTGAGAGCTGGTTTATTGAGATAACAACTTGTCAGTGACCTTGCAGGGAGGTCTAATCCCTCCTAGCCAATCCAGTCAGACGGGCTTTAAAGGGACGGGCAAAGGTTAATTATTAGACTGTCAAGTTGAGCACATTGTTGCTTTTATTAATTAGGGCTAAATTTAGATTTAAGTGTCATGATGTTGATAGGAATTATTTTTTGGGTTTTGTTCGCGATGACTAAACCGTATTTACTTGACACAACGTAAATTGTTACATGACTGATATAGAGAGAAATACATGTATAGACGTAAAGGGAAATTGTCTGCGGTTCCACAAGACTCCCACTTTAGGAACGTTTACAGGATATTTATCCTGATTCCTGAGGTTCATATTACCAGAGGTTCGTTAATTCAAAGGTTCTTTAATCTAAAGGTTATCCTAAATCAACGTTTTGTTATTACTGCGAAAATGAAATAGGAAGTTCATGATTCCGAAAAGAAAATCGATAAATATTATTTATCTGTGTCCCAAAGTTGGAGGCCGTCGGGACGCCCATGAAATGGTGCTTTGAGACACAGGTTCTCCATAACTTTCTGTCTTGAGCTGTTCTAGTTAGCTCAGTGCTCAAATGACATTCCCGTCCACTACTTGATGTTATGTTGATGATAAAAATGAAATAGAACCAAATCGAAAGACGAACCATCATAAATACGAATTTGAGTGGAACGTTTTTTTTTTACATGATCATGATACATGCTCTGTGCGGTATGATATCGCAGACGGATTTTAGCGGTTTTCAAACACCCCGCGCTTCTTCGGACAAAGTACTGCACCCGCCTATATACGTCATCCCGTGTTAAAAAATTCATCTTTCCTCTTCCGTCTCGTTACATAGATATGACGGGATGCGCTTGTAATATGATAACCTTTTGGGGGACAATCTTCTGTTTGAAAAAATATATAAAACAATTGATGCGCGACGTACTTGAAATTTGGGAATTCTATAGGTTCTTGAGATCGAGGTATTTTGGTGCACCACAACAGGATTCGTGCAGTTTTGGTCGGAAGGTGAAATTCCGCTTATATTAGAGATCACACCGTTCGTGGTTAATTCTTAAGAAAGACCTGGAAGTGTGGTTAAAGTTCTAGACCTATTGTCCCTATTAACATGATTATAAATTTATCTAAGATTAACATCTGATTAAAGCCATATCTCTGTTATTTTAAGGGGGATGAGGAGCAAAGCATATATTTTTTTTTGCCCAATTAGTCGTGAGAAAATATTTCGCGGTGTATCAGCCAGCCGGTGAATAAGCGGGGGGGGGGGGGTGGTATGGGTAAGCAATATTCCCCCCCCCCCTCAACATCCAGCCCCCCCCCCCCGCCCTTGAGCAAAAAAAAAAATTAGTGCTTAAAGAAGAAAAACACAGATAAAGGGTGTTTTTAACATTTAAAAACAACCCCCTTTTGCCAAGGGGGGGGGTATGAACACCTAAAACACCCCCATATAGATACGCCTTTGCTTTCATGATATGTCTGGCTCAGTCTCTTTCCCTCACTTCGATAATCCCCCCCTCTCTCTCTTTAACTCTCTGTTCTCTCTTTCCCACCCCATCTACATCTCCCCCCTCTCTCTCCTTTCATCATTATTTCTCCCTTAATAATCCTCCCTGTCAATGAATAATACCACCCCCTCTCCCACTCTTTCTCTCTCTCTCTCCATTTCTTTCATTCTTTGTCAAGCTCAGTCTTTCCCCCCACTTCGATCATCTCTTCCCCCGTCTCTCGCTCTCCCACCCACCTACATCTCTCTCAAACTCCCCCTCCCTCCCCTCTCTCAACAAACATAATAACAAGAGTTCTAAGATAGTGACGTAGGTATAATTTATTTATAGCTATACGTGTATGCATATAATTACAACCTTGTTTCCCCCCAACATTCAACGTTTAAAGAGAAGGACTGGTCTAGTTCGATATGGGCAATATGAAAAAAATATGTTACAAGCTTTTTCATTCTTTTTACCTTAGTATTGCAGGATATCATAGAAAAGAAAATGCCAATTGAAAAGGATGGCTCTTCAAATACCCTCATTTTCGAAATAATTTAGTTCAGTTATTATCTCATTCTCAATTTTAACAAATTACACATAAAATATAATTATACACATCAAATTAATACCAATAGAAATCAAGACAGAGCAATTAGAACAAAACAAATTATGAGAACGAGGGGTCATCTAAAAAGAGCAAATAGCCTATATTTATGACAAGATACAGCAAAAGTGTTTGCACACAATTAATGTTCTTGCTGCATGCTTGTGTAATCCGACATACACATTTCTGTGTACAGCGCATGATTGACCGAGTCAATTTCTTATCATTTTGATGATTCCTAAACTATTCAGTATACACAATAGTTATGTGCTATAGAATGTACCATTTCCAATCGATTCCAGACAGTGTTTTTACACACTATATACTCGGATTACCAGAAATCAACTTTATCTTTAATCTGGTCGGGTGGATGACTATTTACGTTTTCTAGTATGAGTTTCCTTCCTGAGAAGGAAATGCAGATGGAAAACACAGTGGCGGATCCAGAGGCGAAAGGGGGCAAGTGCCCCTTAAAAAAAAAAATTATCCGGCAGACGTAAGGAAACAAAAAATGCCCCTACCTAAACTTGTGCTCTTATGCCCCAATTTTAAATTTGATACCCAAAATGGCACATGAAGATGTGATAAGCCTAGCCTTTGTATTTTGCTGGTCAAAGATTTTCTGAGTAAAATGGCACCAAATATATGATATTTTTTTCTTTCGTTCATTTTGTTTTCAACTCACTACTTTCTATTCATTCCCCATCTTGTGTGTTTCAGAGCACAAAAAGGGTGCTTAACACCAGTCCTGTTTCTGTCTTCTCCTCCTCCTCCTTCTCCTCCTCCTCCTCCTCCTTCTCCTCCTCCTCCGTATTTCCCACTTCCCCTTTTAAAGAAGTCTGGACCCTCCCCTGTGTAAATAGATCACGAGATGATAATTTAAAAAAGTATATAACTCATGATTAACGAGAGAGATGAGGAAGGTAATACGTATAAAAGCATAGGTTCTCATAATGGGGAAGCCCGGCAACATGTCCAGTCTTGATACAAAGACAGAAAATCAACGGAAATGATATTAATGAAACATTTTGGGATAATCATGTAAAGCACCTAAAATAAAATCATGCAAATATGACGCATTTGTTTGACCAAGGAGCTCTTTGGTTTGAGCTGAAGATCACGTAATGGCAAGTTGGGATTTAGTCATAGTTTGTTTTGTTTTCAAACTGTCCTTCATGTAGAGTTTAAAAAAAGTAAAGACACTTATAGATAAAGGTATGATCTTTCATTTAATTTCATTTCCACTGAGAACCGGGGAAACAATCATTAAGAATGTATACGTGATACAGATTTGTGATTTCATCATTTCAGAGTTTTGTGACCATATTGCCCTTTTGTATCCCGGTTAAACTTTGGGAACATATATCTTACATGTTATTTGTCTGATTTCCCTCATATCATTTGAAGAAAGAAAGTTGTCTGTCACCCATATTTAGGGGCTGGACTACCCCTTTAAGATAACAAGGGGGCAAAATACCAGGGCGAAACGACTTTTTCCACGATGGACAACTTTCATTCAAAATACAATTTCATCACAACAACACAAGAACATCTTATACAACAAGAGACGACAAAACAACAGTTGTCAATATCACAATTTATTGATACAGAACACTTTCGTTAGTTGGGCTAATCATAAATATGTAGTTTAAGTTACTACCAACTTTAACATTTAGTATGCAAGCTTAAACTACATGTCATAATGTATTATTTTAAATTAAAGAAGTTCTTTTAACGGAAGGGCATAATCCGTTTGGATTCATTGTCTGCAACTGAGTAGAGCAAAATGTGTCTCAAAGTTTTTTAAAGAAAACAGGGAGAACAGGAAACAAAAATAGGAAAGAAAAGCGGCTTAATTACGTTATATGATATCACATATATGACTTATGATATCATTGTCTAGGTTATATTGGGAAAACCAACTCCAAACATAGTTACAAAAAAAATAGTTTCAATTGGTCGTTAATGTCTCTCGATACGTTATGGTACATTATTACTGTGGTCCATGAACATCATGTCATGTTAGATTTCAAGCTTGGCGTTTCAAGTGGCTGCTCCTAGTAGCTATCGTTTAAAGTGTTTTAAAGCTACAACATTATTCTTATCTGGCAGGCTGCTGCCTGTGTATAACTACAGAGTGTCACCTATAACCATGGTAACAAACCCTAAATCTGTTGGTGGGATAAAAATACTCCCATTTTATTATTTTATCTTTCCTATTCCCCCCCCCCCCCCCCTCCACCTCATATCCCATCCAATCCACACAAATAGGCTAGCTGGAATATCCTGCCGCTGCCGCCATTATTAAAAGATGACGATGAAGATGGATCTTTTCTCAGAAATATGGACAATTCTAAGCTGTTTGTCTCATACTTTTTCATTTCATTTCATTTATTTCCATTTCCAAGAAAACAACATAACATCTTGATATGTACAGGGCATGGTTGACAATCCGTTTAAACAAACTTACAATAAATACACAACATGACCTCGATCATAAAGAACGAACAATTAGGTAATACTTTCCACAATAATGAAATTGCATAATTCAATATACTAACAAAAATTACCAAACACCTGAACAAAACGAGACAAGAAGAAAAAAAGAAAGAATAATAAAATGTTTGGAAATGCATAGACTGACATGAAAGTCAAAGATTTGTGAATTGAATTATCATTACATGTATGGGCACTTCAAATTGACTGAATCAGAAGGCCCTACTGTCACTGCGATATACTGCTGGACAACTTTCCCAATGACAACAGTTTGATTGTGTTTTTCTTTAAAATTTGTGATCCGCGAGGGACTTTTCTTTATAGAGGGCCTGTAACAATGAACTATCGACGATATATTTTGAGTAGTACCCCACCTGCCCACTTGAGTGAAAATTAGAAATTATTGATATTTTTGTACAAGACAAATAGGCCAGTTGTCCGTGACTACGTCACAACTCTACTGACAAAATTGCCAATATGATATTCGCATATCTATAACGATCTCATATTTCAAACATTTATGACTCTCTTATTGTCGGTCCGATTCATTTCAAACTTTCGCCATTATGTTTTCTCTTATTTCTCTGCTTGTATACAGTCAAATGATCTTATTACCAGGGTGATTGCCCTTTAAGATAATAACCATACAAGAGCTCGAGTCACATGAATGGTGGAGTGAATTCAGTGAAATGAGACGTCTGGTGTTAATGTATGTTCAGAAATCAAAAGTACTTGGTTTTGTGAGGACTCCAAATGACTGAACACATTGGACTTTGCTCAGATAAACAACAGAACTGAGAAACATGCGATTAGCAGCCAGTCAAACGTCATCTGTTTCCATTGCTACAATGTTCTGTTTAGTGGTAGTCTGGTAGAATGCTAGCTATGTATTCGCATATCCTTCGTTTGTTGGCCTCTTCTAAAAGAAAGAAATGTCCTCCTGAAAGTAGTTCAGTGTGAAAGTTTGTACTGCTTGTCGCCTCGGCCCAACCTATCACGAAATAAGATTAATAGCAAAGATTGATCAAAGTTTGACGTCACACTATACGAGTCTGTAGTGTATACAGCCTTTGACAATGTCTGTGTTTAAAATGGAATGGAATCACAAACATCCATTTTCAATGTGGACAATCGAGAAGAATGTATATAGAGAACAATGGATGATTGATAAAGGGGTGCGGGTTGGGGTGGTGGTGACAAATTATGATACAGGCAATAAGTTTTAGTATCTAGCCAGGAGTCATAACCTATGCGAGTTTTCTCTTTTTATTCACAAACTATTAGTAAGCATCAGAGTTAATGACGAAATGAGTTTATCGCCTCTTTTATCTGGAAAATGGGAGATTGGAGAAGGAAGAGTGAGAATTAAAAGAGAGAGATAGAGAGGGAGAAGGATAGAAATACAAAGAGAGAGAAAGAGATATAGAAATAGGAAAAGAGAGAGAGAGAATGAGAGAAAGAGAGAGAGAGAGAAAGTGAGAGAGAGAGAGAGGTGGAGAGAGAAAGAGAAAGAAAGCGAGAGAGGGAGAAGGGGACATATATAGAGAGAGAAAGAGAGAAAAATAGATATAGAAATAGGAGAAAAAAGGAGAGGGAATGAGAGAGATAGAGAGAGAGAGAGAGGGGGGGGGAAGAGAAAGAGAAAGAGAGGGAGAGGGAGAGGGAGAGGGAGGCAGACACACAGAGCGAAGGACAGATAGACAGAGACAGGCATAACCAAATAAGAGATAATTATAGAAAAATAGAGATTTTGTTACTGTTCGGAAATGAAAGAGATAAAGTGAAATAAAAATAGGCCTAATCAAACAAAATATTCAAACAAATATAATAATTATATTACCTTCTGGGGGGTGTGCACGATCTTCTTTTCCATTGAAGCATGTTAGTGGACATGATATGAACGGTTCAACCGGGGCAGGTTCGCTTTGAGTAAGTTAAATACATTCAGAGAGTATTTGATTTAGACTTGATTTGGTGCAATTTGATAAGGTTTATTCAAAAACATTCAACAGTCGTAGGGAAGAGCCCAGTGCCCCCTTATCAATGTAATGAACATTCATCTATAGCATGTCTAATCATACCATTACAAATAATGATGTCAAGCATTTCCCCTTTGCCATCTGTCTCGTCGTTAAGGACGTTGCTATGTTGCACACTCGTCTTTATAAATTTCATGTTTTGATTGAGTTATGGGAATAACATTTATCTGAATTGAATTGAATTGAATTGAATTGAACGAGCTGTCATAAAGTACAAGATCATGTAAGGATCATGTATAATGTGCAATTGTGCATTTTCATTTTCATTTTCATTTAATTTCTTTATTATGTCCAGAGAGGATTGTTCATATTTACATTTACAATCTTGTTTCACAGTAATTTCACAGGAACAACATATAATTGACAATCATAAATATTTGTTTTAATACATGTGAATTGTAAACACATACTTCATGTTTGTATGAATTTTGATCAACCTCGTTTCTGATTTAGAAATTTGGGTCTATATTAAAATATATGGCAATTACTTTGTGTAGAGCAACATGCTGCGCACCCCTATGTTACAATGTTGGGTAAACAGTCGAAAAAAATCACCTCTCATGATTTATCACATCATCTAAAGTACCTTGTTATGACGTATAAACAAAAGTTGAATACATCAATCTGGTCTTTAAATATCTTGGATCCGAAACTTATGTTGTATAAAAGGCAGTTAACTTTAACTCCACTTAAAAACGAATATTTAAGGGACACTGTCATGCTAGTGCAAAACTCTCCTATTCAATGATTATTGTAAACTTTTGATCCTTGATTGTCAATTTGTTTTAACTCAGTGTAGCGCTGTGAAATCGTTTGTTATGTGTAAGAGCGCTATATAAATGACTTTGTTATTATTATTAATATCATAGGATGAAATTACGTAAAACACTTACACAAAAGTACAACATCATATAATGAAATATAAATGACGTGAAAATATACAGTAGGAATGAGAGATTTGAGTTTTATATTTTTTCTTTCATTTGGCAAGGTGCCTGATCTTTGTATTACTTTTCCTTTCTGAAGAGCATTGTTTACCTCTGATCGCCTCTTGTGGTCTTATGTAATCTCTTAATACCAGTAATCAACAATTAGTTGTTTGATTGTTATTGTTTATAAGATGATGACGTGGATCCTAATCAAATGATTGGTTGAAAGCGTACACGTGACCATGCATTTATTTTGCCTAACGCGTAATCGCGCGTAATTTGGTAATGACCGGTCATTATCAAAATCATGTTAGAAAACATCATTTTATAAAACAAATAAAACATAATCTTATAAAACAAATAATACACATCATTTTGTTCTGGCATTAGTACAATTACCCACACTTTGTACCTTCAAAACAGTCCAAACGCCCGAGGCGATAGACTGTTCCAAAGGTACCTATTGTGGGTAATTCTTACTAATGCCCTCACTGATGTGTATTATTTGTATATTTTATTTTATGTATGTTAGCCGACATATTACTGCATTTCACACAAAAACATCATAACTCACCTATACAGTTCAGCTATTTCCAGGTCAGCCCTTAAACTTGGAAGGAATATTTTCATCAGTCCCTGGTTTTCCAAAACATCAGGGGGCGTGCCTCCCAACTCTCGTAACTTAGCAACGAACTGTTTATCAGTCATGCGTGTCCACCCGATTCGGTGCTGGGCTCGTAATTCTGACTAGAAACGCAATACGGGTGAAATTTGAAAAGAAAATAACGAAATAATGATTTTAAAAAAGGAGAACGAAGTATGGGTAATCAATATATCATCAAGAAAATTATAAGACGTAATATTCTTTTATCTTACTTCTCTTCACAAGGATCTAATTTGTTACTTTCCATCACTGGCGTACTGTGTGTCTTGACCTTGAGGAGGGGGGGGGGGGGACACTCGAAATCTATTCAAAACTTCTATAGTTATTTATATCTTTGTCTTTCACACAGCTACATGAACATACGCCTACATCGGACTCTCAGCACGAAACTAAATAAATTATTCCCTTTGTGGTGTTTTGATAATCTGCATACGATATCTAACCATTAATACTGAGTGTTTATGAAATAATAACCATGTGGAAGGTTGTTTCAATACCTCTTTATTAGCAATCATGATTGTTAAAAAAGGAAGTAATAGTATAAACCATTGTATAGAAACTATATTTAAAAAAGTATTTAAAAGAAGAAGAAAAAAAGGGGAAAAAACAGTTATTTTTGTATATATTCACATAATACTCACGTGGGGGCCGAATGTGCCAGACACGATCAGATGGCTCGGCTGTAAGTTATGATTCGTTACTAGGTAACGGCATACTTCATAGCAGACTAACGCACCGAAACTAAAATAGGAAATGAGAGCTTTTGATATAATCATTAACCTATTTTAAGCGGATGTTTCTGTAATTATTGAAAACTCATGTACGAAAATACTCAAACAACAATAATAGTATATTAATGACACAATTGATTTACATAACATGTGAAAACTGAAATACAAAATAAATGTACATAGATATAATTGAAATTTTTTAAGGTATATAGAGGTAAATCAACACATCAATATATATACAGAGGCCAGCTATTAAAGCATGAATGCTTGAGTCGATAGAAGCACGATCGCAAAGACTTTCGAAAAATCAACTCATAAAAGCTCAATTGCGTGTTATTAGATAGTACATCATTTTAATGTGCACACATTTCAATAGGTGATACCCAAGGCTATTGATATTGCAATAGGATGATTCTTTTTGAAAGGTTTTGCGATCGTATTATCATAACTATTATTGGGCGGGCCAATTAAAGGGGCTTACATCTCTTACCCGATAATCAACGAAAGGTATAGAGTAACGCGACCATCCAACCGGACGCGAAGACCCGATGATTCGCAGTCAGTCGCCTCGACCTCCCTTTTCTATATGTGTTTTCTGTGTATATTTATTATTTTTTTTCAATCTTCAAGCATAAGGACTTCCTGTGCATTAGTGAGAAAACCGGTAAGCCAGAAGAGACAAAACGGAACTTTTTTTTTAAATCAATCGTTTTCGTTTTACCTGTGCCCGAAGAAAATGAACGGTTTCGTCTTCAACGTCGGTAGGAGAGTGGTAGCAATATCTTTGACCATCTTTTGGAGGTTTCTGTAGAGCGGTTCTTGAAAGCGTGATTCTCTACCAGGCAGACGTATACCATGTACTGTAACCAAATGAGATCGAAATATCAGAATTGACATGATTGGAAAACGAAACAAAACATAGAGATATTAAAGCGTCCATGCTCTATTTGCTAACACAAAAAAAAATCGTTGTAAAATATTAGTTAAAGAATTTACATTTCTTGAAATATACTATGGTTTAACACTCGAGTAGGATAAAACTGCATGATGAAAGCAACTTGCATTACTATCGAAGACGTCAAAGAGTCTTTTCTTGTTCAATAAATGGTACAGAGTACTTCTGTTTGTCAATTAAGAAAATAAACATTTCATATAAATATAAATATAAAAAAGCAGTGGCGTACCCGCCTCCTTATATTCGCTTCTAGTGGAGAAAGAATTATAAGTATGAGTTTTAACAAGTTAGGAAAATAGCCTAGTTATACACGAGTATGGAGATATAGGGCCAAGATCCAATATTCTGGAAGAGGAGAAGGGAAGGACACGAACAATTCCGAAAAGAAAAAAAAAAATCTGTAACAATTAAACCTTCTCAACCTCAGAAATTGGAGGAGGGATCACACTTTTAGGTGCTTACTAATACTCTAATACTTTCAGATGTTTTTTTGTTCGTTTAACATTTTCGAAATGGGTGGGGGGGGGGGGGGAGGGAAAACTAAAACATAGGGGGTTCTTTAAGTTGGAGTACATAAGGATTGTCAGTTGAGTTTTAAAATGATGCATGGGCCCGTTGCAGCCCTTGATTCGAAACACATTTCATGATTGTTTCATTTTCCGTTTAAAGCAGGCGCGTAGCCGGAGTCGAGAATGGAACAACGAATCGTCTTCTTTCTCTAATAATTTCATTAAACTATGAAAGTACATCATTCAATAATGATATACGGAAGAGAAGGAAGTTCTACCCACAAGTACAGTTTGTTTCCTCATTCAACATTCACCATCTCATGAATTTAAATCCATTAACAAATTGGTTTCGTTTTAGAGATCCATTGAATTAGTTGAAAAGTGCAACATTTGATCACAGCTAAAGTCAAGGGTCTATCATGAGTAATTGATGACAGCTCTAATAATAGCATATATCTTGATGATAGATAAGGGGAATTTGGGGCATGTATTTTTAGTTACGATGAATAATATTTAATGATATATATGGAAATTCCAATAAATCGATATGTAGTCAGAAATAAAATTAAAATGTAGTGTCACCTAAATTTCGATGATCGATCTATACCGAACTCCCCTTTTTAGTTCCTCTTTTTTTCCATTTCGTGTGCGACATTTATGTATTTATACGGCTGGTCATCGGAAGTAACTAGTAATATAACACAATTAAAGTATGTCATCATCATCTTGATTTTTGGTTTACGTAATACATGTTCACTTTCCATGCCTTTTAAGGAATTGAATATATATAATTATTTACCTCTATAGAGTAAATTACTTCCATATTGCTACGGAATGATAATTACTATATAAACCTGTGTTCCCACGCACTAAATCCATTTATTGTATTCATTTATTTATTTCTGATGTATATACAGGGTGGCACATTTCACCAAATATGGTGGTCTTCCATGATGCTCTTTTTGGTAACAATGCTATTTAATACAAATCATCAATAAAAACAGATAACAGCAACAAAACAAAATAGAGCAATAAATACACACACCCATTATACAAGTATACAAATTAATTGATATCCTCATAAGAGTGGATAAGGCGGGCCATTGCACATTTTTGTATGTACAAACAGTTATTAGTTTATAAATCAGATGCTTGATAGTCACGAGACTTTCAGATCAATCATACCATAAACAAACAAAAATCAGCAAGAGAAGATTGTAGCCTCGATTTAAAAGATCATAATCAACGCCGACAAAATGTACATGTTATATTATCTAATACAGCCTGACACACTGGATACCAGAGTTGCTATGTACATATTTACATTGGTATCCTCATGACTGGTATAACTTCATTCAAGTCATGTTTGTTATATTTTGTAAATCGTTTATTTTCCTTTCGTTGCATTATTTCCATTGTATGTTTATCCTGTTTAACGGGGTTTTTTTAAGCACACGTATAAATTTGTGTATCATATTTCCGCCTTGAACTGCCATGTGCATTCATGCATTATCCTTGGCTTGAATGATCCTTTTGACATGCTTTCTCCTCGTTATTTTGTTATTCGTTGAGACATATGTATACAGGATAAACAAAATGATCAGCAAAAGCTGTTTTTCATCATGGTTCTGATTAAAGGTATAGGAAAAAAAATCCTCTGGACGGCCATGCATAATATGGCTCAAGGCATGGGCACACAGAAGATTTTGTTATGTTGGGAACCGGGGTAAATGCAATAAATTATTGAAAAATTTATTGCAATTTCTGTTTTTTATTTTTATTTATGGAAAGTGCCCCCTACCCTAGCCCCCGCTGCGTAAAGTCATGGTTCAGTGACAAAGCAGTGGCCTTGTAACTGTGAGGCCCCAGGATCAAAACCGTGTCGATGCGCTATATTAGTGCCCTTTTGTGGGGCATTAATCCTTTTTTACTGTCATTTATGAGTTAAGGGCGTATGTTCCCTAGTTGACAAGCATATTAGCATACACATGCTTTAGCAGTCACGCAAAACACACATTAGCAAATTATTATTCAATAAAATCAGAGAATGTATACTATTATCTAGATCTATTATTTTTAATTATTTTTAAAATAATTCCATAAATTGGGGTAAACAAAAAATATTCCACCTTTATGAGCGACAGTGTACCTTTAAGGACACACAACAAATAGAAAGAAAATAAAAACACTTCAAAATAGAACAAAAACAAAAACAGAAATTCATAAATGAACATTAGAATGCGAAACAAAATTTGCAATAGCATATATTGGAAAATATAATGAAAATTAGATACACGGAAAAACATACAAAGCACTTGTCCGTAATACAAGAAGGAAGCCCAAGTCAAGGACTAGGGACGAACCAGAAAAACAAGAAGAGAAAGAGGAAGACGAAGAAGAAGATAAATAAATAGAGTATGTTATTACAAAATAAGATATATATATTCAGAACAAAAGTTAATATGTATATCAGTAAGTGTGATGATGTGCCTTGTTGCCTATATATATATATAAAATGTTGACAAGTATATAAAAAGCTCTGCAAAAAACAAAAATAATGTTGAGGCAAACAAATTTTAAGAGCCGTGGGTTTCTTTTACTTAGACTTTATTTCTGTCTTTCTTTCTTTCTTTCTTTCTTTCTTTTTTCCTTCTTGCCTTCATTTTCTTCTTTATTCCTTCTTTGTTAATTTCTTTCCTTATTCATTGCTTTCTTTCTTTCTTTCTTTATTTCCTTCTTTCTTAGTTCCTTACTATTGTCTTTTTATTTCTCTTTTCCTTTAATTTTTTTAAAATGTCATCATTTATTTTATTCATATTTTTCTCTTTCCTCTTTTCTCTTTTCCACTATTTTTTGTCGGATTAGGGGGGGGGGGTACGCCACGTCACTACGCCACTACTGATGAGCCTTACCTTCGATGTGCTCCGGTAGATGTTGATATAAGCTCGAGTAGAAGCCCTGACCCGCCCCCAGCCCAAGGGAAGCAAAATACACGGTACCGGGCACTCTCTCGCTTTGATCGACAGTTTGTGAGCTTTTCCATGGTCAGATTCTGAATATCCGTCACTGAAAATAAAATGTTCATACAGGATAGAATTATCAAAAAAGACAAGATTGACGAATGAGTGCTTTTGCAGCACATGCTTTGAGAAAAATGTATCCTCAGATATTATAACATTAACCAATATACCACACCCTAACCCTAACCACAACTCTTATCCTACATTTGCTCATCTTGTGTCGGTCTGGATCGCATCTCGTCGGTGTGACAGGGCAACTAATCAAAAGCATATGAAATATTTTCATGCATCTCATTTGATACATTCAATTCATTCTCTCACTTTAATACTTTTGCGCAAGTCGATTTTGCACTTTCGCAAACAATGCCTCCTGTTCATACAAGCGTGAACACATACAAAAAATGATACCAAACGATTCGGGATATAAAACTCTTCAAAACATGAATGATAACTTTTCGTTCATACCTGACTTTTAAAATAAATGACAATTTTCTGAGTGTTAACTTTTTTTGTTGACTCACACGGTATAACTGCTAACCTCGCTCAAATCTGTCCTCACCATGGAAACCTTCTACGATTACATACTTTATACCTATTGTCTATCCAATGATTTGAAAGACCTAATATCATATAACGGATTGCTTTCTTGGATAAAGGTCTGCTATTTTTTTGGAGAATTGCAAATTGCTGCCTTTTGGACTGTTGCTATACCCCAAAATTGGCAACAAAATGTATGCACTATAATAAGTAAGACGCATCCCCTAGCGACTATTGCTCCGGGGTCAATATTCTGCACTATAAAGCAGTGGCGGATCCAGCCCCAAATCGCCAAAAATGTACTGGCAAACAGGGACGTGCCCCCCCCCCCCTCCCCCGGCCTAAAAAAAAAAAAAAAAAAAAAAAAAAGTGCTCTTACCCCCCCCCCCCCACCCCCCCCCCCCCCGCAGATTCAGCGGTTGGCTGAGTCGTTGCGATTTTTTGGGACCAAAACAAATATATATGTCCTCTTACCCCCCGTGTGCCCCCCCCCCCCCCCCGGAAGAAATTCCTGGATCCGCCCCTGTAAAGAGTAAGCTATATCCGTTACCTACTCTTTATCAAATTGCAATCCTAACCCGAGTTCTGTATGGTGGCGGGGGGGGGGGGGGTGGAGCCATTGTCAGTGCACATGTAAGCTAGACTTTACACTAATCTTGGACTTTGTCCGCCTAAACTCAAATTTCAGCCTTTACAATGTAAACATCGTCTTTCATGATTGAATAATGTCTTGTGTAACCTGAAGGAGGCAGAATATGCGGGATGAGGAGGGGGGGGGGGTATAGGGAATCTTCCACTTTCGAGAACCCCCCCCCCCCCCCCCCCCCTCGTACGTGCAAGTGCTCAAAATCGTTTTTCCCGCTTTCTTTCGTTTCATTCCACTAGTTCGAACCCAATGGTTTAAGATGATAAATTCTTAACGTATTTCTTTTTGCTGTTTAAATATTAAGTTTATAATTACAGATTCAAAGCAAATATATGGTCAGGACTATGCACAAAGAAGCAAATTACTTAGAAATTTTTGTGTTAACATATTCATTTCTCCATTGCCAAATAGTGAACTCTTCGTATACTGATCGGTGGATACTAATAATATATGCTTAACTTACAAAATACTTTTATATAAACAGTGTTTCGGCTAAAGGGGCACGGTGGTCGTGTCTTTAATAGAATAATGGCGAAAGAGAGATGGATTCAAGAGAGAGAGAGAGAGAGGGGGCGAGAGAGAGAGAGAGAGAGAGAGAGAGGAGACGAATGCATTGCTTCTACAACTTGTAAGTTGGGTGCGCACCCCCCCCCCCCCCCATACAAATCCTACGCCACTGTCTATAAATAGCTCTGGCTGTGCAAGGGTTGGAATCCAGAAGTGAATTGAGTTGAAATGAATTGAAATTGTATTCATCAAAGTGCATAGATTTTACAAATTAAAATTATCATCGGTCCGATTTATTTCAAACCATTCTGTTTCTCTGATCGGTATGCCTTCATTCAAATGAACTCATTGCACATGAAGTTTTGGATTGCCCAGTTGTGCACAAGTCTTGCATGTCTAGGTGACTTTGCATTTGAAGATAAAGGATTTAAGAGCATTCGTGCAGGCATTGTTCGTGAATGTATAGGAAATTAATATCAAAGAATCATTATCTTACC